>BSBK01000334.1:952500-1311724 GCA_027943335.1 Chamaecyparis obtusa
ATTTATAGATGCACCTTTGAGACCCTTAACCACACAAGATGGACCAAAACACTTGAAGATGGTCTCAAGGACCTATCTCCTTATTACACTGAAAGGAAACATCCTAAACTGGATCATGCGGTATCCTCTCTCTCTCTCTCTCTCATCACCCTCCCTCTTTCATCTCCTTCCCTCCCTCCCTCCCTCTCCCCTTGTCACCCCCTCTCTCCTTTTACCACTTTTGTGTTTCTTGCATAGCGCACACACGCTATAATGTAATACTAAAATAAATAGTCTTATCTGTTACAAAACTCGTGAAGGAGGCCCACATTTTTTGTATACTATCTGATTTCTATGTTTTTTTCTGAAAAATATTCTCTTTTAATGGTGTTCAAGGTGAAAAAGAAGTATATTCTATCAATTTGCACCACCTTTTTGTTAAAAAATCAACATCAAATTGTGAAAGTCAATCATTCTTCACCAAAATTTATTGATTGAGGTAAGATTTTTTATTTTTTACATGTGACATGTGAATAAAGAGTCTTTTGATTTATAATTGGTATAATATAGACTTATTCAATACATAATTTGATATAATTGTAATAAATTTATATTATAATTTGTTATAGTGTAAGAGATTTATATTATAATTTGACTTATTGTAATAGATTCATATTATAACTTGACTTATTGTAATAGAGTGATATTATAATTTTAAAATTATAATGAATTCATATGTAAAGATCATCATCATGCTGAGGAAACGAGCAAAGACTCTAACACCAGAAGAGAATGAAAGAGGCAAAGAGAAGAAAAGGGAAAGAATGAGACAACTTCATGAACATAAAAAAATGTATACCATAGAAGAAGATTTTTCTTTGGATGAGGAACATGAAACATCAATATAAAGTAATAGAGAATTGGAATTGGAAAAAAAAATACAATGAATGAGAAACTTGTGTGCAACAAGACAATTGAATTATGAAGATGCAAGCACATCATTTATGAGTTCTCAAGTTGAAGAGACACCATCATCCAATGTTGGAGAAACACCATTGTATCATGGTGAAGGCACACCATTGTCTGCTTCCCAAGGTGTGGGTGCACCCTTGTATCATGTTGAAGGCACACCATTGTCTACTTACCAAGGTGTGGGCACACCCTTGTATCATGTTGAAGGCACACCATTGTCTACATCCCAAGGTGGATGCAGACAATTGTATCATGTTGAAGGCACACCATTATCTACATCCCAAGGTGTAGGCACAACATTGTGTCATGTTGAAGGCACTCAAGATGGTATGCAATTCACACATAATATTTTTGATGCTCCTAAAATTTTTTATAGAAAACCAAAATATTTTATTGATATTGATACTAACATTTTGCAAGCAATGCCTGACAAGATTCTCAAGCGTACTTCTCAAAGAAATGCTAATCATATTTGGAGATCATTTTTTAAGAATTTAAACATGACAGGAAGATGTCAACTATTTGTTGAAATGATGAGAAATTTGAAATTTAGGCCCATCATGAAGATTCTTGGGCTAAGAAAGATGGATGAGTCAAGTGAAAAATCTATTGTAAAGAATCCAATGACTGCATATGAGAGTGTGGGTTCTACATCACGCACAAAGGATAGTAATGTCACATGACGTGTACTTACATCAACAATAGTAAGCACTCAAATGAAGAAATCTTGACTCATTAGAAAGATAAGAAAAACATTGAAAATAAATAGAAAGTCTCTAATGAGAGCCCTGGGAAGGCATCAAAGAGTGGAAGATCCAAATAGCAATGAGTTATGGACATTTTGCAGTAGACTACAATGAAAAGATAAAGAAATTGTTGAAGCTTTGAAATCCTTGATTGAATAATTTTGGAAGAATAACACACAGGTATCTCCTAATCAAAGAGATGTTGTAAGGAGGATTGGTAGTCGAATTTGAGTTCCACATCCAAAACATTTTTTGGATTCAACTCAGACACAATTCTTTGCAAAATTTATACATATGTATCCTCAAATTAAAATTAGTCAGAGATATTTTGAATGGGTAAACCTTTTTATGTGAAGATAAATCACACACGCACAACTTGTTGTTGTAGGGTACATATTGATTTTTCTAACTATTTTGATGTTTATAGAAATATATGTGTAGATTTTCAGTCTAACAATATTTTACAGGATTGTAAAATAAATGTCCCACCTAGATCTTCAAGGGAATTAATATCTACCATTTTATGTGAAAGAGTGGATGGTCAAAAATTTTACAAGCTCTCATGCTTGAATGGTACATGCATAGATTGTAGAGGTTTGCAACATTTTCCAATTTGTCAACATATGGAGAGTACACATGCAATCAGTAATGAAATAGTGGAATTTGGAAAATATAAGACTGTGAAATACAATATAAAAGATGGAAAAGAGGCTAAAAGATGTGATTTAGTAATTGAAAACATTCCAGTGTATCACTTCATGGACATTTTTCATGAAAAAATTATTTATAAGTATGCAAGGCATACACATAGAGAGCGATAGTTGGATATGAAATTCAAGTTTCTCAAGGACACATTCCCACTTGATACCATTGTTTCAGTTGCAGACTTTGCAAAGAAATACACACTACAACCATAGAATGAGGTGCAAGCAAAGTATTACAACTCTCAAGAGGTTGCTATATTTGTGCATATAGCATTCATGCATTCACTTGAAAGTACAAAGGAGAACATGAAGATATTGAGGGAGTATCATTTTTATATCAGTGATGATCGCTCATATTCTACAGAGTTTGTACATGGTTACTTTCAACTATTTTATGGTAATTTGGCTAACATGGGCTTATCATATCATCGACACATCATATGGTCAGATAATTGTGCATCACAATTCAAGAATTCTCGAATGTTTTATTGGTTGTGCAGGATGCACAAGATTACTAGAATTCAATATATGTAGAATTTTATAGAGGCCGGTCATGGAAAGGGAGAGCACGATGGTGCAGGTGCATGTATTAAAAGAGCCTTAGCACATGAAGAATTTAAGTACAAAGATAAAGCAACATTGTCAGATGCGAGATGTATTGTCCAGTGGTGTAATGCTACAATGGGTTGAGGTAATGAATGTGAGTCTACGGTTCGTAGATTTTTTTGGTTGATGGATGAAACTAACATTGCACCATATGAGGATTGTTGTACACTGACATGATCATGTGAGCTACACTCTTTTAGAAGTTGTAATGCAGGTTCATGGAGTATCTACACACAACATATGATGTTCTTTTGGTCATCATGTGTAGATGAAGATTGGGATGAGTGCGAGTCAAAGGAATGGGTTGACGAATGGTATACACATATTTTGAGCCCACTTGACTCCTATCATCCCCATGAATCACTACAATTGACAAAAATGAATCATCCATTAAATTTGATTACTTATCTGATCTAATACAACTAGGTAAATTGTCCACATACAAATAATCTCAAATTTAGTACTTTATCATAAATATTCAGTAAATTAATGTCCTCATTATGTTTATATCATTACAGGCCATGCTTTTGTTGTTATTACACTTGAAGACAATGAAGGAGGTGCATATTATTATTTGTGTCATTGTGTTGAGGCAAAAAATAAATTGGATCACTCAGTTATCGATGGTGAATAATTAGAATACCCTATAGGAGTAGTGGCTGTAACTAGTACATGGCTTAGGCAGTATGGTATGAAGAATCCTAGGTTGTGGTTGTTCAAGGATTGAGAGACACACAGAAATATTATTCATTATTTGAACCTCATCATTACATCAAATGTCCACTTGATCAAATATAGGGGAAGACCACACAATAAAACTCTTTGGAAGGTTTGTGAGTCAAACCACGAGGCAATACTTGAGACAATAAAGGGTAGGGAAGATACAATTGGTTCATTGGACTAAATGGAGATACAAAATATTGTAATGTTAAATCTATTTGAATACATGTGCATATAACATGTATATTTATATAGCACTGTAAATTGGGTGGACTGTAAATTTCTCATGCATTACCCTGTATGTATAACAGGAAGTTTGTAAGATTTAATGAAAATGTTTCTCTTCTATTTTTTGAGGCAATACTAGAGGTTTTATCTGCTTACCTCTTTCCTCCTGGTGCTCCTAATGAGCTTAGTTGTAAAAATGTTTCTCATTATTAATAAGAAAAACTTTATGATGTTATGCCAATGACTTGTGGGCACATAATACTTGGAAGGCCATGGAAGAACCTTAGGAGGACTATTCATGATGGTTTCACAAATAAATATATAGTGCACAAAGATGGAAATAGGTACAACATCAAAACTCACAGTGTTCCTCAGTTGAAATGAGACAGATTGTGTATATTTCAAACCATTTGTCGTAGCATCAAATTGTCTACACCAACAACTCTGATCAGCCAAGTAAACTCTAGTGGAAACCTTGGTTTGCACACAGACTCGCTTGAATGCTGCCAACCACTCCAGAATGAAGTGTCCCTCAAGGTCCCTTCAACATAAAATTGGTGATCTTTATGGGGTCATATCATGGAGCTCATGTGAGGTATCATCGAATCATCAGGTGCTACATGATCATGTTGTCGAGGCCTACAATAACCTAGCTAAGTTTTCAAATATTCAAATTCATTTAAATTTGGCAACACAATCTCGGTTGATGTCAAAACTCACAGTGTTCCTTAGTTGAAATGAGAAACATTGTGTATCTTTCAAACCATTGATCGTAGCATCAAACTGTCTACGCCAACAGCTCTGATTGGCTGAGTAAATGCTAGTGGCAACCTCATTTGGCACACAGACTTGCTCAAACATTGTCGACCACTCCGGATCGAAGTGTCCCTCAAGGTGCACTCAGCATGAAATCAACAATCTTTATGGGGTTATATCTTAGAGTTCATGCGAGGTATCATCAAATCGTCAGGTGCTACAAGATCATGTTGTTGAGGTCTACAATAACCTCTCAATTTTTAGAGATTCAAATTCATTTAAATTCAGAAACACAATCTCGGTTGATGTCAAAACTCATAGTGTTCCTTAGTTGAAATGAGAAACATTGTGTATCTCTCAAACCGTCAGTCATAGCATCAAACCATTTGCACCAACAAATCTGATTGGCTGGGTAAATGCTAGTGGCAACCTCGTTTGGCATACAGACTCGATGGAATGTTGTCGACCACTTTGGACCAAAGTATCCCTTAAGGTGCACTCAACATGAAATTAATGATATTTATGGGGTCATATCTCAGATCTCATGTGAGGTATCATCAAACTGTCAGGTGATACAAGATCATGTTTCCAAGGCCTACAATAACCTATCTCAATTTTTAGAGATTCAAATTCATTTAAATTTGGAAACACAATCTTAGTTGATGTCAAAACTCGCAGTGTTCCTCAATTGAAATGAGAAACATTTCATATCTTTCAAACCATCCTTCGTTGCATCAAACCATTTGTGCCATCATTTTGAATCACTTTAGATTCAATTACTAACCCTTTTGAGTGCATTCTACGTGATTGTCCTGTAGTAGCAGTGGGTTTGTGCATTGAACAAAGGATGAATTAGTCGGATCCATCCACTTGCTATGGTTAATGTAGTTGTGGGATGGATCCAAAACTTGAATATTATGTAATTTCCCTTATTATCCTGGATTTTAATAAATATGCAGCGTAAAATTACCAAATTGTGCAAGTTGACAGGGTGAAAGGTGCATGAAGTAAGGGCCATGGGTGTAGTAGAAGGAGTTTGGGCTGAATGAGAGGGTGTTTTTCCTTTGGAAAATGTTAGGACATGTCAAGGATATGGTGTAGGATCAAAGAGTGGATCCAAGAAGTGAGTTTTAAGACATTTGTGAGAAAGTCCTAGTTATAGGCTTGATTTGGTTAGGGTTTATGAGTTGGGGTATATGCAGAGGGTCCATGGCCTGAATGATGTCAAAATAATTGGTTTTACTTCATTTCAAGAGATTGTACTAAGTAGAAAGGTCAGGGGATACAACCATGATAGGGTTTCTTTGTAAAATGAGGCTATTAGGCCTAGACATGAAAATGGAGCAACAATTTTTGGAGGAGAAGTTTTGAAACAAGTGGGCTTGGTTTCAACATATGTTTAATAAATTGGAAAATGGTATTTGGATCCCTAATTTTTTTGGGGAGTCATCTAAAATAATTTGGAGAAATATGAAAATTTCTCGTTGGATAGGGCTAGTAGGATAGGCCTAAAGGAGCAGTTTGGTTAAGGGAAGATAACCACTGAAGATTATGAGTTTGATTATGGGAGATGGGATGTTTGGAGTATGTTGAGAACCTTTGAAGGTTTTGGAACACCCATCAAGAGAGTCAAAGGTGCTTGAGTGGTTAGTCTAAGAAAAATCATGGGACATGAAGTATGGTTGAGCGATTGGGTATAAAGATGTGGGAGAGAATCTAAAGTTGTGGAGTCTAGTATGTTGCAAGATGTTGAGTTTGACCTCTGATAGGTCTAGTATGTGGGTTGGGTCTTTGAGTTAATCCTTGGTTCAAGAAAAGATTAGAGTGTTGTTACAAAACAAAGGAGAAATCTAATATTCTCCTATGAAGATTACAAATCCACCACTAGCCTATGCATCAAAATGAAACATACATATTCTAATAAAGTATAAATCATATAGTAAAAATATACATTGATAAACATACAAGCATAACTATAAGGCATGAGAAATTTACAAAGCATAAGACATCCACATAAACATAAATTAGTATACATCAATACACCTGACACATGAATTGCATACCTAAAACAAAAACTATATATATTCGCAGGGCATGAAGCCAAATATAGATGTCCAATAATGTCATACATCAAATATATCCAATACAGTTAAACTGACTTCCTCAAAGCCAAATGGATGTACAACATGTCACTTATACAATATACAAAAAATATGTCCACTAATGCCATATAGGCATACAATCTATATCCCTAATCTAGTCTTTTCCCACCAGGGGAAGAAAAAAAATCTTGAGCTATCTTCAATCATCGTGTTGATGGAGATGCATTTGATGTTATAGTCTTCCAAGTGCGCTCACTATTCCTCATGCCTATACTCTTCTGTAGCTCGAGCTGATAAAAAAAAATATAAGCATGAATAACTAATAGACATCGAAATTGAATTATACAATGACATAAAATAAAATATTCGCTTACCACTAGCAAATAGTCACTATGTACATCCACCAGAGGTGTATGTTGATGATCTGGAGTAATAAGTCCCTACAAAAATGATCAAAATAATAATTAAAATACATACTTGAATATAATTGAAAAATTTAATATAAACTATTAAAATAACAATTAAAATTAAGTGATCTCTTTCATACCTTAGTCAGTGCTTCAGGAACTAGCTATTGTTGCAGCTACTCCATGATCCAAAGTATCACGAATAGAAGGAGGAGTCTCTGATGTTAATAACTGAAAATGAAACAACAAAAGTATTATGTAGTTACCAACATTACATATATTTTTCACAACCCTACTAATGAATAAATGGTACCTTTGTGAAGGTTCCACCACGTCCTTCAGTGTACGGTGTCGATGTTGAAGCTCCAACATTAAACTAACTTGCACATGTACATGGAAATTTATAAGACAACCATTCATATAAGAACGTACTACTGACATGTTAATTATAATGCATTATTACATATATACTTGTGGACTCAATGATGACATCACAAAGTTAGGTGAAGGAATGTGATCACCGCAATGACCACTTTGCCTCTAGATTTTGATCATAATTTGTCTAGTAATTTAGTTATTCATTCATTTATGAATTAAATATAATCAAGTAAATCAAATTAACATGCAAATAAAGATACCTCAAGGAAAGTGGCACGATGCCCTTCATTGTCTATTGTCAATGTCAATGGTCCACCAGTGAACTAATGCACATGCACAATAAGTAATTATACAATCATTCATATAATTACATAATAATCAAATATATTAATTAAAAACTTTATTCGATACATACTTGTGGATTTTTCTTACCAAGTGGTGACCCTATCCTCTACCCTGAGAATCTAGAAAGTCAAAATAATTTGGCACCTCCTTGAGTAAAAACTCACAATGTAGTTTCCTCAAGAAATATATAGGAACCTCATGATTGTTACATGGAGGGGAATAAAAGACCATCCACCATCTCTCCCAAATTTTTTTTTTCATGTCTTCATTCAAGCACCAATGAATTGGGAAAATCTTTGCTGTAGTTCTAAGAGTATCAGTGTCTCTTGGATTTTTAATGAGTTTTCAAATGTCGTCTTTTGTGACTTTTTTATTTTTTATGTCCTCATATGACAATTTATTTTCATAATATTGTTTTTTTTATTCTCTTTTATTATGCCATAAATTAAGTTTCCCACTAACTGAGCCTACGTGGGTCAAGATTGATTCCAATGATTTTGCAAGTCTTTCCCTTCCAGGATTTGTAGCAATAGAATCTTTTAACCTCCTGATTAAAGATTTTAATTCTATTTTCCCTCTTTCAAATTGGTTGATCAAATTTTCCTATGTTCCAGGAGGAGGTTTCTCGATTGGTGGAGGTGGTTGAGGTTCATTTTCTTGGTTATTTTCTACATTCATTTTTTCATGAGGAGAAGATCGAGGGTTTGGTTGAGGGTTTTCTTTAGGGAGATTATTTCTTCCTGGTAATTAAAACAAAATCAATTTTAAAATCCTAATTAAACTTAAAATATAAGAAAATAAATTTTGACAAAAAAAATTGCTTCAAAACTAAAATTTCAATACAAATAAGAGGCATGGGCTATAAAAACACTTACCTCTTCTTCTGGTTAGAACTTGATGACATTGTGGAGCCTTTATTTATCTAATTTGATGAATCAAAAAAGAAGAATACTTTGCGTACGTGCTATGGAAAGCTCTCCTTGGATGCAAATGCGGGTTTATGGGAGAACAATGAGCCTTTGAAAGGAAAACAAGACATTTTATAGCTTTTACCTAGCACGTGTGCACTATAGTGTGCATGCGCTTTAGTGCGTATGCACTATGGTCATTGGGGGGCCAAAAGGAATGTGGCACCTTTTTGGTCCCCCATCTTTGTGCATATACCCATATATGTATATGTGTGTGTGTGTGTGTCTATATATATATATATATATATATATATATATATATATATAGACACACACACACACACACACACACATATATATATATATATGTGTATATATATATATATATATATATGTATATATATATATATGTATGTATATATATATATATATATGTATGTATATATATATATGTATGTATATATATATATATGTATGTATATATATATATGTATGTATATATATATATGTATGTATATATATATATGTATGTATATATATATATGTATGTATATATATATATGTATGTATATATATATATATATATATATATATATATATATATATATATATATATATATATATATATATATATATATATATATATATATATATATATATATATATATATATATATATGTATCGCCCCACCAGAGAACCCAAAAGAAATTAACCTAGAACATAATACTAAGTTTGGTGAGAAATTTTTTTTTTAAAAGTTTACAAATAAAGATATACATTCATGCTGAATACAATTACCATTTACTCACATAACACAACATGCAACATAGATTACAAATCTAATGGGTCCCATGACGTAGAATTACTTACTAACATAACTCATCTAATAACATCAACAAAAGATTCTATAAATTAAATTAAATAATTACATCATGATAGTTACAATCTTATGAACATCCATGAATCCTAACGAACTCACATCCACTACACATGTCATAGGGTATGTAGTAATCACTCTAACATCAATATTAAAATATCCAGATTAGGTATCACATGTGATACTCTAATACAAGATTTACAATAAAATAATATAAGAAAAGAACATCAATGATGAAGTAACATAAGGAATCCAACTACAAAGACACCATCAAGCACTGACACCAGGACGTCAAATCTCAAATGGTAAAGAATCACTACCACCAATCCATGTAGAACCACAAAGGTCTACCCCACCGTGCTGGGGAGATAACATCGGACCCCACTCGGATAATCAAGCCAAATCAAGATACACCACTAGGCAAGGGAATCTTGAAAGCTTACTAACTCAAGGTCAACAAGTATAGTGATAGGTAAGAATCACTAAGCCAGAGGCAACTGACACATGTAGGATAACTAGACTATGCAAAGGAAGGTGTCATCATGTACGTCTAACCCTTGAGTCTCATCCTAGTAATCTCTCTGGATCTCGACACTCAAGTGACCATACACGATATCAATGACTTCTTGTACAGACGAAGCCATTAACCATACCAGAACACATACCTCTATAGGTGACAAGCATCATCTCATCCTCCATCTCATTCTGTACTAGCACTTGAGTATGGGTGAGGCATCACATCTTATTAGGTTCATTTTAATATCTCTCAATGTTATTTTAGGTTATCACTTGTTTAAAATTACTTACAATAAGTGATCCTGGAAGCCACTTGTGGGCCTCGATGCTTATTACAAGCCATCCCCTAACACATATCTAGGTAAACTACCCTAGGCTCATAGATCTTTCCTAGATCTAACATAGATAAAATTAGATAGTCACACTTCCAAAATCATCACAGGAATCAGGATTACTACAAATACATAATCATTGAAACATAGTTCATCATGAGCCTATAAGGTTAGATGGAGTATAAAATAGATCACACTCACACCAAACATAAGAAGGAAATATGAACATAGAAGACAATCCCCAAGCCTTTGTACTTTCCCTAGGTCATCTAATGCCTATAAAATAGATAAACCCAACAACCAGGAAAGATAAAATCATATTGCATAAAACATCCAATTTCAGTATACATAAGTGCAAAACCATACGCAAAATAGATCTTGCATATTAACAATAAGCCAATGGCCTACACACATTTAATAAAATCACATCTATGATAAAGTTGTACATCTCATATATACATATCGAAATAAAATAACTAAATCTAAATGTTCATTCCAAAATCCAACTGTTCATTTAAGCTAAATCAAATACCACATATTCTAGAGAAAGATAAATTATGATATTTAATTTTCTATCAAAAGAATTCTAATATTTAGTTACTCAATGTCCATTTATTTGTAATATAAACATTCCTTATAAACTGGAGAAACTATTAAAATAATGAAATTTAAATATCATTGATTAATAACTAAAAACCCTTAATACATTAATATACAAATATTAATTATTAACTATATATAATTAAAATTTAATTAAATTACATATAAACTAAATAACTAACAAATAAATTTGAATTATTTAATAAACAAAAAAAAATAAAAATAAAAAAAAAATAAAAAAATAAAAATAAAAATATATATATATATATATATATATATATATATAACGTAATTGTTTTGTTGTTTTAAATAACAAAAAAAATATTATTAAAAAGGTGGATTGGGGAGGGGGGGCGGGGGCGGGACGGGTCCACACCCCCTGCCAAGTCTTCCCTCCGCATGGCTCCCACAGTGTCGCTGGCAGGACAGTCTTTGTTGCACGGCACCTACGGCACCGACGACAGAGCCTGGCTCTATCATGTGGTACCATAAGTAGCTCGACAGAGCTTTCAACTGCCGTGGGGGTACGAGGTTGGGATCCCATGCCCCACTAATTTTTTTTTATATATTTTTTTTCAGTTTTTTTTAAAAACATTGCCAATCCAATTTTTTTTTTTAACAACACTAAATATATATACATTTTAACAAAAGGCACTCACTTTTATTTTATATATATATTTTTTTCCTACAAAGTCTTTATTATTATTTTTAATAAAAAGGATATTTCTGAAAATGAAAATTAGAGGGCCTGTACTTTTTTTTCCAGAAAAGGAAAAACATAATTCTTTTGCATAATATACATGAGAATTTGTCTTTTCCCTTTTTGTTTCATTCTCTTGTTCCAAATGTATTTCATTTGCTGTTGTCATTTCATCCAATACATACAAATTTATTCATTCTGTGGTAATATTTTTTGACTATCATTTTTTAATAGAGGTTGAATTTTTTTCCAGAATGTAATTTTTCAAGTCAAATTGGATTTTTCTCAAAAGCCCATTAATTTAATTCAACAACTCAATAGTATACACTATAGCCAGATTAATTTTTTTTGTTTTCTAAGGGTTTTATAGTGAATTTTCTCATGAAATTTTGACAGCATAACCCTACTATGCCAAGTCATAAAATAAACTAAAAGCCATAATTCTAATGGTTTTCTAAAACCCAAAACTCAAGAAAAACTAAATACAGATTTAAATCAATAAATCTATTCAAGCATAATAAAATACTAGAAATTTCATAGATAAATTTGCAAGAAGGTTTTCCTCAAAACCTACCTCAAATCCAATGCAAGAAACTATAAGAGAAAGCCTGTGAGATGATGAAACTCCCAGATCTGTCAGATGAAGAGCTCAACCCTGCAGAACTGAATCAACAATGCAAGCCAAGCCAATTCCAAATCCAAAGCAATCTTCACCAAATTCTCAAGCACACACAAAGCTCAAGAAATCACAAAAATACCAAAATCAAGCTCTCCCCAAATCTCCCAAAACTTGAATGTGTGTGTGTCAAACAAAATGAATGTCTTTCCCCCTATTAGGGATTCAACTCCACCATTCATGCAAACCCTAGATGACTTATTAGACAACTCCTATTCAAACTCCCACTCTTATGTTGAAATAATTTCCTAATTATAATTAAATATATATATTTTTATGCACAACACAACTTAGACTCCTAAGGACAAGTTGCTACCTTTGAAAACAATTACACTCAACTTAATAAAAGCACATGTAAATATTATTATAAATTCACATTAAATAATTTAATACTCTAAGCACAATAAAAACATGCAATTAAATATTTAATAATTTAATGGAACATTTTCAATCATAATTTCACACAATTAATTAATTAAATTTAAATATACAAATATTTGATTTTTAATTAATTAATAATCACACATAAGCATATGAATTAAATTTAATATTATTTTTCATCCATAATATTAAATACCATGACTAAAGAAAAATCACACTAAAAAAGCAATAAATTGAGATCAACAAACAAATCAAACAAGCTCAAGGAGGGAATCCATGAACTATGTCAAACTGACAAATTTGGGTAAGGTAGTCATTAGATACTTATCCAATACCTAGGATAAATAAGCTTAGGTAAGGGTTTTGGGTCTGTCTGTTACCTCCTCTCTTTACCATAGAAATGAGTATTTATGGACACACTCACTCTTGCCAATTTAGGGAAGATGATGTCCTGTACCTATGAACCTGTCATCACAAAACAAAGCATGTACATCCAATATATAACAAACAATGATAGGGTATGGTTGGTAGTGTGGATCTCAACAAGGCAAGTAACTACGCCTCCGCCCTCTACCATACAAACACATCAAATAGGCACATACGCTTAAACACCATACACATGCAAGTATGGGGTAAGTACATCATAATCCAACTAAAACATAAAGCATTGCATCATAATAATATTAATAACTAAATATGAAAACATAACATAATCATAATTCAAATCATCAACCTCCACTGAAATAATAATATCTGCACACATGTAATGTGGCCTAAAAGAGTATGGCACTGAATAACTAAAAGCAAACTATGGGGGTACTACATCCACCCTCCCTAGGATCAGACTTACTCCTAGAAGCCTGCAAACAAATAGGGATATGACTCCTAGAAACTCACTGCATCCTCCCAGGACATCGTTGTTGTCTCATCATTTAGGTCCCATTGGACCCTTACCTGGTTGACAGTTTGACCCCTGAAGATCAAATCCTGACATTGTAGGATATGAATAGGCTCCATGGCTGATTGATCATCCTCCACCTGCAAAGCATTCCAATCAAGAACATGTGTAACATCTGGAATATATCATCTAAGTACAGAAATGTGGAATACATCATGAATGCGTGATAGGCTAGGTGGCAAAGCAAGATGGTATGCAACTAGACCTATCCTCTCTAAGATCTCAAAAGGGCCAACAAAATGAGGTGCCAACTTCAAACCCTTTCCATAATGGATTGGACTCTTCCGCAGATGCACTCTCAAGAACACTCTATCCCCAACCACAAACTGCCTATCAACCCAGTGAGAATCTACTTATTTCTTCTGTCTATCTTGTGCAGTAACCAAATGCTCACGAATATGAACCACCTATTGCTCCATGTCTCGAAGCATATCTGGACCAATAAGAATACAGTCCTCCAATCTATCCTAGCTCAATGGTGTATGACAAGGATGACCATATAAAGCATGGAAGGATGACATGCAAACCGAGCTATGATACCCATTGTTATAAGAAAACTCTACTAGATATAGATAATCCTCCTAGTGAGTCTGTTTGTCCATGACATACATCCTCAACATATCCTCCAACACCTGATTAACCCATTTTGTCTATCCATCGATCTTAGGGTGGTATGCTAAACTGAAATTCAACCGAGCACCAAGATCATGCTGCAGTGAAGTCCAAAATGCAGATGTAAAAATAGGATCTCAATCAGAGATAATCTTATGTGGAACTCCATGGAGTCTCACTATATCTTGCATGAAGACCTTGGCCACAGAAGCTATTATATAAGAAGATCTCATGGGAGAAAAGTGTGCCACCTTAGTCAACCAATCTACGGTCACCATGATAACATCATGTCTACAAGGAGTCATAGGAAACTCAACAATGAAGTCCACAGAAATAATATCCCACTTCCAAGATGGAATTAGATTAGGCTGAAAAAGCCCTGCTGGATGCTGGTGTTCCGCCTTGACCCTCTGACATTCTAGACATCTAGCCACATAATCTACAATGTCACATTTCATGCCAGACTAATGATAAAGTTGTTGTAAGTCTGCATGCATCTTCTTGACACTTGGATGTGCCGAATAAGGTACACAATGAGCCTCTAATAGGACCAATGTATGCAAGTCATCCAATGGTGGTACATATATCTGGCCCATGTATTGCATAAGATCATCTGACTCCAAGATATAACCAAAAAGTGTACCCTCCAAAGGTCTCCCTGACTCAATCTCTACCTTCACTTCCTAATACAAAGTATCTCTGGGAAGTGACTGGAGAATCCTACTCCTCAAATCCACACTAAGAGTCAAAGCTGAAACAACCTTCCTCTTGTGACTCAAAGCATCTTCTACCACATTCTCTTTCCCCTGGATATACTTGATCTCAAAATCATACTCACAAAGGAATTCCATCCACCTTCTCTGTCTAGCATTCAGATTAGGTTGAGTAAATATGTATAGGAGACTACGGTGATCACTGTGCAACTCAAAATGATGTCCTATCAAGAAGTGTCTCCATTCAACTAAATCATGAACTACAGCTGCCAACTCAAGATCATGCATTGGATAATTCAGCTCATGATCCTTGAGTTTGTGAGACTCATAAGAAATCACATGACCTTCCTACATAAGGACTGCTCCAATACCCTCCAATGATGCATCAGTGCAAAAAAAAAAATCTCCAGCTGGATCAGGCACTGCCAAAATAGGTGCACTAGTCAAACACCCCTTAAGTCTCTCAAAAGAATCCTCACACTTCTCTATCCATATAAACTTCTTCCCTTTTCTCTATAATGAGGTGATAGGATGTGCAACTCTAGAGAAGTCCTTAACAAACCTGTGGTAGTAACTAGCTAAACCCATGAAACTACAAACTTCAGACACATTAGTGGGTGCTGGCCACTCCACAATTGCTTGAATCTTAGAAGGATCTACTAAGATACCTTCTCCCTAGATCACATGACCAAGATACTAAATCTCTGTTTGAAAGAAATCACACTTCTTTGCATTAGCATATAGTTGATTTTCTCTCAAACACTGCAATACCTGTCTAAGATGTTCCTCATGCTCCTTTATGGATCTAGAATAAATCAATATGTCATCCAAGAAGACCAAAAAAAATTGATCCAAAAATTCATGAAACACTCCATTCATTAAGAACATGAAAACTAATGGAGTATTCGTCAAGCCAAAAGGTACCACTGTGAAGTCATAATGCCCATATCATGTACAAAAAGTAGTCTTATGAATATCTTCATCATGAATCCACAACTAGTGATACCCTGACTTTAGATCAATCTTAGAGAACACCTTGGCTCCCTTGATATGATCAAATAGATTATCAATGCATGGCAAAGGATATTTGTTCTTGATCCTTACCTTGTTCAATTGTCTGTAGTCAATGCACAAGTGTAAAGATCTATCCTTCTTAATGAAGAGGACTGGTGCTCCCCATGGAGAAACACTAGGTCTAATACTCCCCTTTGCCAACAACTCCTCTAACTAAATTTTTAACTCACTCAACTCATGAGTAGTCATCCAGTATGAAGCTCTGGATATAGGCTCAACTCCTGGAACAAGCTCTATATGGAAATCTATGTCACGCTTAGGTGGCATACCTAGAATCTCCATCGAAAAGACATCAAGAAACTCCTACAAAATAGGATGATCTAAGGTCTTATCCTCACTCTCCACTTCATCAATCTCATTCATGGTCACCGCAAACATCTGACAACCCTTACACATACAATGCTTAAGTTGCATGGTGAATATCATCCGAAGAGAAATAGAACATGGAATACCCACTATCTGACAATCCTTGCCCTCATCATCCTTGCAATTGATAGTCTTCTTCCTACAATCGATACTAGCTCCATGAGCTCCCAACCAATCCATACCCAAAATGACCCCATATGATCCCAAAGGAATCACATGTAGATCAACTGAGGTAGTGAATCTTCCCAAATTTAGCTCACATTTAGGAACCAAAGATCCTGCTACAACCCTAGCCCCAGAGGCTAATTCCACTTGCCAACTCCTATCTTTCTTTGCAACCACTAGCCCACAATGCTCAACTAAATGTGGAGACATGAAAGAATCAGTAGCACTAGAATCATATAAAATAGAGATAGATATATCTCGAATAGTACCTGTAGTCTCTACCACTGTGCCCTGATGGTTTGCTTACCGATGATCCAATGCTGCAAACACTCTATGAGAGCATCCTACATCTCCTACTATAGGCTTAGAAGCTGCTGGTCTCTGTGAAGAATATTGTGGAGGATGCTATGGACAATTCACTGCAATGCATCCAAACTATCCGCAAGTGAAACAACCTATGCTCTTGAAATTGCCTTTCCCACCAAAAGGCACACTAGACTACTAGAAGCTACCTTTGCTAATGCTCTGCTAAGCACTCTGAGTTGGCTGAGTAGTCTGATTACACTTAAAGCACTTGCCATTACGGAAGTTACTAGATTGAGAAACACCGCTCTAAGTAGGAGGTGGAGGTGACTTAACCTGTTGCTGGTTCTGGTTACCTCTATAGAAGTTTGAAGGCTTCTTGAAGTTTGCATTACCATGTGACTAATTCCCTTTAAATCCTAAACCTAAAGGTCCACCTGTTGAAGTACCTGAATGTCAACCATGGCTCAAAGCTAGGTTAGCCTCTGTGAGTGTAGCTTTAATGACCGCTTCTCTGAGGGTCTTAGGCTCAAAGAGTAAAACATCCCCAATAATGTGTGCATTTAGCCCCCTAACAAAGTGTTGTACTAGTAAGGCTGTATCATGTCTGAAACCTGCATACTGTTTGAGCTCAAAGAATTTATGCTCGTACTCACCCACTGACATAGTCAACTATCTTAGATTGTGGAACTCATCTACTCTCTATTTCCTCCATTGATTAGAAAGGAAACATTCCTAGAAATGCTCCAAGAATAACTCCCATGTAACAGTATCCATCTGAAGTCCCAACTTCTCCTCCTCTATCCTCCACCATACAGCTGCAAAATCTACAAGCTGTGTCACTGCATATCTAGCTTTAGTATTACTACTAAAGGGGTGCATGGAAAAGCTCCACTCTAAAGCTATCAACCAAGTCTCAGCCTCTAATCCAGTGCTTTTCCCATCAAAAGGAATGGGTCACCCCCTCATAAGGTCCCTCATATGGTTCATTGCCATAACTGTAGGGTCTATAATGAAATTCCTCCTTAGAGGGCTTTTGGATCTCTCTCTCTCTCTCTCTCCCTCTCATCCCTCTGAGAATGATGGGAACCATCCTGCTCTTCTCTATTCTGCTCAGGACCAAGATGAGTAAGAATCACCCGAAGAAGCTGTCTAGTGTCAAGTCCATCAAACTCATCCTGATGCTCATCCCTTTGATAATCTCTAGACTGCTAGCGGTTACTAACCTGTCTGACACTTGTGGAGGGGCTAGGTTGCCTACCCCTTCCATGTCTACCAGATCGACCTCTACCTCAGCCTCTAGCTGCTCTAGTCTCAGGCATGATTCCTGCAACATAAAGAGACCCAACAAAAACTCACAACATAGCTCAAAACATAAACAATGACAATATGATCACAAAGCAATAGTCTGAAATAAAAAAAAAATGTTATATGTCTAAGTTTTGTTTCAAGTTAAGACTACACAAAAAATCTAATGAGCGTATATACCCAGAGTTCCCAGTGTAGAAACTCCACTTTGATACCAAATGTAACGCCCCACCAGGGAACCCAAAAGAAATTAACCTAGAACATAATACTAAGTTTGGTGAACAATTTTTTTTTATAAATTTTACAAATAAAGATATACATTCATGCTGAATACAATTACCATTTACTCACATAACACAACATGCAACATAGATTACTAATCTAATGGGTCCCATGACATAGAATTTCTTACTAGCATAACTCATCTAATAACATCAACAAAAGATTCCATAAATTAAATTAAACAATTACATCATGATAGTTACAATCTTATGAACATCCATGAATCCTAACGAACTCACATCCATGAATCTTAACGAACTCACATCCACTACACATGTCATAGGGTATGTAGTAATCACTCTAACATCAATATTACAATATCCAGATTAGGTATCACATGTGATACTCTAATACAAGATTTAAAATAAAATAATATAAGAAAAGAACATCAATGTTGATGTAACATAAGGAATCCAACTTCAAAGACACCATCAAGCACTGGCACTAGGACGTCTAATCTCAAATGGTAAAGAATCACTACCACCCATCCGTGTAGAACCACAAAGGTCTACCCCACCATGTTGAGGAGATAACATTGGACCCCACTCGGATAATCAAGCCAAATCAAGATACACCACTAGGCAAGGGAATCTTGAAAGCTTACTAACTCAAGGTCAACAAGTATAGTGATAGGTAAGAATCACTAAGCCAGAGGCAACTGACACATGTAGGATAACTAGACTATGCAAAGGAAGGTTTCATCATGTATGTCTAACCCTTGGGTCTTGTCCTGGTAATCTCTCTAGATCCTAGCACTCAAGTGACCATACACGGTATCAATGAGTTCTCATATAGATGAAGCCATTGACCATGCCAGAACACACACCTCTATAGGTGGCAAGCATCATCTCATCCTCCATCTTAGTCTATACTAGCACTCGAGCATGGGTGAGGCACCACATCTTATTAGGTTCATTTTAATATGTCTCAATGTTATTTTAGGTTATCATTTGTTTACAATTACTTACAATAAATGATCCTGGCAGCCACTTGTGGGCTCCGACGCTTATTACAAGCCACCCCCTAACACATATCTAGGTAAACTACCCTAGGCTCATAGATCTTTCCTAGATCTAACATAGATAAAATCAGATAGTCACACTTCCAGAATCATCACAGGAATCAGGATTGACTACAAATACATAATCACTGAAACATAGTTCATCATGAGCCTATAAGGTCAAATGGGGTACAAAATAGATCACACTCACGCCAAACATAAGGAAATATGAACATAGAAGACAATCCCCAAGCCTCTGTACTTTCCCTAGGTCATCTAATGCCCATAAAATAGATAAACCCAACAACCAGGAAAGATAAAATCATATTGCATAAAATAACCAATTTCAGTATACATAAGTGCACGACCATACACAAAATAGATCTCGCATATTAACAATATGCCAATGGCCTACACACATTTAATAAAATCACATCTATGATAAAGTTGTACATCTCATATATACATATCGAAATAAAATAACTAAATCTAAATGTTCATTCCAAAATCCAACTGTTCATTTAAGCTAAATCAAATACCACATATTCTAAAGAAAGATCAATTATGATATTTAATTTTCTATTAAAATAATTCTAATGTGTAGTTACTCAATGTCCATTTATTTGTAATATAAACATTCCTTACAAACTAGAGAAACTATTTAAATAATGAAATTTAAATATCATTGATTAATAACTAAAAACCCTTAATACATTAATATACAAATATTAATTATTAACTATATATAATTAAAATTTAATTAAATTACATATAAACTAAATAACTAACAAATAAATTTGAATTATTTAATAAATAAAATTTATTAAAATAAAAATAAAAAATAAAAATATATATATATATAACGTAATTGTTTTGCTGTTTTAAATAACAAAAAAAATAAAAATTAAAAAGGTGGATTGGGGGGGGTGTGGGATGGGCTCACACCCCCTACCAAGTCTGCCCTCCGCACGGCTCCCACGGTACTGCCAACAGGACAGTCTCTGCCACATGGCACCTACGGTGACGATGGTAGAGCCTGGCTTTGTCGTGTGGTACCGCAAGTACCCTGACAGAGCTTTCACCTGCCGTGGGGGTACGGGGTTGGGATGCCGTGCCCCAATAATTTTTTTTTTATATATATATTTTTTTAAAACATTGCCAATCAAAATATTTTTTTAACAACACTAAATATATATACATTTTAACAAAAGGCACTCACTTTTATTTTATATTTTTTTTTTCCTACAAAGTTTTTATTATTTTTTTTAATAAAAAGGATATTTCTGAAAACGGAAATTAGAGGGCTTGTACTTTTTTTTTCTAGAAAAGGAAAAACATAATTCTTTTGCATAATATACATGAGAATTTGTATTTTCCCTTTTTTTTTCATTCTCTTGTTCCAAATGTATTTCATTTGTTGTTGTAATTTCATCCAATACATACAAATTTATTCATTCTGTGGTAATATTTTTTTGACTGTCATTTTTTAACAGAGGTTGATTTTTTTTCCAGAATGTAATTTTTCAAGTCAAATTGGATTTTTCTCAAAAGCCCATTAATTTGATTCAACAACTCAATAGTATACACTATAGCCAGATTAATTTTTTTTGTTTTCTAAGGGTTCTAGAGTGAATTTTCTCATGAAATTTTGACAGCATAACCCTACTATGCCACTTCATAAAATAAACTAAAAACCATAATTCTAATGGTTTTCTAAAACCCAAAACACAAGAAAAACTAAATACAGATTTAAATCAATAAATCTATTCAAGCATAATAAAATACTAGAAATTTCACAGATAAATTTGCATGAAGGTTTTCCTCAAAACCGACCTCAAATCCAATGCAAGAAACTGTAAGAGAAAGCTCGTGAGATGATGAAACTCCTAGATCTGTCAGATGAAGAGCTCAACCTTGCAGAACTGAATCAACAATGAAAGCCAAGCCAATTCCAAATCCAAAGCAATCTTCACCAAATTCCCAAGCACACAAAAAGCTCAAGAAATCACAAAAATACCAAAACCAAACTCTCCCCAAATCTCCCAAAACCTGAATGTGTGTGTGTCAAACAAAATGAATGTCTTTCCCCCTATTAGGGATTCAACTCCACCATTCATGCAAACCCTAGATGACTCATTAGAAAACTCCTATTCAAACTCCCACTCTTAAGTTGAAAGAATTTCCTATATATATATATATATATATATATATATGCACAACACAACTTAGACTCATAATGACAAGTTGCTACCTTTGAAATTAATTACACTCAACTTAATAAAAGCACATGTAAATATTATTATAAATTCACATTAAATAATTTAATACTCTAAGCACAATAAAAACATGCAATTAAATATTTAATAATTTAATGGGACATTTTCAATCATAATTTCACACAATTAATTAATTAAATATAAATATACAAATATTTTATTTTTAATTAATTAATAATCACACATAAGCATAGCAATTAAATTTAATATTATTTTTCATCCATAATATTAAATACTATGACTAAAGAAAAATCACACTCAAAAAGCAATAAATTGAGATCAACAAACAAATTAAACAAGCTCAAGGAGGGAATCCATGAACTATGTCAACCTGAAAAATTTGGGTAAGGTAGTCATTAGATACTTATCCAATACCTAGGGTAAATAAGCTTAGGTAAGGGTTTTGGGTCTGTCTGTTACCTCCCTTCTTTACGATAGAGATGAGTATTTATGGACATGCTCACTCTTGCCAATTTAGGGAAGATGATATCCTATACCTACGAACCTGTCATCACAAAACAAAGCATGTACATCCAATATATAACAAACAATGATAGGGTACGGTTGGTCCTGTGGATCTTGACAAGGCAAGTAACTACGCCTCCACCCTGTACCATATAGACACGTCAAATAGGTACATACACATAAACACCATTCACATGCAAGTATGGGGTAAGTACATCATAATCCAACTGAAACGTAAAGCATCGCATCATAATAATATCAATAACTAAATATGAAAACATAACATAATCATAATTCAAATCATCAACATCCACTGAAATAATAATATCTGCACACATGTAATGTGGCCTAAAAGAGTATGGCACTGAATAACTAAAAGAAAACTATGGGGGTACTACAATGTACACGCACACACACACATAGATATATATATATATATATATATATATATATATATATATATATATATATATATATATATATATATATATATATATATATATATATATATATATATATATATATAGCGAGAGAGAGAGAGAGAGAGAGAGAGAGAGCTACAAAAGATGTAGTAGCACATGTCAGAGAGGCATTCATCGATCATGTACAAACAAGATATGAGTTAGGGAACCTTGGGACATTTTGAATGGGCAATCTTGAGCCAAATCCGATTTCTAGAGACAATAGTTTTCTTTTTGAGAAAGGGATCAGTGCAGAGACTCTTATCAAGGAGGGAATGATGTTCCATGTTTTGAATAAAGCTAGTGATCAATAATTGTAAAGGAAAAAGATGATTCCAAAACACCGGTTGGTTCTCCTAAAGATTAGTTGTTATACTTGTCGGTCTCACTTGTTGGAATCAAGTTCCAAATCCCTATTCGATGCATATAAAATTATGTTATGTGTTTGGGGGGAGGGCTATTGTTGATTGTTGGCCTTCTATGGTAGAATCAATCAAGAGGGTTCAATAGGAAATTATGTTAGGAATGGGAACACTGAGAGTGGGGGGGGGGGGGGTGAATCAGTGTTCACTGTAATTTAACTTTTCTCTTTAATCTTTATTCTGAACTTAAATGCTTAAGTACTGAAATAAACATTCACATAAACATGAAACATAAAATCAACACATGACACCAATATGATTATGGGGAAACCCAAATAGGTAAAACCCTAGTGGGAATTGATACCCCTAATATTCTACACTAGTATTTTGTGATCCTTGTTAGAAGATCATTTACCCTGTTAGGAGAAGCTTTATAATGATTTAAGTATAGTAGACCTTGTTAAGGGTCAAACCTTGTTAGGAGTCTTTTACAATCATCCCTATTAGAGGAGAGGACACACTGTCCAAGAGCTCACTGCTCAAGTGGTGAAGGCTACAACCTTTTGATCTCAGATACACACTATATCTACAGGATGAACTGTCACTGTGACATTGCTTGTCAGATCAGTTCCTTTGATGTGTTGATTCTTTGACCTCTAGCAAAGCTCTAATACATCTTTTGGTGTCTTTGCACACTTCTGCTATACTTACTACAACTCTCTGTCAACTTCCATATCGAATATAATGGGCACACCTAATATTTATACACTCATACAAAATACATAATTAGGCCAGCCCTATAACTAATTACAAACAATGCTTCCAAATGAATTGGCTTAAGCATGCTTATAGTTATACATATAAACATGTTAGCAGCCTAAATACAATGGGTGCATAGGCTTTACATTATTACATTACAATCGCAAACCAAAATGCTAACTATCAGCTCCATGCTCTGTTCACTGCTGGCACACACTGGCTGTGCAACTTCAACTGACTGTAACTTCACATCTTTGCATATCTTCTAATGCGTTCTTAGACTAAGCAAGAATATAGTCTAACCAACTTAACTTCTATGGTGCATACCATAATTCATTCATACACACGTGCATTGATGCTCTAAGCTGTAGGAACTCTATACACTATCCAGTCTTCAACACTTAGCTGATTTTTGATCTTCTCATCAGGTGTGCTGACTCCAAACTGCTATATGACTTTGTTGCCATAATGAAAAAACTATATCTAGTCATATACCTCAGTATATTCAACTTGCCAACAATCTCCCCCTTTGTCATTGATGGCAAAAAAGGAATATGGCCAAGTTGCTAACTGTCCCTTAACACAAAAAACTTTTGTCTTCTATACATTTTTTATACATAATCCTATATCTTCCTATACATATTATACTCCATATTCTATACACAACTCCCCCTTTGACATTAATGACAAAGGTGTAGCAAAAAAATGGATCTGCACATACTTACTTAGGGAAAACATCCGGATATGCTATCTTGAGATTTTGGATCTCCTTCTTCCAAAAAGTTATCAAGGAGTTAACTATCTGGAGATGGACGCATAAAGCATATTGAAGCTTCCCCATCTTCTTCAAATCTATGCTTGGACCTTGATCATAGGTTATCATGGTGGCATCAATCTCTTTTATGTTCTAGTTGAGAATGTCTAGTGAGGGCGCAAGAGCATTCCTCAACTGAGTCTGTCTAGACCTTATCTTTGCCATCTCTTTCTCCGCCTTCTCAATTTTGTCCATTTGACCTTGGTAGATATTGTTGCACATGTTTACATCAGTGGATGTGTCTATCACTGAACTCTTCACCTGCTCAATCATAGCTTCTACTTCTTTTATTTCCTTGAAATGAGCATCAGTAAGCTTATCCTGATCCATGCAGTCTGCAATGAATTTCCTTCCTTGAACAACAAATTATTTTAAAGATGCTTGTCCTATCTTGAGTGAACTCAGATCTAGAGCAAAGTTGCTCATCAACTCATTCAGTCTCTTCTCCAGATACTTCTCTTCTACAACCTTGGATGCATATTCTTCAAGGCTTGAGAAATTGCTTTTGAACTATGATATGATTATACTTACATCATCAACCGAATGTACTTTGGACACTTTCTTGTCTTCTGGCAATAGACTGTTCAATATGTTCATAGATTCCACAAGGAGAGGATTTCTCATGACTTATTTTTCCTTTGCTTTCTCCATAGCCAAGACGCTGAACTTAATTAGGTCTTCTTCTTTCCATGATTCCAAAATAGATGTGTCAGGTGTCAAACTTGACAACAATTATGAGGAGGGAGTGATGGGAGTGCTATCCATCACTTCTAGTTTTACCTTGGCTAGATCAACAGAAGTATCATCTTTCTCTTGTTCTTTTTTTTTTGCTTCTACTTTCTTTTCTCCCTCTTTATTTTCTCTTCTTCTTTCTTTTCTTCCATTTTCTCTTCTTCTTTCTCATCTGATATGTTTTCAATCAATACCTCTTCTTGATGAGTGGGAGGTGTGTTTCTACATAAAATCTCAGCTTCTTGTGTGCTCACAAAAGCTTCCTCAAACTTTATCCAATTCTATGTCAGTGGCCTCCATTGCTATCTCCACATTATCAATGATAATGGTGCTGTCCTTGAGTGATTCTGATATGGGCACAGACTTATCCAACTTAGTTTGTACTTCCATTACAGGTGCTGAATCCTACGGACCTGTAGACTGTACCTTGATGGTCTCTGCTACAATGTCTTGCTTACTAGGTACTTGAGAGATGGGCACAGACTTAGGTTTCATGTGCTTCTCTAAGAGTACCTTCTCAAAAGCCTTCTCCATTTCCTGAGAAATCAGCTCATAGTCTTTGTTCATGAGGTGAAGTGTCCCCATCTTTTTTCTTAAGTGTGGCTTCACCAAATTTAGTAACAATGACCTTTCTTCAATAGAGCATACTGGAAGAGTGGAATCAAGAATTTGTTCCCTTATTCTGAGATCTTCTTCAGTGGCTTGTCTTTTCAAGGTGTCCATTATTTCCCATACCTTATCTATACTTTCTATTTTCAATTCAAGAATTATCTTCTTGAACTTTATCATATGTTTGATAATCATACCATGTATTTTTGATTTGTCAATTTCACTGTATGTTTCATAAAACTTTTCCACCTGATCAATTCTGCCCTCATCAATAATAGGGTGATCATTCCATTTCACATCTTCATCCATGAATGTCTTGTCAGGTTTTAGCATGGTATCCATGTGCACCCTTAACCTATCCAATCCAATTGGTTCCTTCTTACAGTAAATGTAAGCCCTAATGTCTTCCACATGCATGACGCCCATAGGCGTGTGGGAGAAAGCTCCCTCTAAATCATCTAGGGTTGATTTAAATGGTGCCTCTTGAAAAAATATATTTTCTTCTCAGCAACATCATAAACAATGGGAGTGGCCATGACTTACTTGTTAATTGATTTCCAATTGAACTTTGAGATAATCTGACGGCTTTCAAATCGACGCAATGAGCTAGGGTTTTTGCAACTGACCAAATGCACTGCAAACACTGATAGTTCAATCTCCAAGTCTTCACAACAACTTCCAAGGCTCTTTTTGCTCTCTACCACTCTGAATTTGAATGTAATGAGCAATCAAATAACTTTCTATGTACTTACAAGTGAAAATTCTGCCATTAATGCAAGTCACGTAAACCAAGCTGTCACTTCAAAATTTGCAACTTGAGTTCTGCTATCATTCAGCATGTGCGCTCTTGCATGAAGGTTTGTATACACTCCAAAAGCTTAAGTCCAAAGGTGCATACTCGTAGGATGAGTATACCAGCCACGCAGGGGTCTAGAGCTAAATTAGCTCCCCCTATGACCCTAAGGGCCATTTATCTAGATGTAGAGGGTATGTCCACTGTGGATGCATCCAATACATTCTCATAAGTTATGTCCTTCCTTTTCTCTAACCAAATCATGCTTGCATCATCTGATGTTTTGACAAAATTAACTTCTCCTACGGGATCCAAAACTGGTTCTTCGACCTTTTTGGGGCTTTCCTAACCTTGCATCCTTGATCTAAAGAACCTTGAGATATGCCCAACCTTGTTACAAGAGTGACAAATGACTAGAGGTATTATATTCCTCGGCACATTGACATGAGTCACCATTCTGCATTGTTTTGTTGTGTTACCATTATAGTTACATATATGGCATGTAACATTTTGAGAACTTCTTACATTTGTTATATTCTGATTTCTCTGATCTTGTTGACTCCTATTCTTCTTACTAGTCTTGCAATTCATAGCTCTATGACCAAACTTGTTGCATGAGTAACAGTAACCATTAAAAGGTCTTACCTCTATATAGTTCCTCGCAATGTGTCCATGCTTGTTACAAGAAAAACAAGTGCTTTCTACTTGCTTGCACTCAGTCTTAGGTGGTCCACCATTATCTTTGGTTTGATCTCCAGTCTCCTTAGCATCAATAGAGTCCTTTTGTGAATCCTTTCTTGCTCACATATTATCAATCTGACTTTGTGCTTCATTGTAAATAATATAGCTAGTGTCTCCTTTGGCTCTTCTTGCATACCACTGAGATTCTACCAAATCAGCACTGCTGTGTAACTTGTCAATATGATCCCTTTCCTTTTTTAATTTAGATTCCAAGCTTTCTTTGATATTCCTTAGCTCCAAGATTTCCATGTTTTCTTGCCCTAGTTCTTCATTTAGCTGAAGGTTCTCTTTGATTTGTTCATCACAGACTTCCTGATTAT
This sequence comes from Chamaecyparis obtusa, assembly GCA_027943335.1. Classification (NCBI taxonomy): domain Eukaryota; kingdom Viridiplantae; phylum Streptophyta; class Pinopsida; order Cupressales; family Cupressaceae; genus Chamaecyparis; species Chamaecyparis obtusa. The sequence continues at coordinate 980,547 of BSBK01000334.1, forward strand.
TAGTCAGCTTATCATCAAACTCTTCAAGTTGTTCTTTCAAGGATTTATTTTGTTCATTCAGCTTCTTGACCATTGTCCCTAGATCACTGGTAGAGCATTATTTTAAATCTTTCCTTAGATTTTTGATGACTAATTGAGTATCACTGAGTTTATCCTTTAGTTCTTCAGATTCTCTTTCTAACTTGTCCAGGTCTTCAAGAGCAGCTTCAAGATTTCTTTTCAGATGTTTCATTTCTGCTATGTCCATGATCTCCTCAAGTGGTTAAACTTCTATACTGAGGACCACAACTCTAATACCAATTGTTAGGAATGGGAACACTAAGGGGGGGAGGGGTGGGGTGAATTAGTGTTCACTGTAATTTAACTTTTCTCTTTAATCTTTATTCTGAACTTAAATGCTTAAGTACTGAAATAAACATTCACATAAACATGAAACATGAAAGCAACACATGACACCAATATGATTACGGGGAAACCCAAATAGGTAAAACCCCGGTGGGAATTGATACCCACTAATATTTTGCACTAGTGTTTTGTGATCCTTGTTAGAAGATCCTTTACCCTATTAGGAGTAGCTTTACAATGCTCTAAGTACAGTAGACCTTGTCAAGGGTCGGACCTTGTTAGGAGTTTTTTACAATCATCCCTATTAGGGGAGAGGATGCACTATCCAAGAGCTCATTTCTCAAGGGGTGAAGGCTACAACCTTTTGATCTTAGATACACACTATATTTGTAGGATGAACTGTCACTATGACACTGCTTGTCAAATTAGTTCCTTTGATGCGTTGATGCTTTGACCTCTAGCAAAGCTCTAATACATCTTCTAGTGTCTTTGAAAACTTCTTCTCTTCTTACTACAACTCTCTATCAACTTCCATACTGAATACAATGCGCGCACCTTATATTTCTATGCTCGTACAAAATACACAATTAGGTCGGCCCTATAACTAATTACAAACAATGCTTCCAAATGAATTGGCTTAATCATGCTTACAGTTATACATATAAACATGTCGAAAACCTAAATACAATGGGTGCATATCCTTTACATTATTACATTACAATCACAAACCAAAATGCTAACTGTCGGCTCCATGCTCTATTCGCTGCTGGCACACACTGGCTGTGCAACTTCAACTGACTGTAACTTTCACATCTTTGTATATCTTCTTATGCGCTCTTAGAATAAACAATAATATAGTCTAACCAACTTAACTTCTAGGGTGCATACCATAATTCATTCGTATAGATTTGTGCTGATGCTTTGAGCTACAGGAACCCTGTACACTGTCTAGTCTTCAACACTTAGCTGATTTCTGATCTTCTCATCAGGTGCGCTGACTCCAAACTGCTATATGACTTTGTTTCCATAATGACAACACTATATCTAGTCATATACCTCAATATAGTCAACTTTCCAACAATTTTTTTTTTTAAAATTATATATTAAAGAAATAGAATAAAATAAAAGGTAAGAGAGAAAGGGGATTTATCTTTCTTTTGGCAGGCATCCCCTACTACTGGGGGGCCTACTGGGCTATTAGATTAGTGGTAGAGTGTACCCTTGATAACTTCATCATTGTGTCTAGGTTGTGAAGGCTATAAGCCACATGGGTGAATTATTTGAATGGTCTTATTGGTATAGCCCCTCTATACATCATGCTTGATTAGATGTCGATGGTGGTGCATCAATACCTCTTTCTTTGCCACTCCCTCATTTAGCTTATTGGATCTTAGTAATTAAGATAAAATAAATATACTAGAGACCAATTTGTAATAAGACAATATGAATTTTCTCTATCCACCATTTGTAAATCATTTTTATTCAGTTTATTATGTTGTAGTAGTGGTATGAGTAGGGGTAGTAATAGTACTAGTGATTTGGCCAATCAATCAATTTTTTTCAGCAAGATTATACTTTTAGTCTTTGAATTGGAAGTAATAATTTCCTCATATAATATTTTACCTCACAAAAAAATATGAATGGTTAAGATAGGTTCAAAAGCTCCTACTATTTGTTGTAGTAAGGGATTTATATCAGTTGAATCAGAATTGTTTGGAACCAGGGGTAAGGGATGGAGCCCCATAGAATTATAGGGCTTCTTGTGCCTATGCTTGTTTTGACGTTGGCGGTAGTGGAATTGAAACTACTAGTTCAGAAGCTCCTTTAGAATACTAGGGTCACCACCTATATTAATAGTTACTTGAGCTATCTATATCAAAAAATGGTATTCATTCCATTCTATGTCTTAATCACATGGGATCTTCTATCCCCTTGGGTAGATAATTGATCAGATAGCTTCCTACTTGAAAATTCAAAAGGGTGATGATATCCTCTTCCCCCAATACTCCATAGACAATTTGAACTACATAAGGGGCCCATATTTCATATTATTATAGGTGGGTGGACCCTACTATTCCATGGCAAGGCCTCATTCTTTAACTGAGGTCAACATTTTGTTCTAGTGATTACTAGTGATTAAAGAAACATGTATTTGGTGTCTTGCCCAAGATAGAGATCCCAGTTCTAATAACCCTCCTAAATGGTGGTTCAACATGGATTCTACATCTTGGAACCAAACCAATTTTGGAGTAGCTTTGTGATAATGAAACCAACCAGAAAAAAGCATTAACGCTGCAAAGATTAATGCACACCATATTCATGCATTTACTAGCCATGTGGTTGTATTAATATTACTTAAAGGTATTTTATTTTCTCGTAGTTCTTGTTTAATACCTGATAAAGAGAATCTAGATCTTCATCTATTTGGAAGGTTTCAAGAAAGACTGACCCTTCTTTCTAGCTTGTATTGGAAGAAATTTCTGATGTTTGGCCCCAACTTTCTATAGAGGAGTTGTTAATATTTTGATTCTATTTTCGGTGATGTTGATGAATAATCCAAAATATCCCAATTATGCCCCTCCCTAGACTTTCAAAGGTGCATGTTATGTATAGAATATGGCCTCTTAGAATAGTAGGACCCAACTAGCTATTCTAGTAGTAGACCTTTAAGAATTCAGTTCAACCTGTAGAACCCCACTCCCAGTGGTTGATTTATCGATTCTGCCTTTTCCATAAACTACTATTTTCATATTTTGATATCCTTTTATTTCTTTTTTATCTATCCTAGGACCATTAAAGGTGTAGGTACCACTAAAGGTACTAAGGAAACAAGAACGACAACTACCAATTTGTTAGCTAATATATTTCCAAAAATTCAAAAACTACGTGATAGAGGTTTTGTAAAATCTTCTAATATGTTAATTGGTAAAAGTATAGGGGTTCAAGAGCTTAGTTAGCTACTATCATCTAGTCCCCCAAGTTGAGCGCTTGGCCAGAGAAGGGATTTGGAAAGTGGATATGTGTATCTAGGTCCAATAGATCTGAAACTACCCATTATAATAGTAGGGAGGGAAAACAAATTTCCATGCTAAAAAAAGAACAGACAAGAAAATAGCACAGAAAAAGAGAATCATAAAATCATTTTGTTAAATGCTTATATGTATAAGATTCATCTCGGGGATCTATCTACAACATGAAAGCCCAATGCATGCTATAAGAAAAAAAGTAAGAGGAGAATTGTCTATGATCAACATAATTGTAATAAAAAAATCAATCCTAAGAAAAAACAATTCTAAGGGAAAAAAAGGGCAATTCTATGGAAAAAAAGGGCAACTCTAAGGAAAAAGGGCAATTCTATGATACTGCTGAAATCCTAGGCATAAAGAATAGTGATGAAAAAAGATTAGAAAGTAGATTTTGTACAAGGGCCTATTTCTATGGGTTTTGATGAGTCATCTCAAGTGATTGAAAGAAGAGAGAGGGATTCAAACCCTCGGTACTAGATATCCTTCTAAGCTAGATAAAGTAGTTGATGGAGCTAGCTCGAGCTAGATGTCATTGCCCTTTTTTGCATAGTTTCCCAACCGAGGGAAGGTTTCTAGATAGAGTGGGGAGGGTAGGTCCTTCTATAGTGGTAGGGGCCTTAATGACTATTGAGAAGCTATATGAAGTGAAAGTTTCATGTACAATTTTGAAATAGAGATGAAAACATTGATGTTTTTGTCGACTATAATTATCCAATAGTTCAAGTACAATTGATATAGTTGAAGCACAATGTAGATATGGTTTTTTAGGATGGAAGTATATATATATATATATATATATATATATATATATATATATATATATATATATATATATATATATATATATATATATATATATATATATATATATATATATATATATGCTCATCTTTTATGCAAGATTTCACATACTGAACATCGACTTCCTTGAATTTCTAGGATGAGTGTGCCCTATCACAACATCTCAATGGTAAGAGAGGGGAGATAACATACATGTCCTAATCCCAACTTGAGTCTGTTATTGTCCTAAATGGTGGACAAGTATATGATTGGTTAACCCTTTGAATTCGTCAATGTGACATGAATTCGTGAACCCTTCCTTTGAGCTTGATTATTGCATTTTGATTTAAAGAGTTTTTGTCTTGTTGCATGACATGTGGTTTGATGTGGTTTTAGTGTTAAAATGGTTTGAGAAATCAAATAAGATTAATTATGAGATTAAACAATTATAACTTATGATACATTAAAATACTAAATATAAGGTTAATTAATTAATAAGAATTAATTAATTACCTATGTTTAATAAATAATTTAATTGTAAAATAAAAATTAATTAATTGAAGAATTTAATAATTATTAAATAAAAATTAAATTTAAATGTGTATTTTTAGCTAAGTGGTTATTAGTTGAATTTTATATTTTAAATTAATTAAAATAAATAATGCAACTTAAAAAGCACCTTATTATAAAAATCAGAACTTAACCTTTTAAAATCTATTTGAGTTAAAGTGATTTAAGTTGAGGATATTAAATAAATAATCCTTTTAATAAATTAATGTTGATAAAAATGAGGTTGTCTAGTTGAGTTCTTATTTCTATGATTTTGAGTTAAGTAATTCTTTTATTATTTTTAAAGTTGATTTCATCTTATTTTTGGAGTTGCATGTTTTAGTCTTGGTTGTTGGGTTTTCTATATTAGAATTCCTCGCCTTCATGAGAGGGTATTCTAGTTCCGTATGGTTCCAGTTGAGGGTTTGGGGTCCAAAGAGACTAGTCTAGGGTAACTCAACTAGGTGATGCTTGAGGGTCCAAGGTCTAGAGAGACTAGTCTAAGGTAACTCAATATCACCATGTGATGACCCTCCCATAGTCTCCTCCATAGTTTTTGCATTTATATCTGGTGGTTGGTGTTTGGGTATTTGGTATCTATTCTCTGTTATCTGATATTTTGGTTGGTATTTCTTATGTGTTTGATGACTAGTATTTTGTTGGTTGGTATTTGATATTTTAGTTTATTGGATATTTGTTCTTTATCTTTGATTTGTATACCCTTGTGTTGTCCTATGACCTATAGTGTGTCTTGATCATACTTATTTACCAACTTGGAATCTTGAATCCTTGTACCTCTATTTTAGCCTATCTTGTGTTTTGTGTGGGCCTGATGTTATCTCCTCAACATGGTGGGAGTGGAATTTTTGGTTTCACGAGGTCGGGTGGTTGTGATTCTTTTACCATTTGATATTCTGACATTCTTGAACTGTGGTTGGATGACCCTTGTTACTGTTACCTTCTTCTTGTTCTTCATTGGAGGCTTGTTCATATATAGCTTATGATATTTATATTTGTACCTTGTATCAATACATTAGTGTATTAGATGTGAGATCTTTTAGGATGTTGTATATGTACTTTGTATTTAGTTATTAGTGCATACCCTGTGACTTGTGCAGTGGATGGTGTTTCATTGTGCATACCGTATGGTATTAGTTGTATCTATGTTTCATTTATATATGATGTTGTACTTGTTATTCTTTGACATTTATGAGATTGTGTACTTATGGTTGTTCTTAGTAGATTAGTTAATTTAAAAGTAATTTTACGTCATGGAACCCTTGAGAGTTGTTAATTGTAATTGAGTTGTACTTATGTACTTTTTTATATCTTATGTTGTATTTCTTCCACATTGTTATATTTATTATTTTGTAAAATATTAAGAAAAAAAATATTTTGTAAAAATGGTAACATGATTTAGGTTAAATTCTCCTAGGTTCCCTGGTAGGGTGTTACATTTGGTATCAGAGCCTGAGATTCTACACTGAAAACTTTGGGAATTTTGTACGCCCATTAGATGTCTATTAGTTAAAAGTTGAAAACAAAACTTAGACATATAACTCTCTTGTATTTCATCCTATTGTTTATTACTCTAGAGGTGTGATATTAGACTTTTATGTTCAGATTGGATTTTATATGAGTGTTGCATTAATTAGGTGTGCATGAACTTCTTAACTTATTATTTTATGCAAATACAAATGTGTTCTTTATACAATTTATTACTAGATGTTTTCTAGAATGATAAAGATCTAGATCTATTTGAATTGTTAAATACTGAATGACTGATCAATGTAATTTTCAATTTATGCTTAAACCAGAATTATATTGCTCTTGGTGACTATATATCATGTCCTTATTTTATGGCTTGTTTTGATATATTGTTTTGTATTTTGTCTTAGTAGAATGCTTCATGTTTGAGGGATGCATATCCTTATTTTTTTGTAGGCTTCTAGGAGTAAGCCTAATTCTATGGGAGGTGGATGTAATGCCCCTCCCATAGTTTACTTTTTAGTTTATATGGCCAGACTCTTTTAGGCCACTTTTCATGTGTGTGTTAAATCCTCAAATAAATTTGATGCTATGTATATTTATGTTTATTTGACCCCATACCTGTATGTGTATGGATTGTGCATGTATTTTATATTTTTGTTTGATGTGCCAGATGTGGTTGAGGGATGAAGTCATAGTTACTTGCTTGTGAGATCCACACTATCGGTCAATCCCTACCATTGTCTATTTATATATATGCATACTAATTATTCTCAATAGAAGATGCATGAATTCATCACCCAATGACGTGTTATACTAAGAATCCTTGAACAAAAAAACAATTTTGAAATCTTAATTAAGGAGGACATTTACATCCCTTACTTGACATATCTAATAGATCACATATGACATTTATGTTTCATCCAGATATCACATTCTATGCTCACTATGTTAAGCATGCAATGTTCCCAATTCAAATAGGGGCACAATGAGATTTCTTTAACTCTATGTAATGCACCTACTTTACCATACTTTTAATGCTTCCATACAAAATATATTATTTTCAATCATTTATAAAGGCTCAAAATTCTTTCATGCAATTGCCCTACTTTTACAATTAGTCATGCATATACAATTCATAATACAATTTGATTATGTAGGTCCTTTGGAAAATATTTTCTCAAATCAAGCATGCATTTCCTATACATTCATTGGTTTTAGTAATATAATTTGCATCACTAACTAAATTCCTTGTTAATCATATATCAAGAAAAAAAAGAGGGAGAGAGAGATTCATTTTCATTTTAAGTAATCATTACTAACAAGAACTATTATTTAAATTTCACAATCCATACTGAGATAGATTAATAAAGACTCATTTGGGAAACCACTTCATTTCACCAATAATGTTGGAATAACATTTATCATTTGACATAGTATATATATATATATATATATATATATATATATATATATATATATATATATATATATATATATATATATATATATATATATATATATATATATATATATATATATATATATATATATATATATATATATATATATATATATATATATATATATATATATATATATATATATATATATATATATATATATATATATATATATATATATGAAGATATCATAATACATTATTAAGACTATCTATAGAATCATCCAAATAGACTGCAAGAAATCCATTATAATCTATAATCTTGATCACTCATACACCAAATGTTTATTTGCATAAAATAGAGCTAGAAATCACAAGAGTCATTAACACACACAAAGTCCATTAAACAATTTTCACAACAAGGAGGTCATGACACATTAGAGGAGTACTTTAATTCCCACAATCCCTTTGAAGAAATAGATATGCAATAGAAAATATTAGGCAATTGACACAAGCCATCATATATCTCTTTCATTTATTAATCACAAAATAATACAAATGATCTTTTGAGACCATTCATTAACATGTCAATTATCATTAGTAATGAGAATACATAACACAAATAGGAATGCATATGAAGTCATAAAATCAATCATTATCCAGGAAGAGCATACGTAATGAAAAACACTTCCAAACTATCTTCAAGATCACAAAAGAGTTATCCCAATAAGATCAATCAACAAGAACACTCATATGAATTGAACCTTACCTAAAACAATAAAAACATCACAATTGAACTATCATAAGTTGACACCTACAACCCACTACTCAGAGACCTACTTCTCTTATCTTCAACCAAGACACACAAAATGCACAAAAGTAACAATACACATGCAAACATAAGTTAAATCCAAAAAAAGGAAGAAAAATCAGAAGCACATAATAACTACCACAGAAAAACACACAATGAGCACATATACGCTAGAGATCCTAGTGTATGAGCATGCACTCTAATACCAGATGTAATGCCCCACCAAGGAACCCTTAGAAAAAGACAAAAATATATGTTATTAGAGATAATAAATTTTATTTTTTTGTTTACAATTGTTAGCATACGTAACATGACCTTGTTATACACAATACATAGATAATTATAAGTTTTAATAAGGTAAACATAGGTGGTATATTGCTAACATTCCAAGGGTTCCATGACCTACCAATTACAAGATCCTTCAAAACCCATAATGAGATATTTCTAATACTTTCATAAAAAAACATTATCCTTAATATCTTAGCCTATACATAATGTTCTCAACCTTTAAAATCTAGGGAGAAAGACTTAGTAAAACTTGCAAAGATTCATGTTATTTCTAACGTATTTCACATTAACACTAGGTGGAGATTCCAAAAATATTAGATGCCAATTGAGATCAAGAGGAGACAACAACAATATTAGATTCCAATTGAGCTAACAAAGATGCCAATCCATAGTTATAATTTGTTTGTGACACGGTAGCCTCAGTCCAGTGAGGCAGAGACCCTAGTGGACATGCACAAACATTGATCTAGCTTCTTTTCCCATAGAACAAGGTTTTTAAGCACAAATGAAAGTTAATTATTTAACCACATGAAATATTTAACATAACCTATCATAACTTCAATATCTAATTCCATTAAAAATAACAAACTCATATTTTTTAGGCTATATCATGATTATATCATTAATCCATTATAAGATAATGCAAGATTTTTACAAGGAGTATAAATACATCAAGATAACATCATAAGTTCCTCAATACACCAATGCAATGTAATTAGAACATAAAGGAGTTAGATTATGAATATGGGATCTCTCATCACTTGTACACCAATTCCCAACAATGATTGGTCACACCACTCGACCATGAGGTAACCTTAAGCCCTCCCCACCATGCTCGCAAAGATGACCATATGGCCCAAGTACGCACTCATTCCATCATGCAAAGGCTTATAATAAACACAAGGTATAAATATAAACCTAAGAATTAGTGATGCACAATATAAGGGACCAAGATCACATATCAGACAATAGGGACAAAGGGCACATAATTACCCAAGATCATGACATGCATACAATATGGAAACTATTCAGTTCATATGGGAAATATGACAACACCATTAATCCATCAGAACACATACATAACCATAGAGTAATTATTATACCTTCTTGGGGTATGAATGGAGAGATACCAATCATACCTGAGTGATATCATATAAACCAAAAAAGGGATTATACTGAGACAAGTAATTTATTCCTATACATATGGTTGCCAATCAAGACAATCTACTCTCCAATATAAACTCAAAAACCATCATCAAATGTATTTAGGCATAAATTAAGCACAATTTACTAATTAGATAAAATACACAATATCTATTTACACATGGCCATGGCTATTACTCATAACACATAATACATTTTTGGGATTGCTTCTGACATAAACACCATTGAGTCACTATCAAGATCATATGATACATAAGATTCCATGATACATCCCAATATATTATCACTTAGAATATACTCGCATTAGATAGTAATACCCATAATTACAATACAAAATTTCAAATCAAATATCATTCCAACAACACAAATAGACGTATCTCCGAAAATTGGTTGCATACAAGCCACTAAGAGAAAAATCATCAATTTCCCAAACTTATCAAAATTAAATTCTCAATATTAACCACAAAAAGGTTATCATAAATTCATCAATGAATCATATAAATCATAATACAACATGAATCCGTATTTCTCTTTCCCTGAAGATCAATGCTAATTTAGAAATTTCTCAAAATTGAGTGCATAGAACCAAGCAAGCCAAAATTCCCAAAATTTAAAACTCAACCAATCAAAAATATTAAAAAAATCATTTGTTCCCATGTTAACTCCATCATGAAAATGCATTCAATTCATCAATACACCCATTCTCATAAGCTTCAACAACATGGAAACAAGGAGAAAGCCTCATTTTCTTATAATCTTAAGGAAATATTTAAAACCGAGCCATCAAATCACCTTAACCAAATGTACAATTATATTCAATCCATCAAGAAATGCTTTTTCAATCATTATCAAGCCATTATATCAAAATCTAAACAATATTTGAAGAAAAATCAAGAAACTTACCTTAATATGCATAAAACCGAGAAATAACAATAAGTTGAGAAATCATTTACCAAATGCCACAAAAAATTGAAGGGAAGAAGAGATTGATGAAAGGAATCCATTAAGTAATTTTCCATAAAAATATTTCCACTCAAATATCCTACCCAAGAACATGAGGGTTTTTCTTAAGAAACTCAAGAAATTTGGAAAAACATAAGGCCCAAAAACTAAAATGAGAACGCCCTCTTTTTCAAAATAAAAAATGAATTAATTTAAAAGCACTAAAATATAACATATCACTTAATTTTAAAAACCTCATAATAAACATCTAAAATATAAAAGCCAAAATAGATACTTTAGAATCCTAATTTAAATAAAATACCCAATAATACTTGCTAATAACAATAATGATAATACTATAATACAAAACTGTGACACTACACATCATACAAATACATATTGTTTTAATCATATATTGTTCAAAACATATTATAGATGACTAGAATACAAAAACACACATACTATACTAATAACATTACACAAAGGTAGTTAGACATTATCACATAGTAACCGAACGATTTGGAATAAGTAACATGGTGATTGTCGCCCAAGAGTGGGAGCAATAATTAGGCTAGGGAACATGATTGGCCATATGATTAAATCTAATTTTGATCACCATTGGGGTGATATAGGTCTGCTCATACTATGGAAGCAAGTGAAGTTTTTATCTGGTACCTATCCAAGTTAGTACCTACCTATCCAAGCTCTTGGGCTGAAACAATCAAACCTCTCCATAAATACAATAACTAAGACCCTAAATATGATACTATACTAGCACGGGCTCTTCATCAGTGATACTGGTGTACTATTTGTGCTTAAAAAATTGACTCTAGTAGATAAACAATAATAAATGACTAAAAAAACTACTAAAACTTGTCTATAAATGACTAAATTTGGTTACATGACTAGTAGTAGTTTATTGTGTCATTTATAATGCAACCAAATTTATGACTAAACCATTTTTGGTCATTTATTGGTTATTTTGATTGATTTATTTAGCCATTTATTTAGTCATTAATTTTTTAATTGATTAAGTCATTGATTATTGTTAACTGGTGCTTTGTTTATTCATGGTAGTCATTTATTTAGTCCTTATTTTGCTATCAATTGGTCATATATTTAGTCATATTAGGGCACAATTAAATCAAACCACCATCCTCCCTCTTGTAAAACATGCACTTTTCTATTGAGCTAGTACCCTTTAAAGAATAATTATACCATGTATCCCATGTCAGGTTATAAACATATATTTATACAAAATACATAATCAATTGAAAGGTTAAAAATATATAGTAGAGGATACATGCAAATGACACTTATTTGGCCTCAAAATTGTACTACAAATTGAATCTACTACAAACTTGAATAGGTGTGAATGCCAAACTTGATTTAACCCTAAAGTTGCACTACCCCAAGGAAGAAAGTTTTAGAGTTACACTAGTAAATCCTAATCTACATAGTGAAGATCCAAAAAAACCCACCCATGGTAATGATAGTTGATGAATAGTAGTATTACTGACTAAAACACAATAGGAACATGCTCCAAAAATTTGTTCCCAAGGTCAAACAAACTTGATTAATTTTTTAGTTTACTACTACAAAACACTTCACACAAAAGCTATTTCAAATGCATACTAAAATCATATCTCCATCTTTCATTTCAACTTGACCCCACACTCATCAATCTAGTATGGATGTTTGAAAGGATTAGGAAATTTAAAAGTGAAAACTCAAAAAATAAAGAAATAATATTCACCAACAAACCAAGAAGAGATTTAAAATTCTAATGGAAACAAACAAAAGATTACCTTCTATTCAATGCATGGTCTATCAATGGTATAAAATACTAATCTTAGATCTTGAAAAACATCCTTAGCCAACTCCATAGTGTCATTTACAACCTTGACACCTTCCCTAGCACATTTTCATGCTTGGCAGAAAAAATGTCAATTGATACATGAAATGGAACAAAAAAAGAAATGATTGTCCATTCATCTTATACAATAAAAACAAATCATTACCTCATGCACGACATAAATAATGTGCACTAAATCATAAATTCAAATTATATTGTCTTCCCTCATTGTAAATTCATGCTTTACTACAAAGACAAATATTGCTACTTGGCAACCAAGAAAACATTTTTCACACAAGTGTAAAATTTAAGTGATATTCTTCAAATCAAAACCCTCTAGATTTTAACAATCTTATTACCACTCATGAATCCCCCTTCTTAGCCTTATCTCCAGTACATGCATAAGAACAAAGGAATCAAACAAAGTGAATATATACAAGAATGTTGCTTTACAATTCTATGCTTTTGTGTAGATTTTATCTATTCTACAACTTTTCTATCCTTTTCCTAAAGATCATGATGGGATTTTTTGTGTCTCCTATTAGAATTGAGGCATACCTCATCTCCACTACTAATCATTGTGAAAAAATTCATTGAATTGGTCTTCATCCTTTCCTATAAAGTGTTTCCCTTGATGTATAGATATTGGCAATCTATGAGGAAACCCAAAGGGAAACTTTGTACAAAGCCCAAATAAATAGCCACTGAAGCAATGAATTTTATCATTTTTAAGGCTGGGAAGTTTCTCATAGAAGTAGATTAGTGAATAAAACCAACATTCCTCTCCTTGGTCTATAAGAGAAATCTACAATTTTCAATAATAAAATAGTAGAAATAATAGAATTAGTTCCTGACCATATGCATACAAATCCAAAATTTTACCTTTACTTTTAAGGAAAAGGCCCTATGCACTCTTTCTTGTGCTCTAATATACTTTTTCCTTGCTGTGATAATGGAAAAAATATCATGGCATGCATTTCTTATGCTGGTCATAGTTTCTACCCTAACCACTAGAGCCATTTAGTAGGTTGCCACTCCAGTTTGTAATCTTTAGTTAGTGGATATGTACTGGTGGCTTGTAGTGGTCTTGATGATGAATTGCAGAACACTCCATATTAGAGGAAGAAACCCAACCACATGAAAAGTAAATAATCAGTAGCATGAGAATGGTTTTCCTTATCCAAATGGACATCTGGTTTGGGAATAGGAAATTATGGCCCTAATAACAAGAGTTTGTCATACCCAAATAGGAAATGGGTTTAGGACTAGAACTTATTCTTCTAGATTTCCAATAATAGCAAGGGTTTTCCTTACCCAAATGAGCATTATGTTTGACACTAGGGCATATGGTTCTAATATTACAAGGGTTTTACTTTACCCAAATGAGAACTGAATTGGAAAATAGGACATGATGGTTCCAAATTCCAATAAAATAAGAGGATTTATCACCCTAAATGGGCATGCATTTTGATTATAAGACATATGGTTATGTAATTACAATGATGTTAACTAGGTTTGAAAAAATGCATATGATCTAATAAATATGTCAACAACTTCTTATGGTAATAGATACTACTTGAAGATAAATATGGAAGCATATTGCTACTATAGGAAAAGGAATAAATCACATCCCGCCAAAATAAAAAGGGAGAATTAAACCTCTTTTACAAAGGGTCCAAGGGTAAACTAATTTACCACTAATAATTAGACATTTATCTTATGATTAATAGATGAGACAAAAATGATTTGGAGTAGTGCCAAGATAGATAGGGCTACATTAACTTAGAATGACCTTAGTGAATAGTGAAATGGCATGGTAAGGATGCCATGAAGATCAAGTTGTTTGCCACTCTCATCCTCTCACAAGTTGTGAATTCCCCAATTGTAGAGATAAATTAATAGTTTTTTTTTTCTCCCTTCTATTTGTGCATGAAATTGCTTTTGAGAAACCCCATGAATAATATCTTCATTTGCACCTAGGGATTGTTTGGTAATATTGATATAAATGTTCATAGTGAAAGGACTGGAATCTTAAAATGAATCACAAAGGATTGTAATATATCTTCACATGTCCTTCACCCACATATTTAAGTCATTGATGTAGAACAAAGGCAAAAACTCTAGTGTTCAAGTCATGGCCTACCAAGTGAAATTTTGAACCTTTTCAAAGAAGGAACAACATGAAAAAGAACTAGAACCTTTTTAAAAACCACACTAAGAGGAAAAATGGTGCAACACATAGTATTAATTAATGTGCCATTAAATACCTTAAATGATATCTCTAAATGAGAAAATTAAATTAATGCTATGACTAGAAACAAATTATCCATGCATTTACTAAACTCATTTGTTTGATACATTAGAACAATACTAGAAAAATTGTCATATAGATACTACCAGACTATCAGTCACATACAATAGGCCTTAAAAATGACCATTTAATATCTTAAAATATTATCAATGGTGCATCATGATCTAAGGGGAAACACCTCTAGGCTTCTAGCATGTGTTGTTCCTACAAAAGTATCCATTCATAAATGTGAAGAAAAACCAACATGTCATTGGTCAATAACATATCTATCCACAATGTGTGCATGTGTACCATGCTAGTTTATATA
Source organism: Chamaecyparis obtusa (assembly GCA_027943335.1). Taxonomy (NCBI): domain Eukaryota; kingdom Viridiplantae; phylum Streptophyta; class Pinopsida; order Cupressales; family Cupressaceae; genus Chamaecyparis; species Chamaecyparis obtusa. The sequence continues at coordinate 995,815 of BSBK01000334.1, forward strand.
ATATATATTCTTGGGAACTTGTAGAAAGTCCATATTGTTAGCATTAGTATGTGAAGGAGATAGATTTGTATAAATGTGTGAATTTTATGATTATGTGAAGGAAATAGATTTCTATAAATATTTAGATTTTGATTATGTGGAGCAGCCAAATGGTCAGGCCATCATCAATACCATTAACATATATAACATTATTAATAATTATCCATCAATTATTGCAATTTATGCTTCATAGCCATACTATTTGTGATGACCATTAACCTTGTGACAATGCTAATGAATTTTATCATTATATCCTAAAGGAAGTCCTTTAGATGGATCCAATGGTTAGATAGGAGGAAGAATAATCTAATTTGTATTAAGTAAACTTTGGAGTGAATCATTCAGAGATTAATTCAATCTTGTGAATCTTGTAGCTATTTGAGCTTTGAAAGAGATAACATTATAAGTGGTAGCCACATGATTGGTGTGTTATGCTTAGTTTCTTCTTTGTCAGTACCCTTGTGAAAAGTATTTTTCTTTTAAAATTTTGAAGGCTAAGAAGGCATAGGAGATGCATGGGAGGATCTATATATGAAGCTATTGGAAGAAAATAATTTGTGTTCCACGTGCTTTACATAAGTGCATAGATTTATAAAAGAATAACAATTATTCAAAGATACATTATGTTTGAGAGAAGATAATAAACCATAAACAAAAGTATTTTGCAATTTATTTCTAGGAAAGTGACATTTCATTTTAGCACAAAGAGATTGAAATGGGATCACATAATAATTAATGAATTCATTAGAACCTTAAGAATACTTAAATAAATTAGAAATAGTTGTTTTTCAAATCCAAATATATTTAGAATTGGCTAAGGAAAGTTGTAGCTAGTTGATCAAAAGAATGATGCAGCTATGAGCCAAAGAATAAACCACTACATGGCATAATCTTTGAGTGTGAGGAAATATTTTAACCAACACTTTATCATTAAAAAGAATAATCCAAAAATTCAACATGAAAATCTTGCAAATGAGTATTACAGTCACCTTAACAATGATACAACTTGATTGTAGGGTCACTTTTGGCTTCATATTTGTTGTTTGCATCCCCATGATAGATCTCACTATAGTAGGATATGATCTATTGTAATTTTAATGGTTTGTTCATGCCATAGAGGTGTAATTTGAAAAACCAGAAAGTTTGATTGTATAGACAAGTATCCTAATGATTGTGCTGGATATTTACAAAATATCTAGCACAATTAACGTTGATTAATTGTTTGTGCTGGATATTTAAAATGTTTTACCTTTTATTTCATGCATAATTAACATTGATTAATGTCATCTACTGTAAAAATTTACCCTATTCATGCCATTAAGGGAATTGGTCATAATATATGCATGGAATTTACATGCTCAATATGTGGAGTTGTGGATTTTTAATGGAAGATATTTCAAATATTGTTTGGTAAAACTTGAAATCTGATTGGCGAGTTATGATCCTTGTTAGGATCCTTTCTTCAAAGGTTTTCAAAGAGGTTTTTTGAACATACACATTGGGTCTGCATTCTCAAGCAATAAAAGCTAACAATCTTGTATTTGTTTCTAGTGTTCTAGGTCTTATTCCTGAAGTGTTTTTTTTTTCAGTTTAAGTTCTATTGTTGAGTTACCTTAATTGAGATGCTAAATTTTATTATCTCTCACACAAAGATCTTGCTAATTCCTCCAAACTAGAAAGTTCATTTCAGATGGTGTGGAGGAGCAACTTCAATAGGTATATATTAAACAACTATTTTTTTAGATATGATTTCATTTCCATTTGATGGTCTAGATTGTTGTGATGGATATGGTAAACAAATATTTTGAAATAAATCTTGTAATACCACAATAATTTTTTGAAGTGACATTTTGTAATATTGATGCTAGATAATGCTTATAACTTTTGAGCTCTTGATAGAGATTGATGATAGAGAATAGTATAATTTCCATAACATTCATATTTAATTAATTATTTATTGACTGATATCAAGTTGTGTAAACTTGAAATTGACAATTTTGTAGTCCATTGGTTTTTTGTTTCTCCAATGAATAATATTGTGTTTTTTTGCCATGACATTTTACTTGGGTCTCCTCTTATGGTGTTGGAATATTGGGTAAAAAGGTCCTTCTTTTGAAATAAGATTTCATTTTTTAAAAAGAATTTTGGTACATTGTTCTCTTGTGAAATCTAAAATAGTACAACTCATGATACTCTAGATATGACTATATATTCATGATATCCACATTTTGTCTCAGATTGTTTAGAATTTAAATGTAATTTGAAATTTTCATGATCATTTTTTCTCAAACAAAATTTTGGGTGTAAATTCCTTGTTAGACATGTAGTGTGTTTGTGTGTATTACAGATAATTTTTCTATGTTTTTTCTTACTAGTTTAGTTTTGGTAATAGGTTTAAACTTGATAGTATAATTTTTATATGTTAGTAGTTGGATTGCTTTGTAATTAAGGCCTTGGGCTAAGTGCAATTCACTTTCACTTATTATATGTTAGTAGTCAGATTGCTTTAGAATTATGACCTTGGGCTAAGTGAAAGGTATATGGTGAAGGTAAAATTTGGTAGAGAGTAGGAATTTACGTAGAACAATTTCTATCATAGAAAATCATATCCATGAGGGACTATCTACTTATTTAGGTCATATTGACCTGATGGATATTTGTTAAATGAATCTTGTTACCTAATTCAAGATAATCCAATAAAAGATGGTGTTGTCCTCATTTCTAGATTAGTTCCTTTGGAATGAAAACATAAAGGACCTATTAACTTTCCTATCCATGTATTTCAAATTATCTTTTCTATATATTGGCCACCTTGAGGTGAAACACTTATTTGTTGTGTTCATATATTTATTGTTTACTTTAGTTTTGGAGCTTAAACATTCTTAAGAAACTCAAACCTCCAATGGGACTATAAGAATGTTTTGCTAATGTGCTAGACTATGCTAGAGTCCTTTATCTAGCAGTGACCAAAAACCACTTACTAGAATAGGTGTTTCCTTGCTCATTTTGTGGTGAAAATCTGTTGATAAACTTAAACTCAAGAAAGTGATCTATTGTATTGGAAAATATGAACCTTGAACTTTAGCTAGTAACTTAACCTTTGATGTCAAGAACTTATTTGAACAATTATTTTGAAAAGATATTTTGTTACAAGTAGTGGCTGTCGTTGCACCAAAAGATCGACCCTGTTAATGCCCGATACAACCACTAGACTTATAAAAGACATAGGAGGTTGTTAAACCATGTCACGAATCCCAAGGGGTGTGCTAACCATTATACCAACAATCTCCCCCTCAACATTACCCGAGGGGATTTGAACCTATGACTCTGATACCACTTGTTACAAGTAGTGGTTGTCGTTGCACCAAAAGATCGACCCTGTTAATGCCCGATACAACCACTAGACTTATAAAAGACACAGGAGGTTGTTAAACCATGTCACAAATCCCAAGGGGAGCGATGACCATTATGCCAACAATTTCTTGTAGACTATATTCAATTTGTCTCCTCCAAAGGAAACAAGGCCTACAAGATAAATCTTGCTTGTGTTTTGATATCCTTTGTTCTTGTTGAACATTTTAAAAACCAACATAAGTCAATGTTTTCCTTAAGGAAGAAAAGTAGAAAAAAATCCAAACGGACTTTGACATTAACTAATGGTTCCAAGATAGCACTAAGGTGAATCTATGTTTCATCTATGTATCAAAATGTTGAAGTTGCATGTAATACCCCTCGCAACTTATTACTGTTGAGACTATGATTTAGTTGATACTATTTTACTTTAGTTGATTAGACTAGACATATGTTATATTTATATTGTGGTGTGTTATTTGATGATTATGCTTTGGAGGTTAATTATCATGTTTGAACTGGAACAAAACATTATGTGATGGTTAAATTTAGTAATGATGGATTTTATATGATGTTTCATATGCATGTATTAATTGATGTAATTTAGTTGATTATTTGTATATGGTACTTACCCCATACCCGCATGTGTATGGTATCGTGTTTATTACTATGTATGCTTTTTTTTTCTGTTTGACATGCCTATATGGTAGAGGAGGAGGCGTAGTTACCTACATTGAGTCAGGTCCATACGTCCCAACCATCCCTACCATTTTTTGTTATTATATTTATATATGCACATGTACATGTAGTGGTTTTTATGTAGGCTACAGGTACCGGGCATCGACTTCCCTGGCTTGACAGGATGAGTGTGCCCTCATTACGTCTCAATGGCGGAGAAGGGGAGTTAGCACTTAGGCCAATTCCCTAGCCCAACCTAATCATCCTAGAGGAATGGACGGAATCTCACTTGACTTACTTGATTCGAATCCGTTCTGGCCGAACGAATTCGATACACTTTCCCCTGTTGAGCATGATATTGATCCTAGGATTATTCCTTGCTTGTGTCTTATTTTAACCTAGTGGATTGATGTCTGATTTCTGTTAGCAATATTTACTATGTTATGTTTATGTATTAATAAATATATTGTTATTAGTTTTATATAGTCTTTCTTAAGAAGTTTACCTATTTAGCTAATTGTTGCAAGTTAATGATAAGCATTGTATTTTAATAATAGGATAAAGCGTATTTAATTATACACACATAAAATATGTATAAGCATGGTCACACTATGTCACTTTTAGTAATTTGAATTTACAGTAATAATACACATATATAGATACTACATACCTATTTTATAAATTAAGAAAATAAAGTGAGATATTCTAGTTGATAAGATAAAAAGAAATAAAAAGGAAATAAAATGAAATTCCATGTCACATTAGGAAAAGAATAAAATAATAGGGAGTAGGAGAAAGTGCAATTAATAGGTATGGGAAGGAAATGAGAAGGAAAAAGTGGGTCATTATTATTCTATGGGTTATGCAAATTTGGAGAAAGGGGAGAGAACTTGTCAACACTTTTGATATGAAAGTTTGGAGAAGAAAATAGAGAAAGAAGAGAAGGCTTGGAGAGGGAGAAGAAAGCAAGAAGAGAAGGGATTGAGCTTGTGGGAGCAGATTCTGATAGCAGTTGAGGGGCTGGCTTCATCAACCTATTTGAGAACTAGGTAGGTTTTGAATTCCCTTATCATGTTCCAATTTTAGTTTTAAGTTTTCCAACAAATGAGAGAACAAATTTACCTTCTCAAAATGTAGAGTGAGGAAATAAAACAATGAGAATTTTAGTTTGCAATTGTGAAATTTCATCATCACAAACATATAAACCCTCTCAAACTCAATCATTAGTGAATCCAATTTGGAATGCAAAAGAACTTGATACTTCATAATTCAATGGAATTTATTTGTGTTTTGATCCATATACTTGCCATATTATTCATTTAATTGATCATATAATCATTCTGAATTGAAGAATCTAGTATATTATTTTAGAAATCAATTTGGAAACAAATCATCATTTGCATGGGATAACAAAATTAACTAAGTCCTTAAGGAGAAACAAGCACAAATAAAACTAAGTCTTGAAACCAAATACATATTTCCAGCTCTCTGGAAAATGTATGAGGAAAAGAATTCCCTTACTTTCCAAAAAACACAGTCATTATTTAATAATATTTTCTACCAACCTGTATTTTAAAATGAATAAATGCATATTCAAATTCAATGCAAACTCTTAACTCTAATTACGTGTGGGACCCACTCCAATTTGGAGGACAAACCATTATTTTGAAACATATAAAAATATATATATATATTTGAAATTAGTTTTATGAGGGCCAAGCCCTTTCTCCATGCCACTTGTCATTACTCACCTTCTTTCCACACCTAACTTGTACTTGGTCTGCCCTTACACTCTTCCTCCATTTGGTATGGGCTTAATCTCCAAAACTGGCACCCACCTCCACTTGGCCATGCCTTGTCCTTGGTCAAAGTACTCCCTCAACAAATTAATGATTGTGCAGGCCTTTTGAAAAGGTGGCGTGAGTTTGGTCTTTGAATTTTTAAACAAGCCTTCCAACCCACTTGCCTTGTATGTGGATTAAACTTCATTCAAAGGAGATGTCATGTCATGTCAGGTCTTAATGTCATGTGGGGTGGCGTGAGTTTCTTTTAGCTCCATGCTTTTAATTTTGCCTTGTTCAAACATCCTTGACTTTGGACACCACCTTTGGGCTAGTGCCCACTTGCATATTTAAATTGTTTCTTAGTCCACTATGATGATGAGGTGGATAGTAGGATAGGAACCTAGAGGATTGTATTATCAAGTAGGCTATTATATTAGGATTTGAGTAATAAGAGATATGACATTATCATGATTGTTTAAATTTGTTATATTAATTTTAATTCAAGTATTGAAAAAGTGAATGTTATTTATAGTTAATACATTTTAGATTTTATGTATATAGATATCTTAGTCATTGAATATGTATATTAACTAATATTTCATCATCTTACGTTTAAGTTAATAAATATATATTAAATGATTAATTATCATAAATTAATTATTGAATGAATTAGTTTATGGTCATGTGATGGTTGACGCGGATTATTTAATTGTTTCATGCTCATGATAAGTGCATCGTCAATCTCAATTAAACATCTTGATGTTAAGTTGCAAACAAAAGAAAAAAATGGTAAAAGGTTAATCTATTGATTAAGACTAACTTCCTCGGAGATTACTTTAGTTATTACGTTGCTATGATCATTTGTGGAAATTGAATCACATAACATCATTTATTGAAATTCGCCAAATATGACAATAGGGATAAATTAGTGTGAGAAAATTTACTTGTTATTTGATTCTTGTGACTTTGTTTTCTTTACGAGATGTTATCTCATTGTGTTACGATGTTCTCTGATTGCATAAATTGTACGTGCATGAGAAATACACTGTTGATGTAGTTGATTTGCATACGGGATTAGAAGACCAAATAGGGGGTAAAATCCAGAGGTTGGGTATATGTTGTGGATATAAGTTATCTATACTATTGTTGAATGTTTTATGGTGTAATGTGGATTATGTTTTCTATTGCTTGATTGGGAAAGTGTAATGTGAGATCATGGTTGGGATGTCTATTTGATACTTATTATCACCTCCTGGTGGATGAATTTGAGTTAGTGGCCAAGGGTATCAATGTTTTGAAATGGTAATATGATTTATTTGTTTATTTGGTTATTGGAACTTAATATGTTATAAGTGGCCACAAACCAGGATGGGTATTGTTGTGAAACTAGGGTAGGTTATCTAGATGTGATGTAGGGGGTGGCTTGCAATGGATCACCGAGGCCCACAAGTGGCTGACGGATCATCCATTGACAAGTTTCTTAATTCCAGTGATAACATTATAAAAATTAATCTAGTTAGGAGAACATTAAAAAGATAATTTGTGATACTTCACCCATGCCTTGAGTGCCGTCGGTTCAGTGAGGAACCTTTTGGACTAAACTCAAGGGTGGATCATCGATATAATTGTCTTCATGAGAGATATTGATGCCACATATGATCACTTGAGTGCCGTCGATTCAGTGAGGAACCTTCAGGACTAAACTCAAGGGTGGATCTGTGTGATGACATCTTCCTACTCACACCGTAGATATCCTACGTAGGTCAGTGCCTTTGGTAACCTGTATACCCTCTTGTCCTAGAGATATCTTTCTAGGTGGTGATTGGGATTGGTCCTTAGTATGTGCGTGGGCCTGGTGTTATCTCCCTAGCATGGTGGGGTGGACCTCTGGGTTCCACATGGTCGGGAGGTAGTGTACTTCTCCATTGAGACTGTTGCGGATATCCTCCATCACCCGATTGTTACTTGGACCAGATTACCACCATTGTTGTAGATTCATGTATCAGATGTCAGATGTTATTATCTTGTACTTGTAGGAGGTTTATTTGATTATTTATGATCCCTACATGGATCCATGTTGCATTTGATAATTGTAATTGTATTAAATATCATCACATACCCTACGACATGTGTAGTGGATGTAGGTGATCATTTGATGTAATGTAATTTGATTTAGAGAGATGTGCTTACTTTCATTATGTACTTAAAATTTCTTTAGCATTTGATCATGTTAGCGTAGTGTTTGTTAGACAACGTAATACTACATCAGGGACCCTTGAGAATGAAAATGAAATGATGTGTTTATTCAAATTCTTGATTGTAAATCCTTGTGATTCTATGTTCAATGTGCATGTTAACTTTAGTAAACAAAAAAAAAATTGTTGCATAACTTAGCATAACTTTAGTGTAATTCTCTTGGGTTCCCTGGCGGGGTGTTACATTGCATCTTATTTGTGTCTCAGAAAAGATGTTTTCTAATTTCACAAAAGTCATGATAAGGCACTATTGACAAAGAAAAGAAATGAAGAGCATGGATAGCAATTTTATGATGAAGAATGACATTCAATGTGATATAAAATAGTGAAGGAAATGTGTTTCAAAGAGAAATGATGCTCAGTTTATAAAGAGGAAAGCTGGGGACATAAAATGAGTAGGTAATGACACTCCTTATGATTGTTATAAGGAAAACACTAAGAAAGTATGATTAATATAAAAGACAATGATTTGAGGTACAAAGTGATAGTTCCATGAGGACCAAAGACAATGAAAGACAAGAAAATGAATTGACAAGTAGTAGTGACACTTTTAGGAAATAATGACAACAATCTCAATCATAAAAGAAGGAATCCCTATAGTTGCTACCATAGTAAGGAGAAAGGTTTCATTGTTTCAAAGTATTAAAGAAAGGTATAATGAGAATGTGAAGGTTAATGGAAAAGATTACTGAAAGTGGTAGTATTAAATTTTTTAATAGTTTCCAATTATGAAGGGAGACTTTTGTTACTAACATTAAAACAGTGGTTTCAATGCCTAAAGACATTACTATATTAATGAATGTTTGACAAAGAAGCCCTCAATCAGACAAGATAGGTATCCAAACAATGCCATGATAATAATAAATAATACTATTAAATAAAAATGAAATCTAATGTGTCAAAATAGTGTTCAATCATAGACACAACAATGGTATTAAAAAGTGTAGCAATAAATGAAGACAATAATGCTATAAATTTGTGTTCATCAATGCTAAAATGTGTTACAATTATTATGATGTTGTTGGCATTGTTGTCATTGATGTCAAAAATTTAATATCAACTACCTAATGGTATCAGTTGGTTGTTGGAAATATCAGTTTTTTGTTGTTGGTATCATTTAGATAATCGTTGTCTGTTGGTTAAGTATCAGTGCTTTTGGTTATATACAGAATAGGCTCAATACATATAATTTCAAGATTCTTGGTGGCAATTGTTCTTGATTCTACTTATGTATTACATGTTTTGGTATACCTATATACTTTTAGTATCTGGAGTTACATGGAAATTTTTTATCAATACCAGTTGACTGCCTATGCTTAAAATGTTGTCCCATGTATTTATGATATCTGAAATTTCTTGTAGCTCATCAAAATTTTTGGTTCAGTGGTTTGGATAGGTTATATCTAGTTTAATCTATCAGTGGGTTCAAACATTTTATTGATCAAGACATGGTCCTGGTTATGGAATTCTAATGGTTTCATATTTTTCCTATAGTTTGGTGAATTTATAATGCATTGTATACATCTTAAGTATGACCTCTACTTAGGTCCTATAGTAACTCATTGTAAATATATCTTAAGTGTGACCTAGATTTAGGATCTGTGATAGTGCATTAAATATAATTATAATAAATTTTTGAATTGTGGTTGACACTTTTTTTTGGTGTGGCTAGCATGTATTATGGTTGGATACTTGTATAAATAAAGAAAGCCTTTTTTCTTTGATGCATGAGGTAGAGTGAGAGAAAGTGAATAGATGTGTGAGTTTATGTGCAATATGGAGATAAAGGACTGAAGGTGATATAGGTCAAGCTCGTCTTAGTATATTTGGCATTGGTGTGCAAGAAGTTGAGTGGTAGTAAAAGTAAACCTCATATACTATATTGCAAATGCTTGGTGTATGCTAGAAGCTGTATCAAATCTTTGTTGTCAATAATTAGTGTTCTATTAACTAGAACTATTTCCTACATAGTTAGATGCAATTCTATCAGTTCACTTTTGTTAGTAAATATCTTTTGTATCAAGGCAATTAGCCATATCCATATTTCAGGGTAGTTAGCCCGACTGAAAGTGAGCCAACCCGTAGTGAGAAAATAGGCAATGAGCCTTTGTAAAATAACCTTAACGAGTGTTCATTTTATGATAATTAGCTTCTCTGTAGTTTTTCCTAGTTTGGGTTTCCATGTAAATTTAGGTGTTCATTGTGTTGATGGTTTTTGTGCTTTCATGTTTTAAGTTTTAGAATGTTTTAAGTTCTTACTGATAGAACATAAGTTAACATATCTATATTTGTTTTGAATGGTTTATGAGTTTACCAATTCAGTAAAAGTTTTAGAATTTTTTTATGAATAATTGATTCACCCGCTCTTAGTTATTTGGCTTGTTCAACAATTGGTATCAGATTTTGGGCTGCTCTCACAATAGTGTGTCCCACTTTTATGAATGTCTTGATTTTTGTTGAATTTATACATTTTTAAGAAAATATGATGATTTAATTCTTGAGAGGTCCCATTTGAAGCAATAAATTGAAAATGGTTACATAAAACCCTCTTAGATCAAACTCCATTTGATATAATCTCTCTTCTCCTCAGTCACCCTTGCAATCGAGTTTCCTTTACACCTATCAAAATGATGGAAAAATACTACTTTGATATTACCTTTTTGGGGGATCAAATGAATTCATTTAACAAACCCAGATGCATGATGGTACTACTTATAGAAAAATTTCTAATGATTATGATTTTAATATTTATTGAATTTATTATGACTTTGTATTTTTAGTTTTACTAAACATATAATTTACACCATGTATAAATTTATATGTTCAATGCTTATGAAAAAATAATAAAGTAGGTAAGAAGATTATAAAAAATATCTAGATGCTAGGTATTTATGTTCTCTTTCTAACAAAAAAAGAAAAAAAATGAATTTCAATATATACAGAACAACTGAGGGGCCCCTAAATGAACCTATGTCTAAATTATAGTTAATGTCACTTAAAAACTTAATAAACTATAAAATGTTCAACCAAATTGAATGAAACCAACTAGATACACTAGATATTGGTGTTACAAACCTAAAATTGAAAGAATCACATTTTTACTCTTTTTAGAAAAAACAATTATACTGACCAAACTAATTGTCACTCTTTAACAATGCTATTTTTTTTTTATAAAAACTACTTTTTGAAAGAGATGAAAAAATGGATACAAATCAATTACAGAATATATATAGAACATACACAAAAAAATGCTAAAAATTTCTAGTTTACATCATCTTCAAATTAGTAATGGTTTTTCAATAATAAGTGTTTGAATGAGAAGTTTTTTTTGGTAGAAAGTTCATTTTAGTGTCAAATTTGGAAAAAAAAAGTGGGACACATTATTGTGGGACCATCCCTTGGTCCCTTGTAGATAGAGCTTAAGTGCTTGAGGGAGCTCATGGTTGTTTGAACAAATGGAAGGAGGATACTATGCTGATGAGGATTGACAGATCATGTGTTATATCTATTTGAGCATTAAAGATTGTCATTAGTATCAAATACATCAGTTGGTTACCTATATTACTCTAGTTGGTAAAAGAAAGCACTTCAAGCTAGTCGGTTAAGTCTTTACATCGAGCACTGAGCAGTTTTACCAAGCATTAGTGTACACCGATACCGAGCGACAGTAAACACTGAGTAGATTGGACACCGAGCAACAGTGTAATTATCGAGCAGTATTTACAGTGTTTACCGAGCATCATAGAAAATGGAATAGTAATCAGTAATGGCACATTTATCTATGCAAATAGTTGCAAAAGAATTACAAAATGTTTTAGCAAGATCGAGGATCATTTATTATAGATATATTCATTAATTGCGATGAAGATCTTTTTGTAATTTCTAGATCTAGGTTATTTTTGTACACCGTATATCTTAGGGTTTTCTCTAAGATATTGTAACCTCAAGCTCTGATACCAATTGTTAGAATAACTGAGAGGGGGGTGAATCAGTTATCCTACAACTAATTTGAATAAATTGTATGACTTGAAGATCTATGATTTGAGATCACTGAGTTGCTGATTAGATATGTAAGATGATTAAATCAGTAATATGTTGTCATTGATGTCAACTAGTTTTGACAATACTTATCTTGTAAGTTACTATACCCAAACATCTATAGAAAGAAGAAGAAAAGAGATGAAGAACAAATATATCTACATGAGGAAGATGGATATGACAGATGAGGATAAGGAATACATTGGGTAACTTATGAATGAGTCTATGACCTTATGTTATTGACTTGATTATGTTGCATTCATTTATGAAGGATAGAGAAAAATGCACAAAGTAGTGTGGTCGGTTAAAGAAGCATTTCAATATACACCGATGCAGTGTAGTGTATACCGAGCATAGTATAAACTGAGCTTGTGTTCACTGACACATTTCTTTGTTAACTGAGTAGAAGAAAAGAACTAAATGATTAGTTTAGCTGATGGAAGTTGATGAGTTGTAAACTACCTCATAGTCAGAGTTGAAGATAATGTTTGTTATAAAGATCAATGGCTAACATAATTCAAAGAAGATCTAAGGGATTGAAATAAAATGTGTTATCGACACATCAACCAAGGAAGGTTTAAGTGGAAAAATCAACAAAGGAGATTAAGCGGCAAAATCTGATGGATGGAATTAAAATGATTTACTTGTCTAGTTAAGAGACTAGGATTTCATGATGAAAACATGCCGGAAGAAGGAGACTGCAGAGATATTGTGTGAAAAAACTTCATGCATGCATGATCAGACTGGTTAAGGAGAACCAAACTGCAGAGATTACCAAGCGTCAGAAAGCTATTATCAAGAGACAGTAAGTTACTGAATATTGATTGAAATAGAATTGATATATTGATCAGAGGATTTGAATGAGCTTAACATAGATCTGATAATCTACAATTGAAGTTGTGTTGTAATCAGATCACCTGCTGTTACATTTTAGCCATTGTAAATAGATAAATCTCTTAATAGAGTGGACTAGAAAGTCTTGTAATGTCATTCATAGAGTGTACATTTGTTATCCTATCAACCCCATAGTGAATGCTGGATGGATGATAACAGTTGGTCTAAAATCCTCTAACAAGGTCACACCTCACAGTGTGTTTGTAACCTTTAATAGGGTTGGGTCTTCACTGACCTCACTTCAAAAGAGTGAACAATTTTTGGGTTGCCGATCCCAGGTGGTTTTTCCCTTTACAGGGTTTCCACATTAAATCTCTTGTGTTATGTGTTGACTATGATGATTGTTTGTTGTCATACTTTACATGTTGCATATTTGATTTGATCGGTAATCACTATATGTTATTAACTGGTAATCGGTAAAATCATAGACATAATACTACTTTATGTTACCGAGCTGCAAAAGTTTTAGTAAATTATTTTTGGATATACATTTTGTGATTGGGACTATGGATAACTGATTCACCCCCCTCTTAATTATTCTAACACTTGGTATCAGAGCGTTGGTTTCTTGGAATATATTTTTAAGGACTTCAACACAAAGATCTCAAAATGTATAAGAGGGAAGTGCCAAAGCTAAACAAGGATAACTTCACAATATGGAAAAGCCAAATGAAGCTGCATGTATTTGGAATTGGGAATTATGCCCTCACATTAATGGAGAATGGATACCTTGCACCGCCCACCGCCCACTGGTCCCTTGACCCTTGATCAACTAAGAGATAGGCATGAGCATAATGTTACTATGATGGAGATTGTTGTTGCCTATGCAGATGCTAAATTTGAAGATATCAAGGACTGTACTACTACTAAGCAGATGTGGGATAAACTTGCTCAAGTTTATAGTGGTGATGTGAATGTCAAAAGAGCCAGAGCTGAAAGCTTAAGGGGAAGATTCGATGATATGAAAATGAAGGAAGGAGAAAATATTGTGTAGTACACAAAAAAACTAAAAGAGGTAGTTCATGCTATCAGAGGATCTGATGGTGTTATTGATGAAGGGACAGTGGTAAGAAAAGTTCTCAGAACCTTATTGCCGGTTTATGCAATCAAAATATCTGCAATTCATGAAACTAGGTCTGCATCTAGTAACAACCTTACTCTTGATAATCTAATTGGTAAGCTTACAACCTTTGAACTAAACAACTTTGATAATAGTGTTGTATCATCTGTTGAATTTGCTTTTATGTCTTCTCTGAAGATTGGTAAGTCTAGTAGCAGAAATAAGAATGATGATAGTGATAGCAATACTAATGATGAGCTTGATGAACTTGAAGCTCTTATGGCCAGAAGGTTACCTAAAGGTAAAGGAAGATATAGAGGTAAATTACCTTTAGCATGCTTTAACTGTAAAGAGGTTGGTCATATTGCTGCTATATGTCCACACAGGAAAGATGATGATAGAAACAAAGACTGATCTAGTGAAGGAAGCTATGGGAGAAGAGGAAATAGAAGTTACCGACACTATAATAGAGACAACTGAGACAATAATGATAAAGGCAAGAAGGTGTGCTACATTTTAGAAGAAGATGTCACCAATACCAACATTGATGAAGATGTGGAGGTAGTATTTGTTGCAATGAAGGATGACTCGGAGGAAGATGAAAGGTATGTAGAGACAACACTTATCTCTAAGGTTAATAAAAAAGATACATGGATTATAGATAGTGGTTGTACACATCACATGACTAGTGATGAAGACAAATTTGATCATCTTGAAGAACACAATGGAGGATCTATGAGAATGGGTAATGATGCACCTTGTATGGTTAGAGGAAAAGGATCCCTGATGATAAATGATAAAATTATATGTGACAATGCTTATTGGGTTAAAGGACTAAACCATAATTTGCTAAGTGTGGCACAACTGAACAATTCAGGCCACTGAGTTGCTTTTGAGAGAAATAAAGTGAAGATATTTGATGATGAAGGAAGACTTGTTGGAATTGGAACACAATCGAGAGGTAATTTTTTTTATCTTGATAATGATCAGTCTTCTTGTTTAATGATGAAAGATGAAGATGCATGGTTGTGCCATAAAAGGTTATGTCATGTGAATTTTGATAACATGATTAAGATCAGTAAAAAGAAAAAGGTTAGAGGTCTTCCTAACTTATCTAAGACTGATCATGTCATATGTTATGAATGTTAGAAAGGTAAAATGACAAAATCTAGTTTCAAAAGAAAAGATTATTCAACAAAGAAATTACTTGAGTTAGTGCATATCGACCTATGTGGTCCTATGAGAACTCAAAGTTACTATGGAGACATATATTTCATTCTTTTTATTGATGATTACACTAGATTAATGACAGTCATGTTCTTGAAAGAAAAATCAGAGGCATTTAAGATATTCAAATGGTATAAAGAAAAAGTTGAGAAAGCGATTGGTACATAATTGAAATGTTTGAGATCTGACAGAGGTGGTGAATTTATTTCTGATGAATTTACTAACTTTTTTAATGAGCATTGTATTAAAAGATAGGTCTCTACACTGAGGACACCTCAACAAAATGGAATAGCTGAAAGGAGAAATAGGGCAATTGTTGACTGTGCAAGGACATTGATGTTACAAAAGAATGTCACTCAGACATACTGGAGAGAAGCAGTTAGCATAGCTGTTTATGTTCTGAATTGAGTACAACTGAAGGACACTAATAAAATACCCTATGAGTTATGGTTTGGCCACAAACCCACTATAAGTTATTTCAAGATTTTTGGAAGTAAATGCTTTATTCTAAAAGATGAAAGAAATGGTAAGTTTGACTCAAAAGGTGATGAAGGGATATTTCTGGGATATTCCACTAAAAGTAAAGCATACAAGTGTCTTAACAAAGTAACTAATAAAATGATTGAAAGTACTAATGTTTGGGTTGATGAGTTTGATGATAAGAATGCAGAGGAAAGCACAAAGGAACTGAATGACTACGGTAGATTCACATACATTGAGCATCCAAAGTATCTACCGATGCTCCAGACAGTGACAACTGGTCAGCAAGAAAACAATACCGATGGACAAGAAGGAGATACCAACGAGCAGGAAGCACCTACCAAGAAAGCAAATGAACCTGCACAGGATGAACAAGAAAGAAGAGATCAGATACCGACAAGATTTGTTAGAAGACATCATCCTAAGACACAAATCATTGGAGATAGACAAGCTGACATGCAAAAAAGAAGTAAAGCAAGACAAGGTACATGTCTAGTTTATGAATATGAACCGAAGAATGTAAAAGTTGCATTAGAAAATGATGAATGGCTTAATGCAATGAAAGAGGAAATAGAATAGATAGAGAAGAACAAAAGTTGGAGTTTAGTACCTAGACCTAAGGACAAGAATGCTATCGGTACTAAGTGGATATTCAGAAACAAGCTTAATGAGAATGGAGAGGTAACAAGGAACAAAGCTAGATTAGTATGCAAGGGATATGCACAGGAGGAAGGAATAGATTATGGTGAAACTGTTTCACCTATTGCTAGATTAGAAGGAGTCAGAATGTTACTTGCATATGTTGCACACAAGAAGTTCAATGTTTACCAAATAGATGTTAAATCTGCTTTTCTGAATGGAATACTTGAAGAAGAAGTCTACATAGAACAACCTGAAGGGTTCATTGATCTAGACAACAAAGATATGGTATGTAGACTACATAAATCTTTATATGGTTTAAAGAAAGAATCAAGAGCCTGGTATGAGAGGCTACACAACTATTTGCTGAGTATTGGATTTGTTAGAACCAGTGAGAACAATAATTTATACATGAAAGGAAATTTTGATGATACTATCTTGATTGCTGAGATATTTGTGGATGACATAATATTTGGAGGACAAGATCACATCTATAAGTCATTTGTTGATGAAATGAGAAGGGAATTCGGAATGTCTATGTTTGGAGAGATTAAGTTCTTTCTAGGCTTACAAGTGATTCAATAGAATGATGGTATATTCATCACACAATCTAAATATATAAAGGAAGTTTTGAAGACATTTGGCATGGAAGATGCTAAACCTGTGGGAACACCGATGGCTACTGGATGTAAACTGACTAAAGAAGATGGAACTACTAAGGTAAAATAGACACTGTACCGATCCATGATTGGTAAGTTAATGTATGTAGTTCATAGTAGACTTGATATAGCACATGCTATTGGAATAGTTGCTAGATTTTATGCAAACCCTAGAGAGTCACACATGGTTGCTACAAAGAGAATCTTAAGATACCTAAAGAAAATTGAAGATTATGGACTATAGTATCCTAAGAAAGGTAAGTTTGAACTTAAGGTATACACCAATGTTGATTGGGTTGGAAATGTGGATGATAGAAAGAATACCACTGAAGGAGCATTCTTCTTTGGTGAAAGACTTGTTACATGGACAAGTAAGAAACAGTCTTGAATATCCTAGTCTACACCTAAAGCAAAGTATGTTGCTGCTGCTACTAATTATTCAAATATTGCTTATATCAAGCAAGTGTTGGAACGTATGAATGAGGTAATCACTGAGCCTATGATTATATATTGTGACAACACTAGTGTAATTAATATTTAAAAGAATCCAGTGATGCACTCTAAAACAAAGAACATATCTATTAAGTATCAGTACTTAAGGGAACAAGTACATGAGAAGCAAGTGAAGCTAGAATTTGTTACATCAAAAGAACAACTTGCTGATATTTTCACAAAGCCTCTACGGAAGGATACATATGAATACTTGAGGACTAGACTTGAGGTCCGTTCCCTGTCTACCGGTCACTAAGGTGATTTGGAGGTTGCATCAACCTAATCTTATCAAAAGATCATACATGTTGATGCAACAGAGTTCACACTTTGGATTTTTATCTAATGTTGTGAAAGGTTGAAGTACTAGAACAAATTTGCACATCAGTATACTGAGATACAGAGAATGCACTAGACAACAAAGAGTTACATGGCTACTCCAGAGCTGTATGTTTTTATTGTTCTTTGGCATTAATGTCAAAGGGAGAGAGATCTCAATATGAAGCCAAAGACAAAGGGAGAGAGATATAGAAAAGGGAGAGCATTGAAGATCAGTTACTAAGAACAGAAGAAAACCTGTGAGCTAAAAAGATCATATCTACAGAAGTTAGTCTACACTTGCAAATGCTTTTATGTAACATAGCAATTAAACATATTAAGCTAGGGAGAGCTTGTACCAAGTTACAACATTTTTTGATAGAGTTGTAGAATACATGTTTGGTATGTGTATGGCATATTTCATATTGCTTATGTTGCCATCAATGCTAAAGGGAGAGGTTGATGAACTAAAACTGATTTGAATAAATTTTATGACTTAAAGATCTACAATTTGAGATCACTGAGTTGCTAATTAGATATGTAAGATGATTAAATTAGTAATATGTTTTCAATGATGTCAACTAGTTTTGACAATACTTATCTTGTAAGTTACTATACCCAAACATCTATAGAAAGAAGAAGAAAAGAGATGAAGAATAGATATATGTACATGAGGAAGATGGATATGATAGATGAGGATAAGGAATACATTGGGTAACTTATGAATGAGTCTATGACCTTATGTTATTGACTTGATTATGTTGCATTCATCTATGATGAAGGATAGAGAAAAATGCACAAAGCAGTGTGGTCAGTTAAAGAAGCATTTCAGTATACACTGACATAGTGTACTGTATACTAAGCATAGTATAAATCGAGCTTGTGTTCACCAATGAATTTCTTTGTTAACTGAGTAGAAGAAAAGAACTAAATGATTAGTTTAGCTGATGGAAGTTGATGAGCTATAAAGTACCTCGTGATAAGAGTTGAAGATAATGTTTGTTATGAAGATCAATGGCTAACATAATTTGAAGAAGATCTAAGGGATTGAAATAAAATGTGTTACTGACACATCAACTGAGGAAGGTTTAAGTGGAAAAATCAACAAAGGAGATTAAGCGGCAAAATCTGATGGATGGAATTAAAATGGTTTACTTGTCTATTTAAGAGACTAGGATTTCATGATGAAAACATGCTGGAAGAAGGAGACTACAGAGATATCACGTGAACAAGCTTCATGCATGCCTGATCAGACTAGTTAAGGAGAACTGAACTACAGAGATTACCGAGCGTCAAAAAGCTATTATTGAGAGATAGTAAGTTACTGAATATTGATTGAAATAGAATTGATAAATTGATAAGAGGATTTGAATGAGCTTAACATAGATATGATAATCTTCAATTGAAGTTGTATTGTAATCAGATCACCTGTTGTTACACATTTTAACCATTGCAAATAGATAAATCTCTTAACAGAGTGGACTAGAAAGTCTTGTAATGTCATTCATAGAGTGTACATTTGTTATCCTATCAACCCCATAATGTGAATGCTGGTTGGACAATAAAAGTTGGTCTAAAATCCTCTAACAAGGTCACACCTCACAGTGTGTTTGTAACCTTTAATAGGGTTGGGTCTTCACCGACCTCACTTCAAAAGAGTGAACAATTTTTGGGTTGCCGGTCCTAGGTGGTTTTTCCCTTTACAGGGTTTCCATGTTAAATATGTTGTGTTATGTGTTGACTGTGATGATTTTTTGTTGTCATACTTTTCATGTTGCATATTTGATTTGATCGGTAATCACTATATGTTATTAACTGGTAATCGGTAAAAGCACATACATAATACTACTTTATGTTACAAGGTTGTAGAAGTTTTAGTAAATTGTTTTTGGATATAAATTTTGTGATTGGGACTGTGGATAACTAATTCACCCCCCTCTCAGTTATTCTAACAATTGTAACCTAATTTTGTTAAGCGGTAAAAGAAGTATGCTATATATTTTTATTTCATGTCATTTTGACAAAAAAAAAGCTTGATAAGGAAGTTAAGAACAAGCAAAGAAGTTCTTGAAGCATTAGCCAACTTCAAGATATTAGTTATCAGACATAGCAGAATAGAATCAGATAACACTACCGAGCAGTTCAGAGTAGAGATCTTGACATGAACAGGTGATATCTATTCAGTATTTCATAGATTTGTAGCAGACAAGATGTTACGAATAAGGTGTCTCAACCTTGTATATTTCCTTACATTTGTTATTTTCCAAATATCGGCACTTTGGACAATGTGTAAGGTGATCATGACTGAAACAGTTATGACGGATTGCTATGACAGTCATTAATATTTGTAAGAGCTAATTGTGAAAGATTTGTTGATGGGTGAAGACATGCAAGACATGTGGCAATTGATAAAGTTGAGTACTATTCCTATTTTCTCAAATAATGGTAAAACCCTCATACGGCTATTCTTTGGATGTTTCCCTAAAAGGTGAAGTGCATGATATAAGCATTTTTTAGGGTTGCGAATTCTGATGAGAAGTGAGTGTATTTGTGGAACGTTTTATGCTGTTGGATTTGTCTTCAAGTGTGGAAAATATTCTGAAATAACTTGCATTGCAAGTGTATTGTAAACTGTAATAGTTTTGATTAATACATTGTTCAGGTTTTGGAGTGCTAGGGTTTTTACCGAAAGGTTTCCCTAGGGTATATCTTTGTGTCATCCTTTTTCTATGTATACATGTTATTGCAGAAACATCTAAGATAATTGCATTATCATTCTATAATTGATAAGGGTTAAATCTATATTTGCATGATCCTCTCTTTAGGAGTTTAGTGTAGGGAAATATTTTCCGCACACTTAGTTTCCTTTCACAAGATAGAGTTGTCAATTTGCAGATACCTTCTGTTATTTTCTAATCATTGTAACAGAGAAACCTAAAATCTCTTAACAAAGTAGACCTAACAGTCTTTTATGTAAATCTCTTAACTGAGTGCAAACTCAAGAAGTGTTGTTAAAATCCTATAATTAGGTAGATCTAATCGATCTGAAATGTTACTCCTAACAGGGTAAGATCACCAGAAGTGATCACCACTTGTAGCCCTAACAGGAAAATTTTTTCTATCTACAGTAGTAAAGAATTTGTGGGTGTCATCCCCACCGTAGTTTTTACCTTCTAAAAAGGGTTTCTGCATTACCAAAATACTTGTGTTATGTGATTGATATATTGTTTATTTCATGCTATTTTATTTTACAAGTTAACTGAATGAATGATACATACAATGGATTCAAGTTATATGTGAAGTTACTATTGTTTGTTGTCTAAGGTTTGAGAGTTAAAAGTTTTTGTGGGCACTAATTCACCCCTCCCCTCTCAGTACCCTATCTCTCCATTCCAACAATTGGTATCAGAGCTCAGATTTCTTATTGGATAGTTTAACCACTGAAGAGTAAAGATCTAATCATGGAGAGATATAAGTTGGATAAGACAATAGAGAATCAAAAGATTCAAATGTAGATGTTCATAGAGCAGTATAAGCAAGCTAAGGATACATTGAAGAAGTTACTGGTTGAGAGAAAGAACCTAGCTATTATGGAGAATGAGACTAGTTACCATGAAGAAGAGATTGAGGATATATTTGATAACATTGGATCTAGTTCAGGAAGTATTTCTGATGGATCTGAAAGTGCAATATCTAATTTGTCTAAAAAGAATCTTCACTTAATTGAACAAGTGAAAGCCCTGCAAATTGGTCAAGAATAAAAAATGGTGAGAATGATAGATGTAATGAACAATGCTAGACAAGTTGAGCAAGAAAGGAATTTAGTTGTTTAAGACCGAAGACAGATAACTGAACAACTTCAAGAAAAAGAAACTGAGATACAAAGACTCACCGAGAACCATTTTGAAATATCCAATTAGATGATGATTGTAAATCAGGAAGTTAACCGAGTAAAAGGTGAACTATCAAGAAAACTTTAAGATATTGGAATACTCAGGGAAGAGAATGAGAAACTGAGAAATGAAGTAAAGATACAACAAAAACACAATGAAATGATGAAATTGGCTGAAGATAGTTCCAAAAAGATTGATGATTTTTTGACTAATCAAAGAAGATTTGGAAGTAAAGCTGGATTAGGCTACACCGGCAAAGGAGAATCATCCAAGCAAGTTGAACAAGTCAACAACAATCAAAATCAAAGACCTAAGATGTTGTCATGCTATCACTGTGGAAAACTGGGACATACTTTTAATGTTTATAAAAGCAAAGCACAAGGTAAACCTCAAGTCACTCCTAAGTTTAATGGCTACTGTTATTATTGTGGAAAATTTAGACATCAAGCTTATGAGTGTAGAGAAAAATTGAATAAGAATACTAACAATCCTACCATGGAGAAACTTTGTTATACTTGCAACAAACATGGACACACTGCACAAGAATGAAAAGCTAAGAGGAAGCAAGTCTAGACACCAAAATAGAAGAATAAACCCAAACCATATCAACCGAAGAGACAAGGTAATTCCTATGTCTGGGATTACAACACATGGGTTAACTGTATAGCATGTCGTAGATATGGACACATCACAACAAACTGTATGAGGAAGAGATGGGCTGGACAATCACGAAGCTGGACAAGCACTAGAATGACATTCTTACACTGTCATAAGGTTGGTCATTTAAGAAAGGACTGTAGAGATCGAGCACCTAAAGAAGGACATGTATTTGAGATTGGAAACACTATTGCAGATATCATGAGGATTAGAAACACTATGTGGAGAAAGGCATCAAACAAAAATGTTGATTCAAGCAATGCTGTCGGTGAAACCTCATCCATTGGATTGGGTGACATCAGTACATCCACTTAAGGTGATATAGGTATGTATGGAACTAACATTTTAAAATGATCTTATTTTACATACAGTTCCTTATATATGATGAGCACATACCAAATTTTCATAAATAAAGATGCATTATGGTTTATATGTTATGAGCTAACAAAGTCACATAGTTGGTATATGGAAGAGCGGGCAATGAGCTACCTGTCAGTAAAAGTTATTCAAGGTTAACCAAGTATGAGTATCAATGAAGTGAGAAATCATGTGTTAACCAAGCTATTGGAAGTTTGTGGTATTCACCAAGTTGACATTTGTCATTGAGTTGGAAGTAGGTCAAGCATTAATGACAAAAATTTTAAGTGGGAAAATGAAAAATGCTATAAATACACAGAGGACTCAGTTCATTTTCACACAATGATTCTGAAGAGCAATTATTTCACAGAGTGAGTTCAAGAAAAGAATCTTTAAGATCATCCTAAGCAGTTGCAAATCAAAGTAAGTGCACTCTTCATTATATTCTGAGTAAGTTGAAACTCCTACCGAGCACATTCATCACTTTGTTTGCCGAAAACCTAGTTTGTTAAAATGGAATCTACTGCAAGAAGTTCTAAGATTATGGAAGAGGAAGTGAACCTCATTATTTTGGCTAACTATAGTGAACCTAAATACAAGCTACACCCAGAAGTTGCATCTAAAATGGATTTAGCGGGTGCTTTTTCAAGAATCCCACCTAGGGTTTTTCTAGTCGAGGATGTACAATCCTACATTCACTGCAAGATAGGTGAAATAGGAGATTTTGATATGTATGTTACATACCAAGGACTCTGTAGTGATGATGGGAAACTTAAACTAGAGTAAAAATAGGTTGAAAAGATTGGACTCACTCATGCCCTAAATTTTCCAAGAAATTTCAAAACCGAATGGATTAGGGTTGTACTCAGTCGCTATCATGAGGGCACACTTTGGCTGGATAGTCCAATTAAAGTAAAAAAGATAATGATTCATAGAGTTATAGGTTACCCTACAACTGATAAGGTCAAAGCTTTCCATAGTGCCTCCCAAGTCAAAATTGAGAAGAACATCGACGCAACTTGGGATGATCGTGCACTGAAGATCGCTTCAATTGAGGATCCGGAAGTTAAATTTATAGCTCATGTAATTGGTTATAAGTTCTATCAGTCGAGTAGACTTAAAAGTGTTCCTTGTAGTGCTATGGACATGGAATTTAAGATGATAAAGAAAGGACACTAGTTGGACCTTGCCGAGTTACTGTTGAAGCAGTTAGATGAGAACATGAAAACAATCAGGTCGGCAAAGTCTAACACCTATAAGTTTGGATCACTGTTGGTGTGTATATTTTTCTATCTTCAAAAATTATTTCCTTCTGTCAGTCACATAGATTGGCCTACCGACAAATAAATTGCTAATCAAATTATTGATGTAATGACAAGTCTGGGAGATAATTTAAACAAAGTTGTAGATGATTATTTTGAGCAATTTAAGATTAAGATGAACCTTAGAAGCAGAATTCCAAGCTCACTGGTTGAGAAATATGAAATGGATATTTGTTTTCTAGTAGACACCGAACACACTTTAATCAAAGCTGTTGAGCCAAGGAAAAAATGGCTAGCCCCCATTGGATACGAAATGGACATTGATTTTAGTTTGAAATCAATCGAGGCATTACTGGCTCTACTGAAGGACAAGAAAGCAAAAAGGTTTGGAACCTACAAAGAGGCAAAAAAAAGAATAAAAAAAGGTCTTGTCATCAGTAAAATGACTAGAAAGTATAGGAAAATGATGAAGACACTAATTGAACAGTTTGGAGATGAATCTGACTCATTTGACGAGTCACCGATTGAATCTACAACCCAAGGTCAGTTACTGTTGACTGACAAAGCACACGATAGTGAGGAAACCAAGTTTGACAAAGAAAAATATTCAATACTGATTTCTCCCACTCCAACTCCAAAGAAGAGATAGTTGCCAGTGCAGTCTAAAGCACAAACAAGGTCAACAACCGTAGCTTCACAACCTTTGAAAAGGGAGTTGTGAAAATAACAAAATAAAAGGTAGCTACACCGAGCAAGACTTATGCAAAAAGAGGAACCAAGGTCATAGCTGAGGCACCAAAGAAAAGAAGAATATTAATTAGAGGTAAGGAAGACCTTGAAGAAGAAGAAAATGACACAAATTAGTTCAAGGTTGTCAGCAATAAGAACATAACAATAGATGACATTGCTATAGATATAATTGAAAATGGAGAACTCACAGATCCAAAACTTAGTCAGTTTGACAACATGTCTACTGAGGATCAAAACAAAATTGAGGAGGCAGTCATCTAGATGATGATAAGCTTCAAATGAGTTCCATTGGAGTTTGCAAAACCACTACCCAAGGCATTAGATGAAAGAACAAATTAGTTTGGACATTGAGAAGAAAATGAGGGAACAAGCCCTAGTTCAAGTAGTGCCAAATTTATCTTTTGACAAAAGTAAGGATTATATGGACACTTATTCTAGGATATTTAGAGTAACAAGCCAGGCTATGCAAATATTAGATGAAAATCTAGCAGATATTGATGAGTCTAGCCAACTCATTTGGACATCAATAATTTCAACAAAAGAGAAAGCTGAGAAGATTGCATTTCTAAATTTGTCTAAGAAGAGAGAGAGGTCAAAAGGAAAAGGTATCTACATAGATGATGCTGATTTGGAAAAGAAGATTGGAGAAATAGATGTATCATTTACCGAGGTGATTGATACAACACTTGTCAATGAAGTCATAAGTATTTCACAGGATTCACCAGATCTAGTAGATATCCAAATTAAGGAGAAAAATGATGAGGATGTACTCATTGAGGACATCACTAATGGTGATCCTGATGATAGAGATGAAGATGAAGATGTGAACATTGCACGAGACAATACACAATATGAAGGTCCTATTACTGAGTCTGCATTCACATCGTTACCAGGAGAGCTTTCTATTCTTGTAGAAGTAGTTGAAATTTTATTACAAGAAAAACCCGAAGGCTCAGAACCAAAGCAACCAAAGGATACAATAGGGGAACAAGGAGCAGAGATACTAGTTGACACAATCAAGCCTGAAGAGAAAGAGGTAACATAAACAAAATCTAAGGATCAAGAGAATCCTAATGTAACCAAAGCCACTCCACCAGACGCTACATCAGAGGCTCTGACTCAGTCAACTGACACCAAAGTCACTGAGGAGTAGAACAAGGAAGAAACAATGTTACCTGGGCATGTTACATGAAGTGTTGAGGTAAAGGCAATTGTACCATTCAAAACAAGTTCACCTCTAGTATCTGAGAAGAAGAAGAAAAAGAAACAAGGAAAAGGGCCGATCACCTTATAAGAAGTTATTGTTATACCAGAGTGTGACCCCAAGACCCTAAGCCTCAAGGAATTGAAAAAATATGGGGAGCTGTGTATAAGGAAGGTAGCACAAGAAAAATTGAGACAAGAATGCAAGAGCAAGGAAATTCTTGAAAATGTAAGAGATATCTTACAATAGGTTGTACCTGAGGTACATATAAATGAAGATACTCCAATAATGGACCAACTTGCTAAAGAAATAAACGCCCCAGATATAGAATCAGAAAAGAGAATAGAAGAAAGGGAAGAATGTAAAATGCAACATAAACCTATAGAAAAGATCAGCCAAGAAGTGGAAATAAACAAGGTAAAGTTATCTAGGGTAATAACTGATATTCAGTCTATTACTCAGTTAATTAGTCAAATTTTGTTCAAGATATGTATTGTGGACACTTTCACTACCAAGGTCAGTGAAAAGATAAAACAACTTGATCAAGAAATTGAAGCCAGTGTATAGGCAACCTTAACTAAGCCTCGAGCATTTTCCAACCATATCTTGAAAGTTCAAGAACTCTGGTGGTTAAGAGAAGACCTCAGAAAGCAAGAAGAACTAATAAGTGATCAAGTCACCAAATTGCAAAGCGAGTTGCTTCCCTACTTGAAAATCTTTGAGAAGCATATTGTCAAGGCACAAACGCTTGTTGCAACACTAGAAATCTCTGTGTTTGACAACATTTTTGACATGCATGCACAAGTTGGTCTTGAGCATCTTGCTCTCACCAACTTGAAAGAGGAATGGGAAAACCTCTTGGAGTCATTGAAAAAAACCCATAAGCACATTTTTGATCAGTTGTAAGTATACATTTTCTTATTTGGAATTAATATAAAAAAGGGGAATAACATGTATATGCCAAATATGTAAACAAATGCCAAGTATACTACACATCACCAGGAGCATGCACCAAGGGGGATTATAGAAATTTTTTTGTTGATAAGTATCTATGTTTATTGTTGGAAACTGCAATTGAAACAACTGTTGTATTTTCATTGATGTCAAACCTTAACTGGTAAGACTGTTGCTACTTAGGAAAGTACTATATCTATTTGAGTGCTGCTAAGGGGCTAAGTAAGGTTGGTAACAATAGCACCTAAGGAAAGGTTGAGTTATCTTGATACTACAAAGTGTACTTGACTATGTTGCACAATGATGAGATAATGTATTGTTTATCTTAGTAAGACTGAAGACTAAATTGGTAGGCTTAACCGAGCAAAGAATGGAAAAATCATGTTTAAGCCGAGTAATGTTAGTGTCGACCGAGTTAGTATATGCCGAGAAAAATTATAGTGTCGACTGAGCATCAGTTAATTGCTGAGGAAGACAATGTAAGCTGAGGAAATAGTTTTAGTAATGACCGAGCTTTCTACATGAAGACCAAGTGGACAATCATAGTATTGACCGAGCATCAACAATTTTATATTTGAAGAGAATTTAATTTTAGAGCCAACATTGTTGAATTCTTGGATTATGTAAAATGTGTGGACTTTATTTATTGATTGTTTGGAAGCATTAAATGCACTGTAAAACATTTTATTGTAAATCTTTAAGAGATTTGAGATGATTCTAGAAAAGGAGCCCAAGAACATGAAGTGGGTAGATTCAATGAATCTGACCTAACCCTAAGATCTGTGAATGAGATTGAGAGGCAAAAGATGAGTTAACCTAATTGAGGAAAATATAAGGGAACCTGAGCATTTTGATATGCATGTACATGGAGAACAAAGAATGCTGGAAGAGGAAGTTTTATTGACTGAATAAGAAAAAAAGGCTAAAGGAGAATTGTGGTGATTACTTGAAGAAAAGTTCCGAGCAGATCAGAGATGGAAATGGAAAAGTTTCAAAGTCAATAAACTAGCATTAGTGTACAGAATCAGATCTGATATTTGCAAAGTGAGTTGTATATTTTTCAGATAATATTGCTGCTACTTTCTAACCATTGTAATAGTCAAAATCCTTTTAACAGAGGTTGACCTAATAGTCATATGTTAAATCCTTTGAACAAGGTTGCATTCTAATGGAGTGTATGTAAGTCCTATGACTAGGCTCACTTTTAATAGGGTGATTGAAATCCTTTAACCGGGTCACACCTGATAGTGTGTATTGTAACATTTGACAGGGTTGGCTTTTTACTGAGCTCACTTCAGAAGAGTGAAAATAATAGTAGCATGTTACAAAGTGGTTTTTCCCAAATTGGGTTTCCACTATAAAACCTTGTGTTAATACTTGTGGGAATATTTTGGTTTGAAGATTACTATGTTTTGCAAGTTAATTTATAGTTGGGTAGTGGACTGCATTGTTAGATGTTTCTATTATTGAATCAGTGATGACTGAGTTTGTTTTGGTTATTGGATCTGATTTAAGGATAAGTTTTGGAGATTATTTTATACATTAGGACCTAAGAACAACTGATTCACCCCCCCTCTCTATTGTTCTAAATCATATTAACAATTGGTATCAGAGATTTGTTGCTTATTATTAGTGTTGATAAGAAATCAAGTTTAAAGGGACTTGAAGTAAATGATCAGGATCTATAAGGAGGAGGTATCGAAGCTAAACAAGGAAAACTTCCCGGCATGGAAAAGCTTGATGAAGCTACATCTGGCCGGTATTGGTGACTCTGCAAAGTACTACATTAAGAATAATTATGTCTCACCTATCACACCTTTGACTACCAAAGAAATGAGAGCTAAGCAAGAAAATAATCAAGAAATGCTGGAAATTGCATCTTCCCTAAGCTATCCAAAATTTGAGGACATTAAGGACTATACAACTGCTAAGGATATGTGGGACACTCTTGTAAGGATTTATGGTGGTGACTTGAACGTGCTGAAAGTAAAGGTCGAGAGTCTTAGAGGTAAGTTTGATGAAATGAGAATGGAAGAAGGTGAAAACATTGCACAATATTATGGTAGAATAAAAGAAGTTGTGAATGCTATTAGAGGAGAAAATGGGGCTATTGATGATGAAACTATAATTGGGAAAGTACTAAGAACCCTGCATCCTATATATGCTATTAAGATCTTAGCTATTCAGGAATCTAGATGTAACTCTGCTAATGTGCTTACTTTGGAAAGTTTGGTTGGTAAGTTGACTGCTTTTGAACTCTCTAACTATGATAATTTCACTATTGGAAGCATTGGAAATGTTGAATCTTCTTTCAAGTCACAGCTAGTTCTGAATAAGCCAAAGAAAGAAAAAGAAAGATGCATCAGTGAAAGTGAAAGTGAAAGTAATAGTGAAAGTGACAGTGACACTTCTGATGAAGACCTATAAGATCTAGAAGCTCTTATGGCTAGAATACTGAGAAGGGGAAAAGGAAAGTATAAAGGTAAACTCCCTATTATATGTTTTGCATGTAATAAAGTTGGTCATATAGCTGCTAGATGTTCTGACAGGAAGGAAAAAGATGATGAAAGGAAAAGAAAACACAAAGATAGAAAAGATGACAAAAGCTACCAATGGAACAAAGACTATAAAGGAAAAGGTAAGAAATCTTGTTACATTGATAAAAAAGAGACTGAAACTGATAGTGATGATTTTGAAATTGAGGTAGTCTATGTGGAAATGAAAGATGAATCTAATGAGGATGAGAAAAATGCATTAATATCCTATGTGAACAAGAAAGATAAATGGATTATTGATAGTGGCTGTTCACATCACATGACTGGTGACAAAAATAAGTTTGAGACCTTACATCATTACAGAGGTAAAAGTGTAAAATTTGGTAATGATGCACCATGTCCTATTAGAGGAAAAGGTTTGATTAAACTAATTGATAAGATATCTTGTGAAAATACATATTGGGTTGAAGGTCTTAATTACAATTTGTTAAGTGTTTCTCAGCTTAACAAAATTGGTTACCAAGTGGAATTTCATCACAAGCAAGCTAAAATATTTAATGCTACTAGAGAACTGATTGGAAGTGGAGATCAGACTAGAGGTAATTTTTTCTATCTTGACCTATCTGAAGAAACATGTTTAATTGCACAACTTGATGATATTTGGTTATGGCATAAAAGGTTGTGTCATGTTAACTTTGACAATCTGGTAGAGATAAGTAAGAAGAAAAAGGTAAGAGGTCTACCTAGATTGAAGAAACCTAAGAATGTGATGTGCAAGGAATGCCAGTTAGGAAAAATGACAAAGTCAAGTTTCAAGAGCAAATCCTTTACTTCTGAAAACATTTTAGATTTGGTTCATACTAACCTTTGTGGACCTATGGGTGTACAAGTTATTATGGTGCTAAATACTTTATCTTATTTGTTGATGATCACACTAGGATGATGCATGTGATGTTTCTAAAAGAAAAATTTGAAGCTTTTCAATTCTTTAAGTGGTATTTGGCTAAAGTTGAGAAGGAGACAAGTAGGAACCTAAAATATTTTTTAGATCTAACCGAGGTGGAGAATTTACATCAAATGAATTTAATCTATTTTGCAATGATAGAGGAATTAAAAGATAGATGTCTACACCTAGAACACCTCCACTAAATGGTATAGCAAAAAGGAGAAATAGATCTATCTTGGATTGTACAAGAACATTGATGATTGAAAAGAATGTGGCACATAAATATTGGAAAGAAGCTATAAGCATTGCTATCTACACTCTTAACTGGGTATAGATCAAGAAAGGTACAAATCTAACACCCTATGAATTATGGCATGGGCATGCACCGAGTGTTAAATACTTTAGAATCTTTGGAAGTAAGTGCTATATATTAAAAGACACTAGGAATGGAAAGTTTGATGCTAAGAGTGATGAAGGCATATTCCTAGGGTACTCCACAAAAAGTAAAGCTTATAAGTGTTTGAACTCTAACACTAACAAAATTGTGGAAAGTGTGAATGTCAAAATTGATGAGTATGCAAAAAGAAATGAAGTTGACAACAAAAGAGAACCAAAAGATTATAGATCTTTTGTGTACATTGAGGAAGAAAAAGAGGTGAGTAATAGACATGCACCTGATTCTGAGTCTTGGGTAAGAAATGCCGAGTGATAGATAGAAGCTATTGAGTGTCAGGAAAATAGTGCTAAGAGAGAACAAGAACATGCCGAGCTACAAGAAAATGTTGTTGAGTATCAGGAAGAGGTTGCCGAGCATTCTGAAGTTGAATCTGACAATTTTTCTTAGGAACATGATGAAAGAGAGGAGAGAATAGCTGAACTTGTTTTGGCAAAATATGTAAGAAGACATCATAAGCCTGAATAGATAATTGGAGACAAAAATATTGGAATTCAGACCAAAAGTAAGACTAAGGATCCAACATGTTTACTGTGTGAATTTGAATCGAGGACAACTAGAGAAGCAATGGAAAATGAAGACCAGATACAAGAAATGAATGAAGAAATTGACCAGATTGAGAAGAATGATACTTGGACTTTGGTGCCAAGACCTGAAAACAAAAATGTTATAGGAAAAAAGTGGGTGTTTCGGAATAAGATGAATGAAAAAGGTGAAATCACCAGGAAAAAAGCTAGCCTAGTATGCAAAGCCTACACACAAGAAGAAGTAATAGATTATGGGGAGACATTTTCCCCTATAGCTAGATTGGAAGGAGTAAGAAATCTACTTGCATATGCTGCTTATAAAGATTTCAAGGTATATCAAATGGATGTCAAGTCTGCATTTTTGAATGGTATACTAGAAGAAGAAGTTTACATAGAACAACCAAAAGGTTTTATTGATCCAAACAGAAGACACATGGTGTACAAATTGAACAAGGCATTATATGGATTGAAGCAAGCTCCTAGAGCATGGTATGAGAGGTTGCACAACTACTTGATACAGATTAGTTTTTCAAGAACAAATGACACAAGCAATCTATACATGAAGGATGAAGAAGGTAAAGGTATCCTGTTGGCAAAAATTTTTGTTGATGACATTATTTTTAGTGGACAAGATGAATTATGTAAAAGTTTCTCAAATGAAATGAAAATTGAATTTGAAATGAGTATGTTTGGTGAGATCAAATTCTTTGTTGGTTTACAAGTATATCAGAGGAAGAATATAATTTTCATTACACAGTCTAAGTATGTTAATGAAATACTAAATTTTTTTGGGATGGAAGATGCTAAAATAGTGGGAACTCCCATGGTTACTGGGCAAAAGTTATCTGAGAATGATGATGTTGCAGAAGTGAATCAGACTCTGTATAGATCCATGATTGGAAAATTATAGTATGCTATACATAGCAGACCAGATATTGCATTAGCTATTGGGATTGTGGCAAGATTCTATGCCAATCCTAAGGAAACACATATGATGGCTGTGAAAAGAATTATGAGATACTTGAAATGAACTGTTGACTATGGTCTATATTATAAGAAGGATGACAAATTTGAACTCCAAGTTTATACAGATGCTAATTGGGTAGGAAATGTAGATGACAGAAAGAGTACTAGTGGTGGAGCTTTCTTTCTTGGACAGAGATTAGTCTCCTGGACAAGAAATAAACAAAATTTCATTTCCCAATCTACTGCTGAGGCCGAGTATGTTGCTGCTATAGTAAACTGTTCAAACTTGGTATGGATAAAATAATTGTTGATAGGCATGAAAGAAGAAATCACTAAACCTATTGTTATTTTCTTTGACAACAAAAGTGCTATCAATATTTCTAAGATTCCAGTGATGCACACTAAGACCAAACACATTGCAATCAAGTATCACTACTTGAGAGAATTAGTACAAGATAAAGAATTTTGAATGGAATATGTGATTACAAAAGAACAATTAGCAGACATATTCACTAAAGCTTTACCTAGAGAAGCTCATGAGTATTTGAGAAGTCAATTAGGGGTTCTTCCCCTAACTGAGGCTGCCTAGCCAAGCTAGGAGCACTGCATCAAATATGCTACAATAGAAAATTTGACACATTGATGTAGAAGTTTGTCACACTTTAGGGTTGGCCTGGAGTTGTGAAGAGAAGCAAAGACAAGGAATTAGTCATAAGAAAGGTGACAGAGGGATAAACACTGTGCTGCATAGATATTATCTACATCTGATGGATGTATGTTTTAGTTGTTGCTTTGGAATTTTTTTCAAAGAGGGAGATGAACTGATATGATAACACATGAAATTGAAAGGCAAGAGGGAGATTAACTAATGGGAGATGAACTAATGAAACTAAAGATAAGGATGATGAACTGAAATGAAGGATCAAGATAGAGGGAGATCTGAATACTTCTAACGGTCACAGAAGTGAGTCTTATAGGATTCTGAATCAGAATGAAGCTAAGGATATTATAAATAATTATCTAATGAACAGATAAGTTTTTGGATTGGTTGGTAATCCATGTGTTATTCAGGTGATATCATATGGTGTTGCCATCAATGCCAAAGAGGGAGATTGTTGGAAACTGCAATTGAAACAATTGTTGTATTTTCATTGATGTCAAACCTTAACTGGTAAGACTATTGCTACTTAGGAAAGTAATATATCTATTTGAGTGTTTCTAAGAGGCTAAGCAAGGTTGGTAACAATAGCACCTAAGGAAAGGTTGAGTTATCTTGATACTATGAAGTGTACTTGACTATGTTGCACAATGATGAGATAATGTATTGTTTATCTTAGTAAGACTGAAGACTAAACTGGTAGGCTTAATCGAGCAAAGAATGGAAAAATCATGTTTAAGCCGAGTAATGTTAGTGTCAACCAAGTTAGTATATGCTGAGAAAAATTATAGTGTCGACCAAGCATTAGTTAATTTCTGAGGAAGACAGTGTAATTTGAGGAAATAGTTTTAGTAATGACTGAGCTTTCTACATGAAGACCGAGTGGACAATCACAGTATTGACCGAGCATCAGCAATTTTATATTTGAAGAGAATTTAATTTTAGAGCCGACATTGTTGAATTCTTGGATTATGTAAAATGTGTGGACTTTATTTATTGATTGTTTGGAAGCATTAAATGCACTGTAAAATGTTTTATTGTAAATCTTTAAGAGATTTGAGATGATTCTATAAAAGGAGCCAAAGAACATGAAGCGGGTAGATTAAATGAATTTGACCTAAACCTAAGATCTACAAATGAGATTGAGTAGAAAAAGATGAGTTAACCTAATTGAGGAAAATATAAGGGAACCTCAGCATTTTGATATGCATGTACATGGAGAATAGAGAATGCTAGAAGAGGAATTTTTATTGACTGAATAAGCAGAAAAGGCTAAAGTAGAATTGTGGTGATTGCTTGAAGAAAAGTTCCAAGTAGATCAAAGATGGAAATAGAAAAGTTTCAAAGTCAGTAACCCAACATTAGTGTACAGAATCAGATCTGATATTTGCAAAGTGAGTTGTATATTTTTTAGATAATACTGCTGCTACTTTCTAACCATTGTAACAGTCAAAATCCTTTTAACAGAGGTTGACCTAACAGTCATATGTTAAATCCTTTGAACAAGGTTGCATTCTAATGGAGTGTATGTAAGTCCTATGACTAGGCTCACTTTTAATAGGGTGATTGAAATCCTTTAATCGGGTCACACCTGACAGTGTGTATTGTAACATTTGACAGGGTTGGCTTTTTATCGAGCTCACTTCAAAAGAGTGAAAATAATAGTAGCATGTTACAAAGTGGTTTTTCCCAAATTGGGTTTCCACTATAAAAACTAGTGTTAATACTTGTGTGAATTTTTTGTTTTGAACATTACTATGTTTTGCAAGTTAAGTTATAGCTAGGTAGTGGACTGCATTTCTAGATGTTTCTATTATTGAATCAGTGATGACTGATTTTATTTTGGTTATTGGATCTGATTTAAGGATAAGTTTTGGAGATTGTTTTATACATTAGGACCTGAGAACAACTGATTCACCCCCCTCTTTATTGTTCTAAATCATATTAACATATATATGCCAGAGACAAATTTTTTTTTGAGACATAAGGTCTATATACATTTAAGGTTTTGATACTAATGCCAAAGGGGGAGATTGTTATATCTATTTGAGCATTAAAGATTGTCATTAGTATCAAAGACATCGGTCGGTTACCTATATTACTCTAGTCAGTAAAAGCAAGCACTTCAAGCTAGTCAGTTAAGTCTTTACACCGAGCACCGAGTAGTTTTATCGAGCATCAGTGTACACCGATACCGAGCAACAGTAAACATCAAGCAGACTAGACATCAAGCACCAATGTAATTACAGAGTAGTATATACAGTGTTTACCGAGCATCATAGAAAATGACATAGTAATTAGTAATGGCACATTTATCTACGCAAATAGTTACAATAGAATCACAAAATGTTTTACCAAGATCAAGGATCATTTATTATAGATATATTCATTAATTATGATGAAGATCTTTTTGTAATTGCTAGATCTAGGTTATTTGTGTACACCGTAGAACTCAGGGTTTTCTCTAAGATATTGTAACCTAATTTTGTTAAGCGGCAAGATAAGTATGCTATATATTTGTATTTCATGTCATTTTGACAAAAAAAAGCTTGATAAGGAAGTTAAGAAGAAGCGAAGAAGTTCTTGAAGCGTTAGCCAACTTCAAGATATCAGTTATCAGATAGAGCATAACACAATTCAGAGACATTCAAATTAAGTAGAATTAGATAAGGCTACCAAGTAGTTCAGAGTTGAGGTCTTCACATGAACATGTGATATCTATTCAGTATTTCATAGATCTGTATCAGACAAGATAGAGTTGTCAATTTTCAGATACCTTCTGTTATTTTCTAATCATTGTAATAGAGAAACCTAAAATCTCTTAACAGAGTAGACCTAAAAATCTTTTATGTAAATATCTTAACTGAGTGCACACTCAAGAAGTGTTGTTAAAATCCTATAACTAGGTAGATCTAATCGATCTGAAATGTTATTCCTAACAGGGTAAGATCTCTAGAAGTGATCACCACTTGTAGCCCTAATAGGAAAACCTTTTCTATCTGTAGTAGTAAAGAATTTGTGGGTGTCATCCCCACCGCAGTTTTTACCTTCTAACAAGGGTTTCTGCGTTACCAAAATACTTGTGTTATGTGATTGATATATTATTGAGTTCATGCTATTTTATTTTACAAGTTAACTGAATGAATGATACATATAATAGATTCAAGTTATATGTGAAGTTACTATTGTTTGTTGTCTAAGGTTTGAGAATTAAAAGTTTTTGTGGGTACTGATTCACCCCTCCCCTCTCAGTACCCTATCTCTCCATTCCAACATCATGATGGGAAATATTGAGAGTACTAAATCATAAAATGAGTAAATAAAAGAAAACATAAAGAAAGAAAATGCACGTATCAGTAAGCCAAAAAATTATATCCATAAGTTTAAAGAAAGGCATAAGAGTTATTTAGTAATTGAAGGAATCAAAAGAAATTGTGGTAGAATTGGAGAAGATGGTAAATGAAAATAAAAATACCAAGGAATTCATCAAAGATGGGTTAAAGCATAAAATTAAAGGTATGAGGAGGACAAAAGAAGAACAGGAGATTGCAGTGGAAGAATGGAATACATTTGAAGAGAATATCAAGAATATCATCAAGATGAATTCAAATAAAAATGAGAAACTAGAATTAGAATTGAAGAAGCTGAGATCTAAAGCTAAGGTGTGTGAGAGAAGTACTATCTTGGATCAACTATTAGCCTTGTAGAAGAGTCACAAAGATAAAGAATGATTAGGGTTCACTGGTGAATGTTCAAATTTGAAGGACACAAAGAAAGAGAAGGTAGTTGAAGCTGAGGCAATGTTTGAGGTAGCTGAAAAGACCAAGAATTAGAATACATCTACAAGAAGGCTTTTGGTAAGGCTTTCGAATTCTCAAAGGTACTTATATTTTAATAGTTATTGTCACATTTACATGAATTTTGGTCATAAAGAAAGTGAATGCAGAATTTGAATTTCTAATCCAATTAAGAAGAATGGAATGAATAATGTCATTCATGGGAATTTCTATGTATGCCACAATTATGGTCACAAGGATAATCAATGTAGATCTAGAATTTAGTTATGAGACCAAGTCACAGGAATTCCAATTGTTTTAAATATAGGTAGAATAATCATTGTGCTAACACATACATATTTGGTGGTGCTCTGGTGAATACTAAAAATAGTAATAATGTTATAGTTTCAAGTGAATCTCAAAAGACAAACATGACATAGAATAAGAAGGATGTTTCTATTGAAGAGAGCCATGTGGTACTGAACCTCAGTACTAGCTATTTTGATAATTAAGTTGAACTCTTTGGCTTAGGGAGAGTATTAAAAGGATACACCAGTCACTTCACCTACTCTAAGATGATATCGGTTGCAACTAGCTTGTCTATAGTATGATGGATGGATAGATAATGATTACATAGTTGTCAATTGATTGATGTGCATAGTACAATTGAGTTGTATCAATGATAAATAATATTTAGTAGGAAAAGAGTAATTATGAAGTTTCAAAGTTATAAATGTGAATTTTTAAAATCATTTGGCACTATTACAAGGAGATAAATTAGAATTTTTAGCTGTAGAATTTGTGAAGTGTGATTATAGAACCCCAATTAGTTGTTCATGGTATTGGTGCAATTGTATAAAGAATGTTAAAGAAGGATAAGATTGAGGAATTTGATCATGGAAGAATTAGGTAGATGGAGATTGGTTTGTTCATAGAAGAATTGAAGAGAATACAAAATCTTGGATTAGATATATGGAGATAATTTATTTGGTTTGACAACAAGGAATTTATCATGTTCTTGCTGAATCAGTTTCAAGATGGAAACCTAGTGTTGGACAAGTTCTATGAGGTGACAGAAGATGCAATTGAAGATATAATAGGATTGTGCAGTGTTGTAACTTACCAAGAAAGAATATAATTAGTTACAAAGAGGTAAATGAGTTAAATAGAATTGATCAAGATCAATGTGCATTCCTAATAAATAGCCTTTGTGATTCGATCGTGAGGTGTGTTTCTTACAAATTTTCCTATAAAATTGAGTTTTAGAATAGTGATGGTGCCACTTCGACTATGGCTATTTATATTTATCATAAGATAGTTAGGGAGAATGTTCAATTCAATTTATGTAAGATGGTGCTAGATCATTTTCTTGAGAATGCAAAAATGACTATTGAGGAAGGTTACAAATATATATTTTTTCTTTGATGAAATTCTTAGCATTCTATTTCACAAGATCATTACCTAGTAAAGAGAATTTGGAATGGAGGACTGGCATCCCTATCAATAAAAAAATATGTAGGTACCTAGGATATTTGGAGAACTGTGTAGATTCTTGTAAAGCATATTTCATGTCATTGTAGATGAGTTTTATTTTGGTTTATTTGTTTCTAGTGGAGCGCATGTATGTCATGGTGAGGAGGGTTCCTCTTCTTATTAGAAAAATATAGATGTTGTTGTTGACGGTTCCTCTCTAGAACCTAAAAGAAGGAAAACTGGTGACAAAGGAAAGGAAATCATCACTATCTTAGATGATGATGAAGAAGAGCTTGTGGAAAAGAAATAAGATGAGGAGAAGGAAGAAGACATTAAGAGAGATGTGATTTCTTCATCATAATCTAACTCTGTGGATTCTAATAAGATTCAGTCTTTATTGGATGATGATTAATTTGATAGAAATGGTGACATATGGATTAGTTGATCGTCAGTGAGAAAGATATAGATAGAAGAGTTGTTGAATGATCACTTGAATCAATAAGATGATCATTATTTCTAGTGTGTTTGGTATTTAACAGTTAATTTTGTTAGAAAAGTTAGGATAGTTTATTGTACAGTGGAGCTAATTGAAGAAGGTTCAAGAATTCTATTGACAAGAACTGTACCGATGCAAAGCATAAATTATCTAGAGTGATCACTAAGACCAAGGATTATATAAAAGAGATTATAGATATATACAAGTATTATCTTTGATGGCTTGTTGTTGTAGACAATTTTAGAGAAAGAAGCGAAGCTATTAAGGAAGATTTGAGTGAGCAAGGAAAGACATATGACTATTTCAAGGATAAGGAAGGAAAACAAAAGAAGAGATTTGGTCAACTACAAGATGAATTACTATTGTTGTAGAGGAAGAGACAAGATCATGTAAAAATATTTTTGTTGGTAAAGGACATGATTGAGGTTTGGTTAGAGCATGTATTTGGTATTGTTTTTGAAGAAGAGGATTATGAGTGGAAGATTCAGTCTTTGGATTGGATTTCATCTTTTGACATGTTGGTGGAGCATGATAGCCTATGTACCTAGATGGGTGCTATTGTTTCTAAGTGGAAGGAGGAGCTTCCAATCTTGAAGGAAAGGTATAAGAAAGTTTTCCTATTAATAATGTGGTATTTATTTGAAGTATCTATGTTGTGGTTTTGGCCCTTTTCCATTTTGGAAAAAGGGGGAGGGAAAAAGAAAACAAAAAACATAAAGTGAAGCATTTAGTCAATGGGAGTTTTTGGATATGAGTTTCTGGTTTTGGAGATTGTTTGTTTTTGGCATTTTCCATCAATTCCAAAGGGGAGATTATTAGATATATTTTGATGTTGATGGAATTATTCGTATTGATGTCAAAACCTTCATATCGACTACCTAGAAGTATCAGTTGGTTGTTGGCAGTGTCAATTAGATACATGTTTCCTCTTAGTTATGTATCAATGTTTTCGATTATATACAAATTATAATTTTTATGCTTGGTGAAAAATGTACTTGATTCTACTTATGGATTACATTTTTTGTTATACTTGTATACTTTTAGTATTTGGATTTACATAGACTTTTTTTTCTTGGTACCTATTGACTGCTATCCTTAAAATGTTGTTCTAGGTGTTTATGATATATGGAGTTTCTTATAGTTCAACATAAATTATGGTTTACTAGTTTTGGATAGGTTCTATCTAGTTTCATCTATTGATGGGTTGAGATATTTTATTAATCAAGACATGGTCCTTGTTGTGGAATTTAGATGGTTCCAGATTTTTCCTATATTTTGGT
Source organism: Chamaecyparis obtusa (assembly GCA_027943335.1). Taxonomy (NCBI): domain Eukaryota; kingdom Viridiplantae; phylum Streptophyta; class Pinopsida; order Cupressales; family Cupressaceae; genus Chamaecyparis; species Chamaecyparis obtusa. The sequence goes on from BSBK01000334.1 coordinate 1,035,874, forward strand.
GAATATAATATGCATTGTATACATCTTAAGTATGACCTATAGTTAGGTCTTGTGGTAACATCTTGTAAATATATCTTAAGTGTGACATATACTTAGGATCGATGTTAGTGCATTAAATATAATTGTAATATCTTTTTGAATTGTAGCCAACACATTATTTTGGTGTGGCTGACATGTATATGGTCAAATACTTGTGTAAATAAATAAAACCTTTTTATATCTAATGCATGAGGTAGAGTGAGAGAAAGTGAATAGATGTATGAGTTTATGTACAATTTGGAGATAGAGGAATGAAGGTGTTATAGTGGGAGTTTTTTTTAGTATATCTAGCAATGGTGTGAAAGAAGTTGAGTGGTATAGAAAGTAGGCCTCATATACTATGTTGTAGAATCTTGGTGTATGCTAGCAGAGGGTCTATATCATATCTCTACTATTAGTAATCAATGTGCTATTAACTAGAAATATTTCATGCATAGTCAAATGCAATTTTTTTAGTTCACATTTTGTCAGTAAATATATTTTGTATTGGTAATTAGCCATATATATGTTTTAGGGTACTTATCCCGACTGGCGGTGAGCCAACCTGCAATGAGTAAATTGGCTATGAGCCTTTCTAAAAATCACCTTAACTGGTGTTCATTTTATGATAATTATCTTCTTCATGGTTTTCCCCAATTTGTATTTCCAAGTAAATTATGGTGTTCATTGTGTTGATGGTTTTTGTTCTTTCATGTTTTAAGTTTCATAATGTTTTAAGTGCTTGCCAATGGAACAAAAGTTAACATATCTATAACTTTTTTGAATGGTTTATGAGTTTACCAATTTAGTAAAATTTATAGATGTTGTTTATGAATAACCAATTCACGTCCCCCCCACCCTCTTAGTTATTCAGACTGTTCAAAAAAATGGTAATACAAAACAATAACAAAACTATGAATGGTGACTCAAAATCTTGCAGACAATGCAATCCATTTCAACAAGAATTATCTTCATATATGAAGACCAAAATTTTACTCAATTAAAAATATACAAATAGTTGAGTGAAGTCAACTCAAAAATTGAATAAGGAAGCACCTCACTAAATCTATTGCTAGGATAATTGCTACACACAGAAAATAACAGAAAAACATATTGTATCAGTATAACACTAAAATGAATTAAGAACTTAAAATGTAGATATAAAATCTACTTCACTTCTAATTCATAGATATATAATATTGAGAGTAAATTGGTACGAGATCATATTTTAATGTTTTTGTTACTCATATCTCTATGTCGCAAAATAAAATTGAAGACAACATAACAATGTAAATGTCTTTGGTCACAAACATGGCAAGAAAGTGAGTCTTGAAGAACACATTAGTTAGAAAGTGTTTATTTTGGATGATCATTCCTATACCAATGTTTTTTTATATTAATGGAAAATATATATAAGTAGGAGGTAAAAATTTTGCAACAAGATGGTTAGACAAGATTGAAAATAAACTCTGAGATAATAAATGTGGTAAAAAATAGAGTATACATTATAAAATTAGTGCATAGATGTGAGAATTTATCTTAGTGACAACAAAAATCATATTAATGACAACTTAATGTTAATATAAAAATTATAAAGTGAACACAAATACTAAAATACAAGAGACAAATTCATTAAAAATATAACCACAAATGTTGCTATCTTACTTGAAGACACCAAAGAAAATATGGTAAATAAAAAAAAAATACTACAGATTCCATGAAAAAGAATACAAATGTTTTTGAAAGTTAAGTAATAAACAAGGAGTTGAACCCTAAACAAAAATCCATAATGGTTGAGTAAAATAGGCTCCCAAAAATCTATTAACAACACACAAGTAACACTTAAAAGTTTAGACTTAATAAAAACATGTATTAAATCTTAGATTCTTAACTGTGAACCATAAATAAAGAAGAGATAAAATTAGTCACATCAAAATTAATGAAGATAAAAAAAGGGATTAAATATTGGGTTTTTGAAGGTAACAACATATATACTTCCATTGATAGAAGATCTCTTACATAGGATATATATTTCAAGGGGTTCAAAATAGTTTTCTCATAGAATAACAATGACATTTATTTAGAAGAGTAACATAAAGAATGAAAAGGAAAAAACATCCTCTATAGAGAAGTAGTATTTAATAAAAGTAGTGAGTTTATAAGATCATAAAAAAAAGTTAATGTCACAGAGAACCAAGTTCATGGGAAAACAAGAATATTTTTCTTGACTACAATACTCTTATTATGAATAAATGACCATTTCATGAGAGTAACATTGTATTATCTAAAAGATCCATGGTTTTGTTGAAAGAGTAGAAATCTTGAATGCATAACATCTTAAAGTGTGGATAGATGTTTATAAGAAGAGAACAACACATATACATTGATTGATTGGTAGATCATTGAGAGAAATAGTGGATTCATCTAAATGGGTAGAGATTCACTCATATGAGGAGCAATCCCAAGGCTTCAAGGAGTAGTGAAGAGAAGAAATATTTTTTTTGTTAGGATAACGATGGCTTTAATGAAGAAACAACATAGTAGAATGAAAGAACACCAAATATTCATAAAGGATCCATGTTGAAAGTTAGGGTTTTCTTCACCTTTTGAATTCTCTTGAGAAGTTAATAATAGTTATCTATGATATTTTACGCATTACTCATAGTGGTTTTCAAGTTTATTTAAGAGGCATAGGTTTTATCAATTATTAGTGAAGAGTTTTCTTGCCACATGTATTTAACCTTGGATCAAAGGTATGGTTCATCAAAGAGACCAATGCTATTGGATAAGGCAACAATGAGTTTAGTTTAGAACACACACAATCAACCATTTTGGAGTAGATTAGCAAATGATGATCCTTGCCTACAAAAGATAAACCTATGTGATAGAAAATACAATAAAAATATAGAAATACAATTGGGATAGTTAAATGCATCCTAAACCAAGAAAGATTAATGAATCACAACCTTGAATAGGGCATATCCATGAACACTTCATGAGATATGAAATATTTTAGCACTATCCTAATACAACATGAATTAGGTGACAATATAATATTGATTTTGTCAATATTAAGCACAAACGTACACAAAATGTTGAAAGAAAAAAGTGTTATGTAAAATAGAGGGACACTGCCACAATGTAAAAAAGTGCAATAATGATGCTTAATAGAGGGATGAATTCCTTCTGAAAAAATAAGACATAGAATGTTAAACATCCAAATTAGTAGACATTGAAACAATAAAAAACAACGATCTTCAAGAGAAAAGTAGTGAGATTGGAAGGTGCTAGTAATCATGATTGAAAGTATGTGTGAGAGAAATGATAAAATTGTTGGAAAAATGGTCAGCTCTCCCCTTGGGATTTGTGACATGGCTTAACTACCTCTTGTATTTTCTATAAGTCTAGTGGTTGTATCAGGCATTAAGAGGTTGATCTTTTGGTGCAATGATAACTACTACTTGTAACAAGTGGTATCAGAGCTTGGTCACATGTTTGAATCCCCTTAGGTAATGCTAATGGGGAGATTGTTGGAAAAATGGTTAGCACTCCCCTCAAGATTCATGACATGGCTTAACCACCTCCTATATCTTCTATAAGTCTAGTGGTTGTATCAAAGATTAACAGGTCAATCTTTTGATGCAATGACAACTATACTACTTGTAACAAAAATATTAATATACAATAAGATGTTGTAAATAATGATTTCTTTGCATTTTCAAGACTAAAAGGGACAAAGGTTGTTGTCAAGGTATAAATTTTAGTAGTACATGTTGTTATCAAGTTTAAAGGATAGTGATAAAAATATGACAAGGACATAATAAAGAACATGATCGAAGATAAATATGTGTAAGAGGACTCGGTACATAGTTTTAGAGTTTATTAGTTGTTGTTATCATGACACTCATAGAAAGGATCAAAGACACAACCATGAGTCAAAGAAAATATAGTGGTCACAATAGTCCTAAACATATATGATGATTGTATACATACAATGCACAAACATAGATATAATAATATAATTGTTTTTTACAGTGAGCAATGATAGTAGTTAAAGGAGATTTCAAAAAGAGAGAAAAATTCAACAAAGAAAAAAAGACAGAGAGCATGACAGTTATAGGAGCTTGAATCACAACGAAATGAAAAAATAGTAGGTATAACTACAAAATGACAAATGGTCAATGAGAGAAAAAGAAATAATGAAGAATGATATTAATCAAATCAATGACAAGGAATGAGAGTTTGGGTGAAAGCACAATAAGTTGTCACCCTTTTACAAAGGAAAAGGCTAACAAAATCAAAGTTGTTCAACTTCAATAGTATAAAAATGACATTTATGTTTGGAATTTGAAGATAATGTAAACTAATTAAATGTGATAAAATGGATGAAGCTTATGATTAATATTTTTAATAATTTTTTTGAATAAGAATTGATATGTTTTTTTAATTTTTAAAGATAATTTTTCAGTTGCTAAAAAATGCTGAAAATTAGGGGTCTAGTTCCCATGAAAGAATTATATGTAAATAAAATTTTTTTCCCCTAATTTCAAAATATTTCATAGATGCCATATATAGCTAGTGCATGAAGAAATAAAAATTGATTTGTGACCTATATTTTCTCTTTTATAAGAATTCAAATTCCAATTCACTGAAATCGACAATTTTCATCTCGCAACAAATTTTTCATAACAAATCTATCCCAATCAAAAAAAGAAATATATATTCTTGAAGAGGAATATCTCCTCTAGTGCACCATATGTTTTTTAAATTTATTTAATATAATTTACTATTTTTTTCTTTCTCCAAATCAACATCTCCTTGACTGTTAACATAACTATTTGCAATATTTTTAATTAGAATAAACTATGTCTAATTAAAACATTATAAAATCTATAAGAGGATATTCTTGACTGTAATCTCTACAAAAGGGCATTTTTTAATTTGAAAAAAAATATAATTAAAAATATTTAGAGTTATTGAAATGCCACTTTTCTAAAATAATTTTATTTTTATGGTAATTGGACCCAAAGTGGTGTAAAAATGTTAGAATAACTGAGAGGGGGGTGAATCAGTTAATCACTGTCCCAATACAATATGTATAATCCAAAAACAAATACTTCAATTTCTATTGCTTAGTAACTTTACTTTTACTATTTGTGCTTTTACCGATTATCAGTCTAAAATATATAGTTGTTACTGATTAAATAAAATATGCAACATGTAAATATGACATCAAAACAAACATCACAATCAACACATAACACAAGAGATTTAACGTGGAAACCCTGTTAAGGGAAAACCACTTGGGACTGACAACCCAAAATATTCACTCTTTTGAAGTGAGGTCGGTGAAGACCCAACCCTGTTAAAGGTTACAAAACACACTGTTAGTTGTGACCTTGTTAGAGGATTTAAGACCAACCATTATCATCCAACCAATAGTCACTCTAGAGTTGACAGGATAACAATGTTCATTCTATGAATGATACATAATAAGACTTTCTTAGTCCACTCGGTTAAGAGATTTGACTGTGTACAATGGTTAAATATGTAACAGTAGGTGATCTGTCTTAATACAACTTCAATTGCAAATATACAGATCAATGTTCAACTCATACAAATCTTTCTGATCAATGTAACATTTTTGATTCAACAATATATCAACTTACTATTTGTCAGTAATCACTCTTTGTCGCTCGATAATGCTCTGCAATAGGGTTCTCCTTAACCAGTATGATCATAATGCATGAAAACTTGTTCACACGATGATTCTGCAGTTTCCTTTTCTTCTGGCATCACAATCATTGTGAAAGCTCTTGTCTCTTATATAGACATGTAAACCATTTTCTTCTGCTCCATCAAATTTTGCCGCTTAATCATCTTCATTGATTTTTCCTCTTAAACATACCTTGGCACTTGTGTCAATAACATGTTTGATTCTCATCCTTTAGATCTTTCCTAAATTTTTTTAGCCGTCGATCTGTGTAACAAACATTATCTGTTACCGTGAAATCATACACTTTCCAGCTCATCAATCTTATCGGCTAAACTACTCATTTAGTTCATTTTTTTCTTCTTGGTTAACAAAGAAATGCGTCGGTAAACACAAGATCGATTTACATTGTGCTCGGTATACACTACACTCTATCGGTGTATACTAAAATGCTTCATCAACCGACAACACTGCTTTATGTCTTTCATCTCTTTACCTCATCATAGATGAATGAAACATAATCAAGTCAATATCATAAGGTCATAGACTCATCAACAAGTTACTCAATGTATTCTTTAGCCTCATCTGTCATATCCATCTTCCTCATGTAGATATTTCTGCTCATCTCTTTTACTCCTTTTCTACAGATGTTTCAGTATAGTAACTTACAAGATAAGTGATGTCAAACTAGTTGACATCAATGAAAACATAATACTAATTCAATCATATTACAAATCTAATCAATCAAATTGATGATCTCTAATCATAGTTTCTTCAATCAGGTTCTAAATCAGTTGTAGTTTATCAATCTCTCCCTTTGGCATTGATGGCAACTCAAAAAATATGAAATATACCATACACATACCAAACATGTATTCTACAACTCTGTGAACAAAATGATGTACAAGTCCTCCCTAGCTTAATAAGTTTAATCACTATGTTACTCAACAACATTACAAATGCAGCTTTTCCATTATGCAAATATGATTTGTTCAGCTCTCGGATTCCTTCTTCTGTTCTCAGTAACTGATCTTCAGTGCTCTCCCTTTCTTCAATTTTGTCTCTCCATCAGATAGTTCTCATCGGTGCATATTGTTTCATATTATTTATCTCTCCATTTGACAACAATTCCAAAGAAACAAAATAAACAAACAACTCTTCAATAACCAATTAACTCTCTATTGTCCGGTGCATACTTTGTATCTCTATACTGATATGTCAATCTATTCCAGTACTTTTCACAACCTTAGACATGACCCAAAGTGTGAACTATGCTGCATCAACATGAATGATCTTCTGATAAGATTAGGCTGATGTAACATCTAAATCACCTTAGTGACCAGTAGACAGGGGACAGACCCCAAGTCTAGTCCTCAAGTACTCAAATGTATCCTTCGATAGAGCCTTTGTAAATATATCTGCAAGTTGTTCTTTTGATGTAACAAACTCTAGCTTAACTTGCTTCTCCTATACTTGTTCTCTCAAGTAGTGATACTTAATTGATATATGCTTTGTCTTAGTGTGCATCACTAATTCTTTGAAATGTTTATTGCACTGGTGTTATCACAGTATATAATCACCGGCTCAGTGATTATCTCATTCATACCTTCCAGAACTTGCTTAATATATGCAATATTTGAATAGTTTGTAGTAGCAGCAACATACTTTGCTTCAGCTGTAGACTGAGAAATGCAAGCATGCTTCTTACTTGTCTAGGTAACAAATCTTTCACCAAAGAAAAATGCTCCTCCAATGGTGCTTTTTCTGTCATCCACATTTCCAGCCCAAACAGCGTCAGTATAAACTTTGAGTTGAAACTTGCCTTCCTTAGGATACCATAGTCTATAGTCCTCTATTTTCTTTAGGCATCTTAAGATTCTTTTAGTAGCAATCATGTGTGATTCTCTAGGATTAGCAAAAAATCTAGTAACTATTCCCACAACATGTGCTATGTCTGGTCTACTATGAACAACATACATTAACTTACCAATCATTGATTGGTATAGTGTTTGGTTGACCTCTATAGTTTCATCTTCCTTAGTCAGTTTACATCTAGTAGCCATTGATGTTCCCACAGGTTTAGCATCTTCCATGCCAAATGTTTTCAATACTTCCTTGATATATTTTGATTGTGAGATGAATATCCCATCACTCTGTTGAATCACTTGTAGTCCTAGAAAGAACTTAATCTCTCTGAACATAGACATCTCAAATTCATTCCTCATTTCATCAGCAAAGGCTTTACATTTTGATCTTGACCTCCAAATATAATGTCATCCACAAAAATTTCAGAAATAAGAATTGTATCATCAGTATCTCCTTTCATATACAAATTGTTGTTCTCACTTCTTCTTAGAAATCCTATACTTAACAAATAAGTATGCAGCCTTTCATACCAGGATTTTGGTGCTTGCTTCAAACCATATAAAGCTTTATGTAATCTACATACCATATCTTTCTTTTCTAGATCAACGAAACCTTTAGGTTTTTCTATGTAAACTTCTTCAAGTATTCCATTCAGAAATGCTGACTTGACATACATTTGATAAACCTTGAATTTCTTGTGTGTAGCATATGCAAGTAACATTCTGATTCCTTCCAATCTAAAAATAGGTGCAAATGTTTCACCATAATCAATTCCTTCCTCTTGTGCATAGCCTTTACATACCAATCTAGCTTTATTTCTTGTTACTTCTCTATTCTCATTCTACTTGTTCCTGAATAGCCACTTAGCACCGATAACATTTTTATCTTTAGGTCGGGGTACTAAGGTCTAGGTTTTTTTCTTCTCTATCTGTTCTATTTCCTCTTTCATTGCATTAACCCATTCATCATTTTCTAATGCAACTTTTACATTTTTGGGTTCAAAATCACAAACTAGACATGTACCTTGTCTTGCTTTGCTCCTTGTTTGCATGCCAACTTGTTTGTCTCCAATAATTTGTGTTTCAGGATGGTGTCTTCTGACAAAACTTGATAGTCTCCTATTTCTTCTTTCTTGTTCATCCTGTGTAGGTTCATTTGCTTGCTCGGTAGGGCCATCCTGCTCATCAGTTTCTCTTTCCTGTTGTTCGGTATTATTTTCCTGCTGACCGGTTAGCATAGGCTATGGCTTCGGTAGATACTTTGGTTGTTCAATGTAAGTGAATCTACCATAGTCTTCTAGTTCCATTTTACTTTCCTCTGTGTTCTTTTCATCAAACTCATCAACTCGTACATTAGTGCTTTCAATCATTTTATTAGTAGTTTTATTCAAACACTTATATGCTTTTCTTTTATTGGAATATCCTAGAAATATCCCTTCATCACCTTTTGAGTCAAATTTACCATTTCTCTCATCTTTTAGAATAAAGCATTTACTTCCAAAAATTCTGAAATAACTTACAGTAGGTTTGTGTCCAAACCACAACTCATAGGGTGTCTTGTTGGTGTCCTACTTCAGTTGAACTTGGTTAAGTACATAAACAACTGTACTAATAGCTTCCCTCTAGTATGTCTGAGCAACATTCTTTTGTAGCATAAATGTCTTAGCATAGTCAACTATTGACCTATTCCTTCTTTCAACAATCCCATTCTACAGAGGTGTCCTTGATGCAGAGACCTGTCTTTTAATACCATGCTCATTACAAAAATTAGTAAATTCATCAAAGATAAATTCACCTCCTCTATCAGATCTTAAGAATTTCAATTCCTTACTAGTCCCTTTTTCTACCTTATCTTTATACCACTTAAAAATCTTAAATGCTTCATATTTTTCTTTTAAGAACATAACAGTCATCAATCTAGTATAGTCATCAACAAAAAGAATAAAGTATTTATCACCATAATAACTCTAAGTTCTCATAGGACCACATAGGTCGGTATGAACCAACTCAAGTATCTTCTTTGTTGAATAGTCCTCACTTTTGAAACTAGATTTAGTCATCTTTCCCTTTTGACATTCATGACACATAACATGATCTAGTTTTAACAAGTTAGGAAGACCTCTAACTCTTTTCCTTTTACTGATCTTAATCATGTTATCAAAGTTCACATGGCATAACCTTTTATGCCACAACCAAGCATCTTCATTTTTCATCATCAAGCAAGAAGACTCATTAGTATCAAGATAAAATATATTACCTCTTGATTGTTCTCTAGTTCCAACTAGTCTTCCTCCATCATCAAATATTTTCACTTTCTTGCTCTCAAAAGCAACTCGGTGACCTGAATTATTCAGCTGTGCCACACTTAACAAGTTATAGTTCAGTCCATCTACCCAATAAACATTATCACATTTTATCATATCATTTATCATCAAGGATCCTTTACCTCTTACCATACAGGGTGTGTCATTACCCATCTTAACTGATCCTCCATTTTATTCTTCAAGTAGATCAAATTTCTCCTCATCACCAGTCATGTGATGTGTATAGCCACTATCTATGATCCATGTATTATTTTTGTTAACTTTAGAGATTAGTACTATTTCTTCACATTTTTCTTCTTCTTCCTCTGAGTCATCTTTCATAGCAACAAATACAACTTCTACATCATCATCAGAATCAGATTCTGATTCATTATCTTCAGCTATGAAACATACCTTTTTTCCTTTGTCATTACTCTATCAGTTATCTCTATTGTGTTGGTAGCCTCTGTTGAATATTCTCCCATAGCTTCCTTCAGATCGGTCTTTGGTTCTATCATCATCTTTCTTATGTGGACATCTAGTAGCAATGTGGCCAACCTCTTTACAGTTAAAGCATGCCAAAGGTAGCTTGCCTCTATACCTTCCTTTACCTTTGGGTAATCTTCTGGCCATAAGAGCTTCAAGTTCATCAAGCTCATAATCGATATTATTGTCACTATCACCATTTTTATTATTCTTGCTAGACTTACTAATCTTCAGAGAAGACATGAAAGTAGACTCAACAGATGGAACAACATTGTTATCAAAGTTATTTAACTCAAAGGTTGTAAGTTTACCAATCAGATTGTCAAGTGTAAGTACATTACCAAATGTAGACCTTATCTCATGAATAGCAGATATTCTGATTGTGTAAACTGGCAATAAAGTTCTGAGTACTTTGCTTACAACTGTTTCTTCACTAATGACTCCATCAGATTCTCTAATAGCATGTACTACCTCTTTCAATCTATTTGTGTATTGCACAATATTCTCACCTTATTTCATCTTCATATCATCGAATCCACCCCTTAAGCTTTCTGCTCTAGTTCTCTTGACATTCACATCTCCACTGTAAACTTGAGAAAGTTTATCCCACATGGCTTTTGTAGTAGTGCATCTTTTGATATCTTCAAATTCGGCATCGGTACAGGTAGCAACAATTTCCATCATAGTAACATTGTGTTCATACCTGTCTTTTAGTTGATCAAGCATCAGGGGACCTGGTGTCAGTTCTATATAGCCATTCTCCATCAATTCTAGTGCAACATTCCCAATTCTAGATATGTGCAACTATACCGTGAAGTTCTCTTTGTTCAGTCTTGGCACTTCCCTCTTATACATTTGGAGATCATTTACTAAAGTCCTTAAAACTCTATTCAAAGCAACTGATGCTCTAATACCAATTGTTAGAATAACTAAGAGGGGGGTGAATCATTTAATCACTATCCCAATACAATATGTATAATCCAAAAACAAATACTTCAGTTTCTGCTTCTCGGTAATTTAAAATACTTTTACTGTCTGTGCTTTTACTGATTATCAGTCTAAAACATATAGTTGTTACCAATCAAATCAAATATGCAACATGTAAATATGACATCAAAACAAACATCACAATCAACACATAACACAAGATATTTAACGTGGAAACCCTGTTAAGGGAAAAACCACCTCAGACCGACAACTCAAATATTCACTCTTTTGAAGTGAGGTCGGTGAAGACCCAATCGTGTTAAAGGTTACAAAACACACTGTTAGGTGTGACCTTGTTAGAGGATTTAAGACCAACCGTTATCGTCCAACCAGTAGTCACTTTGGGTTTGATAGGATAACAATTTTCATTATATGAATGATACATAATAAGACTTTCCTAGTGCACCCGGTTAAGAGATTTGACTATGTACAATGGTTAAATATGTAGCAGTAGGTGATCTGTCTCAATACAACTTCAATTGCAAATATATAGATCAATGTTCATCTCATATACATCTTTCTGATGAATGTAACATTTATGATTCAATAATATATCAACTTACTATCTGTTGATAATCACTCTCTGCCACTCGGTAATGCTCTACAGTAGGGTTCTTCTTAACCAGTATGATTAGAATGCATGAAAACTTGTTCACATGATGATTCTGTAGTTTCCTTTTCTTTCGGCATCACACTCATTGTGAAATCTCCAGTCTCTTATATAGACATGTAAACCATTTTCTTCTGCTCCATCAGATTTTGCCACTTAATCATGTTCATTGATTTTGCCTCTTAAACATACCTCAGCACTTATGTCAATAACATGTTTGATTCTCATCCTTTAGATCTTTCCTAAATTTTGTTAGTTGTTGATCTGTGTAATAAACATTATCTTTTACCTCGAAATCATACACTTTCCAGCTCATCAATCTTATCGGCTAAACTACTCATTTAGTTCATTCTATTCTTCTCGGTTAACAAAGAAATGCATCAGTAAACACAAGCTTGGTTTACACTACACTCTGTCAGTGTATACTGAAATGCTTCATCAACTGACAACACTGCTTTGTGCCTTTCAACTCTTTACCTGATCATAGATGAATGAAACATAATCAAGTCAATATCATAAGGTCATAGAATCATCAACAAGTTACTCAATGTATTCTTTAGCCTCATCTATCATATCCATCTTCCTCATGTAGATATTTCTATTCTTCATCTCTTTTACTCCTTTTCTACAGATGTTTCAGTATAGTAACTTACAAGATAAGTGTTGTCAAACTAGTTGACATCAATGACAACATAATACTGATTCAATCATATTACAAATCTAATCAATTATCTCAGTGATCTCTAATCACAATTTCTTCAATTAGGTTCTAAATTAGTTGTAGCTCACCAAAAAAATGCATTTAATAGATATTTCTAATTGGAAAAGTTAAAGCACTTATCTAACTTAGCTAGAATGAATCTAGCTAGACCATATGTTTGACCAAAATTAGTTTTTAGTTAGAAATACTAAAATTCAATTGTGCTGATAAGTTAGCCTAAAAGGTGACACTTGATTATGCTTTTACCCATTTTAAATAAAGGGTCACTAATACAATGCATGGAGGATAATGGTAATTGCATTGATTTGTGGATAGACATAGACATAGTGAATAGATATGGCTTCTATGTAAAACAAAGTAATAACCTTGAAGAACATAGATGAAGATCATGACAATAAGGGATGAATGCAAGATAATTGAGTGAGCATAATAAATGTAATGGAGCTCAAAATAATGTGATGTTCAAAATTGTTGGATAAATGTTGAAAATAAATTAAATTTATTGAATGCCACTTTTAAAATTAGAGAGATGTCACTATTTTAGACCAGCAGAAAAGGTGGAAAGCATGGACATAGAACTATGAAACAAAGATAGGGCCCAAAGACAATTTTTTGTATGAAAAAGGAAAAGAAAGTATGAGAAACACTGCAATGGCAGTATGGTCACTACTGTAATAATCAATAAATAATGCATCAATATAGTTTAGAAGGAATATAAAGAGGACATTGTTATGGATGATCAAATGAAGGCTCCATAAAGATACAATATTATGAAAAAGTATTATGCAATCATTAAGGGAGTGATGACATGATGAACAAATATCTTAAATACTACCCTTGAAAATATCACAAAAGGTTAAATGCGAGACTAGTTTAATATTTAGAGGGATAAAATTTGGACATGATTTGAATAGCACATACAATATTTATTTAATTTTTGTGGATAGGAAATCTGGAACTTTTCAAGAAAAGAAAGATTGTGCTAAAATTGAAGTGATGATGAAGCCATATTTGTCTATTGCCGCAACATCCATGACTTGGCCATAAAGGCTCAGAGAGGCTCACTTCCTATGCAACAAGATACAACAAAACTTATTTTCCACTTGAAGTTCACTATTTTATAAGATACAATACAACAACATCAAATACTAAAAATGGTTTGAACTAAAGTCAGTAATGCATTTGGATATGAAAATCAAAGTTATCTATTTTGGTTTATGTTGTAAGATCCAGAATATTGTTCTTTCAAAGTCTTTATCTGTTCACCATACTATCTATTCTATGCATCATATTAAGTAATATTTCTCTCCTTTAATACTTTCTTCTACATTATAAAACATGAACATTTTTGAACACACTCTACATGTTGTGAGGAGGAAGGGGGGGAGTGAATCAGAATAAACCAAATCAACACTAACTAATTTTTTTAGTTACCACTGATGGGGAGGCTAGGATAGACTAGCTAGTCTATCCTAGCCTCCCCATCAGTGGTAACTAAAAAAATTAGTTAGTGTTTATTTCGTTTTTTTAGTTACCACTGATGGGGAGGCTAGGATAGACTAGCTAGTCTATCCTAGCCTCCCCATCAGTGGTAACTAAAAAATTACTTAGGATAGATTAGCTAGTCTATGCTCTGATCCTTACCCAAGGACCCAAGTGTACTCCTGACCCCTATGATTGGTCTATAGGATACCTTACACATTCAAGGATCCCCTGACCTACCTATCTTGACCACCAAGTTTAGCTATTTGACCTTGCAACATTCCAAGCTCTAGCTTCTAGCTTCATCCCTTACATAGGCTTATAAGGGTCTTCTAGGGTTCAACTCCATTCCCGAGCTCCAACAGAGGATTTCATGAGCTCCAAGATGTTATTAGGGCATTTGGCACCTTTTCAATGCATTGGCATGGTTGGGTCATCACCCAATTTGAGGGTTCCTTTGCAAATTAGGGCTACAAGGAAGAGGCCTAATTAGCCCTCCTTCCGGTTTTATAAGGTTTTTGACACCTTTCCCTCAAAGATTCAACACACCTGTTCTAAAGAAAATCTACTACAAATGACCCATTCTCAAGGATTTTTGGGGTCTCAGGGTTCCACCAGGTCATACAACACTTATGCCAAAAATGAGGGTTTTAAGGGCTTCTTGGTCTCTTCACTGTCCTAGTCTTCAAAAACACCTCTCCAAGGCTATTCAAACCTCCTCCTTCACAAAAATAGGCCTTCAAACAACCTTCTTGACTCCCTCCAAAGGGATTCCTCTGAAATGCATTCCTCTATCAACAAGAGCTTCTACTCTGCTGCTTGCTCCTAGTCGAGCACTGCCAAGCTCGCCTAGAGCTTTCTCAAACACATGCTTGCACCTGCTTGCTAGGCCCCTGATTGCATATATATATATGATATGGTCTACACTACCTCATCCCAAAGTTCCATGGTGTTTCCATAGTGGAGATAGGAGTTACAGGCCCTACTTCATCAGTCCCTTCAAACTGAACAGTGGACTGTCAGACTTATCAAACTAAGAATATACAAACTAAACACTCAAACCTAATCTAGATGTAGATAAATGAAGTAAAAAAAAACACAATTCTATCACACAATCACAAGATAATGCTAATAACACACTGATTCTTCACTTCAAGCCATGAAAATGACTGTTACACATTGTTCTTTCTTACATAGTCTGATTATTCCAAACTTCTACCGTACACACTACTTGCCAACCCTTGCATTAGGGTTTTTAATGTTTAATATAGGATTCTCCTTGGGATTAGATCCTAGTTAGGGTTAGGAACCACCTTGGTGAGTTTAGCCTTCAAATAAGAAAAGTTGCTAAGCAATTTTTGAACAGTTGCTAGCAACTTTTAGAGCAATTTTTCTTGCTCGAGCAACTTTTTGCTCACTCCACTCCTAAGACCTTTCTAAGGTCTTTTACATGCTTAGATATTGAAAACAACTCTCCTAACCTCTATGTTATAACTTAGACAACTCTAGAAAAGGAGTGACCTCAGGATACTAACCTGCCCTGAGTCACTGTATAGCCAAGTAAGGAGTTACATACCAAAACCAAGACCTCTACTTAGGTCTCCACACACAAATGAGTCAAAAATATTATTGTACTTACAAAATTCATTGAAGAAGTGCTTCTCACAACCAAAATTGGATGGTGGGAGCCCTTAGAAGGGTGCTGCTGCACCATACTCCCCCTCAGCACAACTAAGGCACTTTGGGGTCAAGAAGAGCCAAGTCAATCCCAAACTTCTTGAACTATCCTTCCTCAATCTAGGTGGCTTCAGATTCAGGTTGATCCATCCATTTGATTAGGTGCTCCATGTAAACTTGATGCCTTGTAGTCTTCTTCACTCTGGATTCCAAGATCTTCTCTACTTTGGCTAGCTTCTTCTTGGGAATTGCATTGGTGTCTATATCTTGCAGTACCTTTGATGGAGCTATACCTTGATGATTGATATCTCCTTTGAATCTAATCAGGTTTGCAATATTAAACACCGGTGAGATGGCTAAGTCTGATGGCAAGTCCACTTTGTAGGCACTCTCCCCATATTTGGCTAGAGTCTTGCATGGGCCTACTCTCCTCATTTGTAGCTTGGTGGGCATGCCCTTCTACATCCTTGCTTTGTTAAGATGGACCATGACATAGTCCCTAATCTGAAACTGTACTTCCTTCCTCTTTTCATCCACTTTAGCTTTGAGTTTATGAGTGGATTCCATAATGGTCTTCTTCACTTGCTCTTGAACCTCCTTGATAGTTTGAGTGAAATCTTCAGCTTGTCCACTCTTCAACTCCATAGAACCTAAGTCTCTCAACTCACACACTCCTCTAGGGTGTCTTCCATAGACTATCTCAAAAGGACTTCTTCCTGTGGTCCTATTTACACTGTCATTGTAAGCATATTCAGCCTGAGGTATAACAAGATCCCAAGTCTTCCCATACTCTTTTGTCAAACACCTTAGCAAGTTGCCAAGTGCCCTATTGATGACTTTAGTTTGGCCATCAGTCTGAGGATGGTATGTTGAACTGAAAGAGAGATTAGTTCCTAACCTTTTCCATAAGGTTTTCCAAAAGTGGCCCATGAACTTTCTATCCCTATCTGACACAATTCTCAAAGGGAGTCCATGGATCCTAACTATCTCCTTGAAGAAGAGATGTGCTATATAGCTTGCATCATGAGTAGTTCTACATGGAATGAAATGACTCATCTTAGAGAACCTGTCAGCAACAACATAAATACTATCCATACTTGATTTGGTTTTAGGAAGTCCAACCAAAAAATCCATACTTACACACTCCCAAGGCCTATTTTTGATGGGCAAAGGCTGATAAAGTCCTGCATTGCTCGAACCACCTTTAGCTCTTTGGCATACTCCACACTACTCAACATATCTCCTCACATCCCTTGCTAACTTAGGCCAAAAGTAGTATCTCTATACTAACTCCAATGTTTTTTTTATTGAAAAATGACCACTAAGACTTCCATTATGCTTCTCTTGAATCATATTTTCCCTCATGGATCCTCTAGGTACACAAAGCTGATTACCTTTAAAAAACAATCCATTTTGAAGGGTGTAATCTGCAAACTCACCATGGAAATGGTTCTCAAACTCTAGGCACACCAATTAGTCTTGTGAGAAGTCTTCATCCTCCTCATATAAGTCTTTAAAACCTTCTATTCCAATGCGTTGCAGTTGTACCTCTTGGATAGTCAATAACTTCATACTCAAGGCATCTGCTACCTTGTTGAGTTGCCCTTTCTTGTGCTTGATTGTGAAGGTAAAGGATTGGAGATACTCCATCCACTTCAAGTGCTTGTTACTAAGCTTCTTGTGAGTGTTTATGTAGCTTAAAGCCTAATTATCAGTAAACACCACAAATTCTTTTGGCAAAAGATAATGCCTCCACTTCTTGAGAGATTGTACCAATGCATACAACTCCGAGTCATAAGTTGAATACTTCTTCTTTGCCTCATTGAGTTTTTCACTAAAGAATGCCATAAGCCTTCCTTCTTGACTCAATACACCCCCTACTACTACACCACTTGCATCACATTCAATGGTGAGCAACTTGTCAAAAGTTGGTAAGAGTAAAATAGGTTTGGTAGCTACCTCTTGCTTCAATGTTTGAAATGCTTTCTCAGCTGCCTCAATCCATTTGAACTTTGTTTTGAGTCCTCCTTTGATGGTTTCAAGCACTGGTGCACATATCCCACTGAAGTTCCTCACAAAATTTCTATAAAATTGTGCCAAGCCATGAAAACTTCTAACTTCAGTCCCTGTTTTAGCGGTAGGCCAATTCAAGATTGCCTCCACCTTACTTGGGTCCATTTTTAGATTACCCTTGGACACTACAAAGCCCAAATAAACCAGCTCTTGCTGCATGAACTCACACTTTTCTAGGTTGATAGCTAATTTCTCTTCATGGAGTCTCTTCATGACCAACCTCAAATGCTCAAGATGCTCTACTTTTGTTTTGCTATAGATGAGTATATCATCTAGATAAACCACTACAAATTTGCCTGTGAAGTCCTTCAAGACCTCATTCATTAATCTCATGAAGGTGCTTGGGGCATTGGTAAGCCCAAATGGAATTACAAGCCATTCATACAATCCATCTATGGTTTTGAAAGTGGTCTTCCACTCATCACCCTCCTTAATTCTGATTTGGTGATAACCACTCTTTAAATCGAACTTAGTGAAGTACATAGCACCACCTAAGAAATCCATCAAATCTTCTATTCTTGGAATTGGGAACCTATACCTGATAGTGATCCTATTGATAGCCCTTGAGTCTATGAAAAGTCTCCATTTTCCTCATTTCTTGGATGCTAAGACCACTGGGACTGCACATGGACTAATACTCTTCTTGATTAGCCCTTTATCCAATAGCTCTTGCACTTGTCTTGCCACTTCTTTGTTCTGATCAAGGGTAAACTTGTATGCTTCTTTATCAGGTAGAGATGCACTAGATACAAAGTCTATTTGATGACTTATGGCCCTTCTTGGAGTTAGTGTTGTAGGGGTTCCATCACTCACTATATCTCTAAATTCTTTTAGCATTTGCTGCACTTCCAATGGTGTTTCTACCTAGAATTTCTTGTCTTCCTCCTTTGGCTTCACCATGATAGCACATCCTATGGTCTCCTCATCATGTAATGCTTGTAAAAACTCTTTACCACTGCTAAGCAACACACTAGGTGTCTTAGAAGTGCCCTTTTCATTCTCTATTAAAGACTGAATTTTGAAAGTCCTCCTATCCTTCTTGAAAGCAATGGAGTTTTCCTCTCATCATAGATCACCTTTCTATCAAATTTCCAGGGTCTTCCCAATAGAAGATGGCATGCATCCATGGGTAAGACATCAAAAAGAACTTTGTCTTTATAGCCTCCAATAGAAAACTCTACCCATGTCTGCTCATTCACTAGCACACTTTTCTCCTAGTTCAACCAAGTCACCTTGTATGGATTTGCATGGGGAACCTTTGTGAGTTTGAGCTTCTTTGTTGCTTCCTCTGCTATGATGTTATCAGTGGACCCTAAATACATAATAACCTTGCAAAATTTGCCTTGTACCTTGCACCTGACTCTAAAAAGAGCCCTCCTTTGCTTTGGTTCACCTTGATTGGGCTGCCTTATGAGTACTCTCCTGAACATCAAGTTCTCACCCAATTCTAATTCTAACTTGCTGACCTCATTGGTACATGAGCTGCTGCTGTCCTCTTGGGTATAGGCTACTCTCTACTCATTGTTTGAGGCTAATGACTTATCAAGACATCTATAGGCAGGGTGTCCAAGCTGTCCACATTGATATCATTTCATTGTGGCAAAGTAGGAGCTGCTTCTTCCTGCTCCTCTCCCTCTGTTGCCTTGAGAACCTCTTCCTCTACCAAAAGATCCTCTTGTACTAATTTTTGAACTTTGTTCCAAAATTCTGCTCTCCCCTTGGCTTCTTGAGTCACCACCTCTACTAGAACCTCCTCTTTGTCCCCCTCTAGAGTCTCTACCTCTTCCCCTATTCTTGGAATTAGGTTCTTTCTTTCTCCTTTGTTTATCTTCAAGATTTTGTGCCATATGATGACATCCAAGTACTGTGGTGGGAGTAAACAAACTCATTTCCTCTGCTATGCTCCATTTCAAACCACTTAGGTACCTTGCCACTTTGATACTTTCATCTTCTTTGATCTTGGACCTTAAGCTCAACTTGTGGAACTCTTCAGTGTAGGTGGCTACATCCATCTCCTTCTATCTAAGGTTCAATCTCCTCCTATGCTGCTGAATTTCATTATCTACTGGTAGGTATGCTTCCCTAACTTTATTGACCATTGCTTTCCAATTAGAGATTGGGTTCTTTCCCTCTTTCTCCCTTTCATCTTGCAAGTAGTCCCACTAGGTTAAAGCTTGTCCTCTCAACCCAGATTTGGCCACTTTGACCTTCTGTGCCTCTGAGATCTCTTCACATTCAAAGTGATTCTCCATGCCTTCAATCCATTGCATCACAAGCTCTGTATCCATCCCGTCAGTTAGTAATGGGACACCTTCAAGTACCTTGCCAGTGATAGCCTTCAAAGCTTTAAGAAATTGCTCATCTTGGGTTGGAGGATCAAGTGTAGGCACATCATCATCAATGGTTTTCTCTTTCCCTTTGGCATCCTGCTCCTCCATCCTATCTTTCACCTTATCTTCTTTTGCTTGGACATCATCCAAGAGTTGCTCCATTTGCATCAATCTTTCCTGCAAGAGTCTATTAGCTTCTTCCTGATCTTCCACCTTCTTAGCAAGCTCTTCATTAGTCACCATTTTCTACTTTTGTGATGATCCAACTAATTCTTTTGATGGTTGAAACATCCACAATTCACTTCCCAAGCCTTAAGAGGCTCTGATACCAATCTGATGGGGAGGCTAGGATAGATTAGCTAGTCTATGCTCTGATCCTTACCCAAGGACCCAAGTGTACTCCTGACCCCTATGATTGGTCTATAGGATACCTTACACATTCAAGGATCCCCTGACCTACCTATCTTGACCACCAAGTTTAGCTATTTGACCTTGCAACATTCCAAGCTCTAGCTTCTAGCTTCATCCCTTACATAGGCTTATAAGGGTCTTCTAGGGTTCAACTCCATTCCTGAGCTCCAACAGAGGATTTCATGAGCTCCAAGATGTTATTAGGGCATTTGGCACCTTTTCAATGCATTGGCATGGTTGGGTCATCACCCAATTTGAGGGTTCCTTTGCAAATTAGGGCTACAAGGAAGAGGCCTAATTAGCCCTCCTTCCGATTTTATAAGGTTTTTGACACCTTTCCCTCAAAGATTCAACACACTTGTGTCTAAAGAACATCTGCTAAAAATGACCCATTCTCAAGGATTTTTGGGGTCTCAGGCTTCCAACAGGCCGTACAACACCTGTGCCAAAAATGAGGGTTTTAAGGGCTTCTTGGTCTCTTTACTAGCCTAGTCTTCAAAAGAACCTCTCCAAGGCTATTGAAACCTCCTTCACAAAACCAGGCCTTCAAACAACCTTCTTGACTCCCTCCAAAGGGCTTCCTCTGAAACTCATTCCTCTGTCAACAAGAGCTTCTACTCTGCTGCTTGCTCCTAGCCAGTTACTACCAAGCTCACCTAGGGCTTTCTCAAACACATTCTTGCACCTAATTTCTAGGCCCCTTCTTGCATATATATATAGGGTAGGGTCTACACTACCTTATCCCAAAGTTCCATGGTGTTTCCACGGTGGGGATATGGGTTACAGGCCCTACTTCATCAGTCCCTTCAAACTGAACAGTGGACTGTCAGACTTATCAAACTAAGAATATACAAACTAAACACTCAAACCTAATCTAGATGTAGATAAATGAAGTAAAAAAAAACATAATTCTATCACACAATCACAAGATAATGCTAACAACACACTGATTCTTCACTTCAAGCCATGAAAATGATTGTTACACACTGTTCTTTCTTACATAGTCTGATTATTCCAAACTTCTATCATACACACTGCTTGCCAACCCTTGCATTAGGGTTTTTCATGTCTAATATAGGCTTCTCCTTGGGATTAGATCCTAGTTAGGGTTTAGAACTACCTTGGTGAGTTTAGCCTTCAAATAAGAAAAGTTGCTAAGCAATTTTTGAACAGTTGCTAGCAACTTTTAGAGCAATTTTTCTTGCTCGAGCAACTTTTTGCTCACTCCACTCCTAAGACCTTTCTAAGGTCCTTTACATGCTTAGATATTGAAAAAACTCTCCTAACCTCTATGTTAGAACTTAGACAACTCTAGAAAAGGAGTGACCTCAGGATACTAACCTACCCTGAGTCACTGTACAACCAAGTAAGGAGTTACATACCAAAACCAAGACCTCTACTTAGGTCTCCACACACAAATGAGTAAAAACTCTTATTGTACTTACAAAATTCATTGAAGAAGTGCTTCTCACAACCAAAATTGGATGGTGGGAGCCCTTAGAAGGGTGCTCCTGCACGAACCACTTGAAACATTAAGGAAATAAGGAACAAAACCAATAACACATGGAAACTATTTTTTTATGTGGAAACCCAAATTGGGAAAAAAACATGGTGAGTACTTTCCCATAATGTATAATTCACTAATGTATATAATATGATTACAATAGATGATAGGATCTCACTTCTTTGGAACTTCAACCAGATGCTCACTACCAATACACCAATGAATATAAATATGATGTAACACCCCTCCAACCCTAACATGTTTGATATCCGTTTGGAAGTTAGGGGAATGTTGTAGAGACTTATATGCTTGGATAAGAGTATGTTTTTTCTTGAAGGTTGAATACAAAATTCATTCTTAAATATAATACTTTTACTTTAATTTAGGTAGTGATAAATGTTTTTTGTATATTCTTGCATGTGTACTCATCTCTTGTTATGATTGCATGGGGTCCTGATGATATGGATGCACCCAATAGATTTATATGAGCTAATATTTATCAATGGTTATGATCTCTTGGATAAATTAGGATCAATATTGATAAATATTTATATCCACATCTCTTTAACGGTTTGATTATTTGATTATGATTATGATTGACATGACTATCATTCAATGATTACATGAATGACTATGACTATCTCTATGGGAATAACCATACTTATGTGATGTGTTATGACCTAACCCTTGTACTTGTAGTACCCTCTCTAGTAGTTCTACTTGTTATGTTGAAGTTGGATAGGATTATGACATTCTATAATTTATGGAAATTATGTTTCTCCCTTACCTTACTAGATTTAGATAATAATATATTTTTTAGACTTATAGACTATGATTTTTCCCTCGAATAATATGCTTAAGACCATTATCTTTTATGATTATGTATATATGATTTGGTTAAGCCATTTCGGTTGATTATAGGAGTTATCTTTCTAAGTAATGATTCATACTTTTTGTGTATATTCATGATTATGATTATTGTTCTAACCCTGCTAACCCATGTTATGATCTATATGTATCTTTCTTGGCATGGTTTCTAGATGAGGGGAGGAAGTCGTAGTCACTCTTGTGGGAGATCTACACGATGTTGCACTCTTGCTTCCTTGCCTTTCATTTTTTGTATATAGATATGTATATGTGTTGCTTTTATCTCTTAGTGATGTAGGTGTGTACAGGTACCAAGCATCAACTCCACCTAGTTACACAGGTTCGAGCATGTTGTAAAATCATCGAACCAGTTGTTTTTGTTCAGAGATGGTCCATAGTTCACAAATGGGAAAACCCTATGGTTTTGATTATTTTGTCTAGCCTCTTTATTTGGTTTTGGGTGGATTTGAATTTCTTATTTTATATATCCTTTGATGTCGTTCTCATTTATATGGTTATCGGATATGTAGGATTATGATGTTTTTTTCTCTCTCTATGTGTTAATCATATATACAAAGTATGCATATATGGGTGCACACATATATGCATACCTGTATATATTCAGTTATTGATGTATAAGTAGTTATGCTCATGAGTCTATTAGTGATGATCATGATTCTATGTATTTTGATGCATATTGTGGGTTTAAATAAATATAATAAATGTAAAGTTAATAAAAGAAATAAATAAAATATAAAAAATAAATAAAACTAAATACCTACTCCTAGATTTACTCCTACATTATCTCTCTCTCTCTCTCTCTCTCTCTCTCTCTCTCTCTCTGGTATATCTTGTTAGTGTAGAGGGTGGGAGTGGAACTCGAGACCTCCTATTTGTAAGGGGTCCCTAGTTTCCATTGGGGTAGTGACTTCCTTGAGAAGCATACCCAAATATATTATATTTATATAAGAGTTAGTTGCTATTAATTATAATAATAATAATAAAACTATATAGGTGGAGTTAAATTATTTAATATTCTTGTTTGGGGTAAGTTAGTACGGGAAGGGTAGGTAAGTTAGTTTTCACCAACAGGTGAAACTACCTACCTAATTAATTAAATTAAATAGTTATTAAATAATCTTACCCAGACATTAGAGAAGGGAAGTAGCTCCATGGGAAGAAAATCCCCCAACCTCTACAACTGTTCATAGGATTATATAATTAGGATCCTTCCATATAAGTGGAGAGAAATATATGGGGGAAAAAGGGAAGGGTTGTAAAAAGAGGAATTTAGGAGAGATTTGGGAATTTCTAAATTAATTTTCAAAGAGAGATAGAGTAGGTTTTTATGTTAGATTGATTTTAGAATAATTGAGAGGGGGGTGAATCGATTATCCCTAGGTCTAGATGTACCAACAAAAATTTTAAACTCTTCAACACTCTTATATCTGATCATCAATTCACTCAGTCTCTATCAATAACATAAAACTTATAGTCCACTATCCAAAAGTAATCAACTTGTAGAATATAAAACTTTCAACAACATTCACACAATTATAACAATAGGATTTAACTTGGAAACCCAATATGGGAAAAACCACAAGTAACATGCTACTAATTTTCACTCTTCTGAAGTGAGCTCTGTGAGAAGCCAACCCCGTTAAAGGTTTACAACACACATTGTTAGGTGTGACCCTATTAAAATATTTAATCACCCTATTAAGAGTGGCCTGGTTAGAGGGCTTAAGAACATTCTATTAGAATGTTACCTTGGTTAAAGGATTTACACAATGGCTATTAGGTCAACCTTGATTAAAGGATTTTGACTGATAAAATGGTTAGAAAGTAACAGTAGGTTCTAATAAAAAATATAAAACTCACTTTGCAAATACAGATCTAATTTGCTCATATGTTGATTTACTAACTGACCTTCAATTCCATCTCCATCTCTGATCTTCTTGGAAATCCCTTCAAGAAATCACCTCAACTCTATTCAACTCTTCACATCTCTCCTTAACCTTCTACTTAGATTCATCAGTCAATAACATCAACCTCTTCCACACATTCCATAACCCATAATTAGGTCATTCTTATACCTCCTTGATCAGGTAGATTAATCATTTGTTGCAAAATATCTTCTATAGATCTTAGGTTTAGGTCAGATTCATCTAATTCTTCCATCATTTTGTTCTCCTCCTTTTTCTTCTAGATACATCTCCAAACTTCTCCTTGACTCCATAAGAAAATGGTTTACCATGCATTAAATTATCCATATCATTCATTAATAATGTCAACACATTTTACATATCCAAAGAATTCAACTATGTCAGCTGGGATTCTCAATTCCTTCACAAATTGTAAATTACTGACACTTAGTCAATACTATGTTCATCTCCTCAGTCATCAGTGTATAACTCAGTCATTGCTAAAACTTTTCTTCTCTGCAAACAATGTCTTTGCTTGGTTAATTATCTCTTACTCGATAATTACTAATGCTCGGTCGACACTAAATTTTCTTGACTTATATTGGTGCTCAGTCAACACTAGCATAAGTCAGCTTAAACTAGATTTCTTCTCTTTTTCTCGGTTAAGCCTATGCTTCAAATCTATTGACTTCTTCACTTAGTGTTAAAGATAAAAAATACATTATCTTATCAATGTGCCAACTAATCAAGTACCCATTGAAGTATCACATAGCTCAACCTTTTCTTAGGTCCTCTTGTTATCTCCTCTTTTCAAATCCTCTTCATCAATCAAAATATATGGTAATCTACTAGATAGAAATTCTCTTACTAGTTAAGGTTTGACATCAATGACAATATAACAATTGTTTCAATTGTAGTTTCCAACAATCTCCCTCTTTGGCATTGATGGAAAAACCACATGTTCTACCATACAATCCAAAAAATATGGAATAAAGAAACTTCAGTCAACTCTCTCTATGTATTATATCTTCATTAATATCCTTAGCTTCATTCTGATTTCCATCCAAGTATCAGCTCCCTTATGATAATTTTTCTTTTTGAATCTCTCCCTCTTTCTTATTCAATCTCTCCCTCTTTTCTTTTCTCTGGTTTACTAAATCTCTCCCTCTTTGACAACAATGTCAAAGACATTCATCTTTACCATGTAGATATTTTCATGTTAGTTCTTTGAATTTTATTACCCCCCTTGTCATCTTGCTTATGACTAATCAACATCTTTTTCTTTACTTTTTAAAACTCTAGGCAACTCCTAAAGTGTGACCTCCTTTGGATCAATTTGTCAAATATTCTAATTAGTACATTTGATGTAATTCTCCTACATGTTACTAGGTAGCCTTGGTTAGGGGAATCACCCCTAGTTTAACTCTAAGATGTTCATGAGAATATTTAGGTAAAGATTTTGTGAATATATCTACTAATTATTCCTTTGTATTCACATATTCCAGTCTCACTTCTTTGTCTTGAACTAGCTCTCTCAAGTAATGATACTTGATAGAAATATGCTTAGTATTAGTGTGCATTACTGGATTTTTTGATATATTTATAGCACTTGTGTTATCACAAAAAATAACAACTAGCTCAGTGATTTCCTCCTTCATGCATTTTAACAAGTACTTAATCCACACTAAATTTGAACAATTCACTACTGCTGCTACATATTCAACTTTTGTTATAGATTGGGAAATGTAGTTCCATTTCTTTCTTGTCCAAGAGACTAATCTCTTTCCCAGAAATAATGCACCTCCACTTACACTCTTTCTGTCATCCACATTTCCTGCCCATTCTACATCAGTGTAAACTTTTAGTTTAATCTTGTCATTCTTCTTGTAATACAATCCATAGTCCTTTGTTCCTTTTAGATATCTGAATATCATTTTCACTACCATCATGTGATTTTATTTAGAATTTGTACAAAATCTTGCAACAATCTCAACTACTAAAGCAATATCTGGTCTGCTATGGACAACATATTGTAGCTTTCCAATCATAGACCTTCCAAAGTTAGGACATTACCAAGAGTACATATAGATTCTTGTATTGCAGAGACTCTAATAGCATAGATAGGAATTAGGGTTCTCAACACTTTACTGATAACAGTTTCATCATCAATGTTTCCATTAGCTCCTCTAATAGCATTTACTACCTCTTTAAATCTACAACAATATTGAACAATGTTTTCACCTAAGCATTTTAATTTCATCAAACTTACCTATCAAACTTTCAGATTTGGCTCTCAGCACATTTGTGTCCCCACCATAGATAGCTGCTAGCGTGTCCTACATTTTCTTTGCATTAGTACAATCCTTAGTGTCTTCAAATTTAGGACAGCTCAGGGTTGATGCAATCTCCAACATTTCCTGGTTGTGTCCTTATTTTTCCTTCATCTCCTCAGCTGTCATAGGTGCATCAACTAGTACATAAGCATTTTCCACATAGTATTTCTCTAAATCACCAATACCAGCTAGGTGCAGTTTAATCAAACTCTTTCATGCAGGGAAGTTCTCCTTGTTTAGCTTTGGTACCTCCTTTTTGTACATCTTGATCATTAGCTTCAAGTACCTTAAAAATTTCTCCTTATAAGAACTAACATATCTGATACCAATTGTTGGAATGATTTTAGAATAACTAAGAGGGGGGGTGAATCAGTTTTCCTTAGGTCTAGATATACCAACACAACTTTTAAACTCTTCAACAATCTTAGATCTAATCATCAATTCACTCAGTCTCTATCAACAACATAAAACTTGCAGTCCACTGTCCAAAAGTAATCAACTTGCAAAATATAAAACTTTCAAAAACATTCACATCAAATAACATTCACACAAGTATAACAATAGGATATAACATGGAAACTCAATATGGGAAAAACCACCAGTAACATGCTAGTAATTTTCACTCTTCTAAAGTGAGCTCTGTGAGAAGCCAACCCTATTAAAGGTTTACAATACACACTATTAGGTGTGACCATGTTAAAGGATTTAATCACCCTGTTAAGAGTGGTCTGATTAGAGGGCTTAAGAACATTCCATTAGAATGTCACCTTGATTAAAAGATTTACACAATGACTGTTAGGTCAACGTTGATTAAAGGATTTTGACTTATATAATGGTTAGAAAGTAATAGTAGGTTTTGATCTGAAATATACAAGTCACTTTGCAAATATAGATCCAATTCGCTCATATGCTGATTTACTAACTGACTTCAATTCCATCTCCATCTCTGATCTTCCTTCAAGAAATCACCTCAACTCTGTTCAACTCTTCACAGCTCTCCTTAGCCTTCTACTTAGATTCATCAGTCAATAACATCAACCTCTTCCACACATTCCATAACCCATAATTAGGTCATCCATATACCTCCTTGGTTAGGTAGATTAATTTTTTGCCGCTTAATATCTTCCATAGATCTTAGGTTTAGGTCAGATTCATCGAATCCTTCCATCATTTTGTTCTCCTCCTTTTTCTTATAGATACATCTCCAAACTTCTCCTTGAATCCATAAGAAAATGGTTTACCATGCATTAATGCTCCATATCATTCATTAATAATGTCAACACATTTTACATATCCTAAGAATTCAACTATGTCAGCTGGGATTTTTAATTCCTTCACAAACTGTAGATTGCTGACACTTGGTCAATACTGTGTTCATCTCCTAAGTCATCACTAGATAACTCAGTCATCGCTAAAATTTTTATTCTCAACAAACATTGTCTTCGCTCGGTTAATTATTTTTTACTCAGAAATTATTGATGCTTGGTCGACACTAAATTTTATTGTCTTATACTAGCACTCGGTCAAGACTAGCATCACTAAGCTAAAACTAATTTCTTCTCTTTTGCTCAGTTAAGCCTATGCTTCAAATATATTGACTTCTTCACTTAGTGTTAAAGATAAACAACACATTATCTTATCAATGTGCCAACTAATCATTTACCCATTGAAGTATAACATAACACAACCTTTCCTTAGGTTCTCTTGTTATCTCCTCTTTTCAAATCCTCTTCATCAATCAAAAGATATGGTACTGTACTAGATAGAAATTGTCTTACCAGTTAAGGTTTGACATCAATGACAATATAACAATTGTTTCAATTGTAGTTTCCAACATTTTATTCAAATGTCTATGAAAAAATTGGTGGGAAGAGAATAATAAAATTGAGAATTCTCATGAGCAGCCTGGTAGTGAAGGATCAAAGGAGGGCTTGCGTGAAGGGGTAGAGAGCATTAGAGACTAGAGGGATTCATCAAATATCAAAGGGCTTCTTCACAAGACTCCAGGTAGGATCTGGAACTAGGAAAGAATCCCATCTACTTGCCTGTATCATATATTCAACTTTGTGAATATGAATGTTATATGTGTGTGAGCACTATATTAAATATTTAATAATGTGAATAAGAATGTTATGTATGTGTGTGCATTATGTGGATATGTGATGGGAAAAGATTTTTGTACACGTGTGTGTATTGTGAGAATTAAGACTATACTCTGAAAAGTAGGTATGCAAATGTTTGTATTATTATTTATTATTTTTAATATTTAAAAATTATTTATTTAAAATTAATTTATTTAAATAAATTAAGGAAACATTATCAGAGGAATATAAGAGAATAAACACATCATATAGGGGAGGATAAAAATACATAAAATATTAGAGTGTATATTTATATGTACATGTGAGGAGAAATTATAAGAGAAAAAAGAAGGAAGATAGGAGAAAAATAAGGAGAATTATGAGAGAAAAAGAAATAATTTAAAAAAAAGATCAAAAGAAATAAGTTAAAAGTAGAATATTACTATGCATAGAAATCTAGCTTTATAACTTAAGAAAGTAATAACCAAAGATATAAAAATTTAGAAGAAAAAAAGGGCATTCTTTAATGGAAAAGAGAAGAATATGGAACCGATACTATTAAGGTAGAAAAATTATTTATTAAAAATATATGTTATGCATAAGAAATTAGTATTATTATAAAATAAAATTCATTTTACATATTAATTATTAAAACGTATAGATATAAATGTTATATAAATGTATATATATATATATATATATATATATATATATATATATATATATATATATATATATATATATATATATATATATATATATATATATATATATATATATATATATATATATAAAATAAAAAATAAGAGAAATAAGAGAAATTGGTTAATAAATAATTAAAGATATTGTTTAAAATTTTTAATTTAATTAAATTAGAATTAGTCTATTTATTATTATTATTCTATTTAATTAAAGGTGATGTAGAATTTAATTAAGAATCATAATGTAATTTATGGATATAAATTAAGAGGTTAACTTTAGTTTATATTCAGTTTGAATTCAATTAAAGTTTTAACTTAATTAATAGTAAATAACAAACTAAGTGTTTTAAGTTTGTAATAAGCCTAAATTTTATAAAGATTAGTTTATGCTATATTAGGAATCTATTTTTGGATATCATAATTAAACAATTCATATATGTGGATGTTAGGTCCTATGTGTATATTTTGATGTTTGTTAATTCCAACTTTATTGAATTTTTGGAAGGATTATAATGTTAACCTGTATCATGTAGGTGTGTCTAGGAGTTGTACCTCCCTCTGCATCTACCTTTATGATTTTATATTTGGAATCATTGTGATAGCTCTACTTTTATTATATGTCATCTTTTATCTTCAGGGTTAGGGTTTGTCTTGGTGGTATGGGGCCCAGGAAGACACTAAAAGAAACCCTAAGGGAGGGATGTTTGTGAGAAGGTATAAACCCTAGATAGCCTATTTTGTTGAGTAAGGTTCCTAGGTGCCCTAGGTGAGTGGCTAACCACAGGATATGACCAAGGAGGCCATAAGGATGACCTTTGGGTGAGTTTGGAAAATAAAACCTAATATAATTCAAAAACTAGTTGGGAATGGGTAAGGGATTTAAGAAACTTTTAAAAAGATTTTAAAAAAAAGATAAGGGCTTGCATATGTGTTATTGGAGTACTAGGGTCATTGCAGCTACTAGGTAGGCCACATGAGGGTGCTAGAGTACATGACTACTAGGAATGATCCCAACACATAGGACTATGTGATGACACTCACCTGGTCAACATCCTAGGGAAATCCTCTCTTGGAATTTTGTTTTGTGTTTCTTTGTTTCTTCTTATTTTTGGTTTGGGTGGTTTTTCCTCAACCTTAGACTACCCTAGTTTTCCTTTGTGATCAATGGTTCTATCTCCTAGCACAGGGGAGTGGACCTTTGTGGATCCACATGGTTGGGTGGTGATCCTTTTTGAGGTATTGTTCATGTTTTACTATTCATGGAGCATCTGAAGTTGTTGAAGACATTAGCTCTGTTCTGCATGTTGTATCTCAAAAAAAAAATTGTAAACATATTATAAAGTGTTATTCATATTCATGTAAGTGTATAATGCCTTGTATTGTAGAATATATATTGCAAGCATTCATGTAATTGGGAAGGGTATCTCTAGGAAAATTATAGGAATGGAAATCAATATGTATTATTGTTAATGGAAGAAAATTATAGTTTATAATATGGAAAGTATAATTATTTAAAGAATATGAATTTAAATGTGTTAATGTTATTTCTATTGGAAACTGTAATTGAAACAATTGTTGTATTGTCATTGATGTCAAACCTTAACTAGTAAGATAATTGCTATCTAAGAAAGTACTATATCTATTGATTGATGAAAAGGATTAGGGCAAGGTAGATAACAAGAGAACCTAAGGAAAGGTTTAGTTATTTGATACTTCAATGGGTACTTGATTATTTGGCACATTGATAAGATAATGTATTATTTATCTAAGAAGAAAGACTGAAGAAGTAGGCTTAACCGAGCAAAAGTGAAGAAATCTAGTTTAAGTCGAGTGATGTTAGTGTCGACCGAGCGCCAGTATATGCTGAGTAAATTTAGTGTTGACCAAACACTAGTTTATGCTGAGTGACAGGAAATTATCGAGCAAGATAGTGTTAGCTGAGGAAGACATTTTGTAGAGATGACTGAGTTACACAGTTGTAAGATGTAAAATATGGATGGGGTTTAGAACAATGTGGGTTTGCACATAAAAGAGACCCTAAACCAATATTTAACACATACATGAAATTCTAATGATATGAAAAGTAAATCTAGAAGACTAATATTGAAATGAAGAAATAAAAAGTACTCACCTCTGAAAAAGAATATGTTGAAAACCCTATCAAACGGTCTCAAAAATTATTGATTTTCATGGTACTTGAACCAAAACTATGAGATCTACAAAACACAAAAATATTTTTCTTTTCTGAGGAAGGTCGACCTTGAACTAGGTAAGGAAGGTCAACCTTGACCCCAAAATGTTGACATTGATCTACGCTGCTCCAACAAAAATTTTGTTCACGGATCCCGAAAGTTTTCCGAAAAGGGTATCCAAATCTGCACTGTAATTCAATGTTCTGCACCTGTTCCTACAAGAAAAATAGTTTTTTTTGTTTTGGGGGGGAGGGGTTTTCCTTGGTCAAACCCCAATTTAGGAATTAACCTTGAAATTGAATTGAAATTATAGTAATAAACAATGTAAATGAAACAATTCACCTTGCCTATGTTGAAACCTTGTGAAGGATTTGAATCCATAATTATGGATGCTCCAAATGAATGTAGAATTGAATGTAAAATGTCTCAAATCAATTGTCTTTAGATCTTCAACACCAATATTGAATGGATCTTGGAATAGGAAGAGGCTTGGATGGATATGGATTGAGAAATCCTCAACAAGAGGGCTCCATAGAGCTTTGAATCCTTTAATGGCTACTAATGGATCTCCTTGATGAATTGGATCTTGAATGCTTGAATGCTTGAAGATGGATGAATGCTTGAATTCTTTCTTTCTCCTTCTTTCTTTCTTCTTGATTTCTTGATCTTATGTTGGAGAAAACTTGATACTTGATGGAGAAAATGAGAGAAGGCTTCCTTTTATAGTGATCTAGGGTACAAACTTCTAGAGAGGATGACATAGGGGAAATAAATTCCCATTAAGCCTATACCCCTAGAAATAGACCTGAATTAAATATAATTTAAGATTTTATCATTTTGAAGCCTGAAACAGCCGACCCAAAAGTGGGAAAAAAATCTTTCTAAAACACGATATTCAGAATCCTCAGATTTTGAAATTTTGGACCCTGGGTCAAGGTCGAGGTCGACCTTAACCTAGGTCAGGGGAGTGACCCCACAATAGTGGGTCACACTTTTTTAGACATGCTGATTTTTGTTGAAATAACACATTTTTAATAAAATATGATGATTTAAGCCTTGCGAGGTTCTATTTGAATGAATTAATTACAAATGGTTAGCTCAAAGCCTCTTAGATTAAAAAAACATTGATATAACATCTATACTCCTCATTCATACCTACAATGGAGTCTCCTTCACACCTATTAAAATGATGACAAAAAATCACTTCGACTTTATGTTTTGGTAGATAAAATAAATCCATTTGAAAACCTATCTATGTAGTATGATGCTATTCAGAACAAGCTTTCTAATGAATATAATTTTAATACATATTGAGTTCATTATTAGTTTTAAATATTACTTTAACTAAACATAGGTTGTTTGGTCATTCAACAACCTGTCTCTTCAAGACTTTGGGAAATATAGTAAATTACAAAAAAAAAATTATGAAAAATATGTAGGAAAAGAGTATTTGTGTCACATTTCTATAAAAAAAAAGAAAAAATGAATTTCGATATACACAAATCAAGTTAGAGCAATCCAAGTGACCTTACATCTAAATTACAGTTATTGTCACTTTTGAACTTAATAAACTATAAAATATCGACCCAAAATGAATGAAACCAATTGCATCCCTTAGATATTGAAGTTACAAATATAATCTTGAAATAATTGCATCGTTATCATATTTTTTTAAAAAAGTTATGCTGATCCAAGTGACAGTGACTTCTTAAAAACATAGTTTTTCACACAAACCACTTTTTGAAGGAGAAAGAAAAATGAATTTAAATAAATTTTAGTTTTTTTATAAAAAATATATTTAAAAACTAGAAAGAAAATTCTAAAAGACTCTAGTTTACATCATCTTCAAATTCCTAATAGTTTTGCGGAAACAAGTGTTTGAAAGTGAAGTTTTTTCTCAGAATGTTGATCTTTGTGCCAAAGTTGGCCAAAAAGTGGGACACACTATTGTGGGACCACCCAGGGTCAAGGTCTGCCTTGACCCAAATAGGTCAACCTTGACCCAAAAAGGTTGACCTTGACCCAAAAGGTTGACCTTGACCGAAAAGGTCAACCTTGACCCAAAAAGGTCGACCTTGACCTTGAAGTCAAGAATCTCAAAATTTCAAATCGGGATGCCAGAAATAGGTAGGAAAGAAGTGGAAAATGGGGCAGAATAGGGGAAATAGCCAGATCCAAGTCAAAGACCCATTCAAGGCATTTGACATGACCCCAAACCACTTACTCGGAAGGCTAAACCAGTCCTAAATGAAAGTGCCTCCATTTTTTGATGCTACATTTAGCCCCCACTTTAGCAAGAGTATGGACTCGATGCAAAATCTTGGTAAAGGAGATCATAAAGAAAAAGAAAATATTATTGAAATCAAAGGGACAAAGGAATCCTCAAGCCCCCAATGAATCAAGTCTTCGTCAACTCCAAGATTACAATAAGAGAGACACCTTTAGAAAAAAGAGAGAAAAGGGGAGAGAGGAGTGGCTAGCTCACCCAGTAAGATGTGTGTATCTCACTGTGAACCATAAAAGAATAGGATGACCCACCAAGAAAGAACTTGATAGTCACCCCATAAATTTGTGTGCCTTTTGGAGGCTTTGTACATGTATGTAGTGCATCTTCTGACTACTTTTATGAAGTACCCATGGATCCATATACTCATATCACCATAGAATACATTTGTAAAATCTGTATCTCTTCAGGATTTAGCAACTTATGTGCATTACCTTTCAAGGATTTAGCATATCTGAAATTGGAAATGTGTTTCTCTTCAGGATTTAGCAACTTATGTGAGTTACCTTCTGAATATTTAGCATGCTACAAAACAAAAGGTTAGAACAAAACTGCATAATATAGAATGAGGGAGGCCGTATATATGCCCCCCTCCTTAAGATGGAAAAATACCTACTATTTTGACATGTTAAGGAAAGAAAAGAACAAGGATAAAGCCTTCTTCAACATCAAGACAATATCCAAAGACAACACCCAGTCCAAGCCAAGAAGGTCACAACTTCTATGAGGCCATGGAAGGAATGAATGCAAAGAGATATCATGCAAGAAGGGAAAAAGTAACCCTTGTGAGGGATAGCACACTATTCAGCTTCCAAGGTGAGAGATTTATCAACCATGGAAACCCAATGTCAAACAATGAAATAGGTTATGATCAAGCACATAGATCCTTAATGCAAACCAAAATTTTCATGTATGATTGGATATCGCATAATATATAGATACTTCTTAACCAAGGGAAAAGTGGATCCTGAAAAGACAGAAAAGAAGGAGATGGCATCCTTTGCCCCCAAGAATAGGAACAAGGATTGAAGCGAACGTATTATATTGCTCATAATACTATACAAGGCAACGAGCCCACAAGGATTAGGCTAACATTGTTTACATAATGTGGAGCTCCA
The DNA here is from genome assembly GCA_027943335.1 of Chamaecyparis obtusa. Classification (NCBI taxonomy): domain Eukaryota; kingdom Viridiplantae; phylum Streptophyta; class Pinopsida; order Cupressales; family Cupressaceae; genus Chamaecyparis; species Chamaecyparis obtusa. The sequence goes on from BSBK01000334.1 coordinate 1,071,555, forward strand.
TAATAGGAACATAAATGTTATTTAGAGAAAACAGGATTGAAATACAACTCATTGCCACATGATATATAAATAACCTTACTATCAATGAGCTACCTAATCTTATAATGTAAAGCTTGACATTCATTATTAGAGTGATCATGAAATCTATGAGACAAACAAAAAGAAAGAGTCTTCAAGTGTGGACTACATTTATTTTTGCGTTTAGGTCTAGTAATCCTCTTAGCATGAAGGAGTTTAGGAAAAAGAACTTCTTGGTCAAATTCCTTCATAGGTTCATCATGTTTTGAAGTTTTATTTGAGATGTTGTTAACATTGATTTGTTGTTGAGGATTAAATCCCAATCCATAAGAATGCTCATGCCCCCCATTCTGTAAGGGCACTTTAATTCCATGTTTATGCTTACCACATTCATGACCATTGAATCCTTGTTCAACTAGGAAATGATAATCAAGACCATAACGAGAAACCATATCAGCAGGAGTCAATGGAACTTCAGTAGTCACTATATCATCATTAGTAGGTTTGATAGATTCATTGTGGGTAGAAGAAGGGATGAAGTTATTGAAAAGGGTATTAGAACTAGAAGAAAAAGCTCATTGTTCAAACTCTCTTTCTTGCTTCATAAAATCAAGATCATAAACCTTATACTCTCCAATAAAGGTAGGATTAAAATCCAAGGTTCCCCAATCATCAGCAAGAATAGCATTAGAGGAAGAAGGATTACTATTAGGAGTAGTAGTGTGGGTTTGAATATTCAAACAAGGATTTGGTGCATCATCTGCATGAAGTGTATACATTATGTTTTTATGAATAAACTTGAATTTACGGTGAAGGGTGGAAAGAATAACATGCATCTCATGCAACCAAGGTCTACCCAAAATAAGGTTATAATTAAGAGGTCTAGGAATAACATGAAAAAGAGTATTTAGGATGACTAGACCTACTTTGATAGGTAAGGTGATAATGACCAAAGTATTATTGCAATGTTGTCAAAGCCACGTATAGGAACATTTTTAGGTTGAATAGTTGAAAGATCGACTTTAATCACTTTGAGCATGTCCATGCTACAAATATTAAGCCCATATCCATTATCAATCAAGGTCCTACGAATGATGCTCTTATTGATAGTGACAACAACCATGAGAGCATCATATTAATTTTTAACTTCTTTAGAAGGTAAATCCTTTTGAGTAAATAGAATGTTAGGAGGACCCGGGGTAGCATGCATGCATTGTAAGAAGGTATTGATGTTCTCTTGATTAGGAGGTGGAGTGGGAAGAGTTTCTAGAGATTTTTTCAAGGCTTCATGGTAGGTAGGTGAAGTTTTAAGAAGCTCCCATAAAGAAATCTTGGTAGGGGTATTGTGCAATTGGTTTATCAAATTATACTCCTTGTTAGGAAGATGGGATGGAGGAGGAAGAACGGGTTGAGAAGGTGGTAAAGAATTAGAAACCACCGGATTTGGTTGGGGGTTATTCCTTGTATAATAGGTGTGAGCTATTGAATATTGATCATTCAAAGACTCTAAAGACTCCATAGGTTTACCTTTGATAGTAATGTGAGGACAACCTTTGATGGTCAACAACGGTTTTGGATAAACCAAGTTAGTTGTCTCAACACTACAAACAAATTCACAAGAAGGAAGCAAAGAAGATATCCTAGGAGGAGATGAGGTAGGATCTAGATTCTCCATAACATCATCACTAAGAGGGAGAGTATTAAGGGAATTTATATCATTCTCCGCTAATTCCTCATCACTAGAACGAATCCCAAATGGAGGTAAAGCATCTATAATGTCATCTTCTTTTGCTAAAATATCTACATAAGGGGATAAATCAATGTCTTTATGTCATCCATTAATAAATCACCCTCTTGTATCAAAACTTCTTTACGAGGAGGGGATAAATCAATGTCTTTATCCAAGGGTTCATCCCAAAAAGTAGAATCATCCACAATGGTTTCATGAGGAAGAGAGTAATCAATATCCAAATCCAAAGGTTCATCCCAAATAGGAGGATTATCATCCCTATCGATAAAGCACATTGTAGAAGTGCAATAAATCACTAAAGCTTGATCCCTAAAGGGGAAAGAAGGTAAATTATATTCTAAAGTAGGATAATAAAATATATTAGGAGAAGAATTAACATCAATCCCCAACTCATCTCTGTAAAGGTCAATTGAAGAGGTTGTCCAGGAGGGTGAAATAGGAATAGGAACAATGGAGATCTCATTTGAACAATTTTCATCCTCACTTCCATGTACCTCAATAAAAGCCTTATCAAAGTATTCAAAAAAAAATCATACATGTTGAACACAAAGTAATACTACAAGCATGAAAAATGTTTTTGTATTTTTAAAGAAATTTTGTTAGTTTTATTTTTGAAATATAACTGCAAGAACATAAAATAAATCTACTTTTATATGCATGTAAGATCTAACATCAAATGCAAATCTAACACCAATAAGAAAGAGTTGTCGTAAACAGGCTCACCAAAATGTATAATGAAGGTGAACACACAGGATAATACAAAGGGAAATCTAACACCAAAAAGAAAGAGTTGTTGTAAATGGGTTCATCAAAATGTATGATGAAGGTGAACACACAAGATAATACAAAGGGAAATCTAACACCAAAAATAAAGAGTTGTTGTAAAACAGGTTCACCAAAATGTATGGTGGAAAATATGGATGAGGTCTAGAACAATGGGGGTTTGCACATAAAAGAGACCCTAAATCAATATTTAACACATACATGAAATTATAATGATATGGAAAGAAAATCTAGAAGACTGATATTGAAATGAAGAAATAAAAAGTACTTACCTTCAAAAAATAATATGTTGAAAACCCTGTCAAACGGTCTCAGAAACTATTGATTTTCATGTACCTCAATCGAAACTATCATATCTACAAAACCCAAAAATATTTTTCTTTTCTAAGGAAGTTCAACCTTGACCCAGGTAAGGAAGGTTGACCTTGACCCCAAAATGTCAACCTTGACCTGCATTGCTTCGACAAAAATTCTATTCGTGAATCCTAAAAGTTTGCCGAAAAGGGTATCTAGATTTGCACTGTAATTCATTGTTTTGCACTTGTTCCTACAATAAAAATGGTTGTGTTTGTTGGTGGGGGGGGGGGGGGAGGGGTTTTCCTTGGTCAAACCCCAATTTAGGAATTAACCTTTAAATTGAATTGAAATTGCAGTAATAAACAAAATAAATTAAACAATTCACCTTGCCTATGTTGAAACCCTTGTGGAGGATTCAAATCCTTCAATCCACAAGTACAAATGCTCCAAATGAATGTATAATTGAATGTAAGATGTCTCAAATCAATTGTATTTAGATCTTCAATACCAATCTTGAATGGATCTTGGAATAGGAAGAGGCTTGGATGGATATGGATGGAGAAGTCTTCAATAAGAGGGCTCCATAGAGATTTGAATCCTTCAATGGCTACCAATGGATCTCCTTGATGAATTGGATCTTGAATGCTTGAATGCTTGAAGATGGATGAATGCTTGAATGCTTTCTTTCTCCTTTTTTCTTGCTTCTTGATTGCTTGATCTTGTGTTGGAGAAAACTTGATACTTGATGGAGAAAATGAGAGGAGAAGGCTTCCATTTATAGTGATCTAGGGCACAAACTTCTAGAGAGGCCGACATAGGGGAAATAAATATCCATTAAGCCTATACCCCTAAAAATGGACCTAAATTAAATATAATTTAAGAGTTTACCATTGCAAAGTCCGAAACAGTTGACCCGGTAGCGGGAAACTAAATCATTCCGAAACTTGACATCAGAATCCTCAGATTTTGAAATTTTGGACCCTGGGTCAAGGTCGAGGTTGACCCTTACCTAGGTCAGGGTCAAGGTCGATATTGACCCAAAAGGTTGACCTTGACCCAAAAGGTTGGCCTTGACCCAAAAAGGTTGACCTTGACCCTGAAGTCAAGAATCTTAGAATTTCAGATTGGGATGCCAGAAACAAGTAGGAGAGAAGTGGAAAATGGGGTAGAATAGGGGAAAAAGCCAGATCCAAGTCAAAGACCCATCCAAATGACCCCAAACCACTTACTTGGAGGGATAAACCAGTCCTAAATGGAAGTGCTTCTAGTTTCTGACGCTACAACAGTGATGACCGAGGAGATGAACACAATATTGACCAAGTGTCAGTAATTTACATTTAGAGAAAGAATTTAGATTCCCAGCCGACATAGTTGAATTCTTGGGTTATGTAAATCTTGTTGACTTTACTAAGTGATTGTATGGATAATTTAATGCATGGTAAATCATTTTATTATAGATTCAATGAGAAGTTTGAAGATGTATCTAGAAGGAAGGATGAAGAACTTAAATGTTGGAAGGATTCGATGAATCTGATCTAAACCTAAGATCTACGAAGGAGATTAAGTGAAAAAAGATGGATCTACCTAATTAAAGAGGTATAAAGGAAAACCTAATTGTGAGGTTACAAAGTATTATGCAGTTTTTGATGTTACTGAATAACAAGTCTAAGCAGAAGGTTGAAGGTGAAGTTGTGAAGAAGTTGATTAGAGTTGTGATTACTTGAAGTGAATTCTAAGCAAATCAGTGATGGAGATGGAAATGGAACTTAGTCAGTAAATCAACATATATGTGTGAATTGGATCTATTATTTGCAAAGTGAGTTGAATTTTTTTTAGATCAGAAACTACTACTACTCTCTAATCATTGTATTAGTCTAAATCCTTTAATCAAGGTTGACCTAACAGTCATTGTTTAAATCCTTTAATCAAGGTGGCATTCTAATGGAATGTACTTAAATCCTTTAACTAGGTCACTTTTGATAGTGTTTAAATCCTTTAACAGGGTCACACCTAGTAGTGTGTTTGTAAAAATTTAGCAAGGTTGGATTTTCATAGAGCTCACTTTAGAAGAGTGAAAATATAACATGTTACAAAGTATTTTTTCCCAAGTTGGGTTTCCACTATAAATCTTGGTGTTATACTTGTGTAAATGTTTCTATATTCTGCAAGTTAATTACTTTTGGATAGTAGACTGCATGTTATATGTTTTTGGTATATATACTTTAGAGACCGAGTTGTGTTGGTGATTAGATCTCAAATTGTTGAAGTTTTTGAAATTTAAATTGGTACATCTAGACCTGAGAACAACTGAATAACCCCCCCCTCTTCGTTGTTCTAAATAATATTAACAATTGGTATCAGAGTTGTTGGTGCTTACAGATAAATTTTTTAAAGGTACTTGAAGCTAATGATCAAGATGTATAAAAAGGAGGTACCGAAGTTAAACGAGGAGAACTTCCCTGCATGGCAGAGTCTGATGAAACTACATCTAGCTACTATTGGTGATTCGGCAAATTACTATGTTGAACATGACTATGTTATACCTTTTGCACCTTTGATTGCTAAGAAGATGAAAGAAAAATAGGAACGCAATCAAGCAATGTTGGAGATTGCATCTGCCTTAAGCTATCTTGAATTTGAAGATATCAGAGATTGCACTACCGCAAAGAAAATGTGGGATACTCATGCAACCATCTATGGTGGTGATACAAATGTACTGAGAGAAAAAGATGAAAGCTTAAGAGGTAAGTTTGATGAAATAAAAATACAAGAAGGTGAAAATATTTCTCAGTGATGTGGTAGAATTAAGGAGATAGTGAATTCTATTAGAGGAGCTAATGGAATCATTGATGATGAGAATGTTATTGGTAAGGTATTGAGAAATTTTCTTCCTATCTATGCTATCAAAATTTTTGCAATTCAAGAATTAATATGTAACCCTGGTAATGTTTTAACTCTAGAAAGTCTTGTTGGTAAGCTTACTACTTTTGAGCTATCTAACTATGATAACTACACTCTTCCTAATGTTGAATCTGCATTCAAGTCACAAATGGTTTTGCATAAATCTATAAGAGAAAAAGAAAAAATGTGTGAAAAGTGAAAGTGATAGTGAAAGTGACAGTGACACTTTTGATGAGGAACTAGATGATCTTGAGGCACTCATGGCTAAAAGATTAAAAAGAGGAAAAGGCAAATATAAATGTAAACTTCCTATAATCTATTTTTCATGTAACAAAGTTGGCCATATTGCTAAAATATGTCTTGACAGGAATGACAAGGATGAGGAAAGAGAAAGAAATTACAATGATAAGAGAGATAACAAAGATCACCAAAGGTACAAAGACTACAAGGACAAAGGTAAGAAATCATGTTATATTGCTGAAGAGGAAATTGACAGTGACACTGATGATTTTGATATTGAAGTAGTTTATGTTGCTATGAAAGATGATTCTAATGAAGATGAGAAAATTGAACTTATTTCTTATGTGAGTAAAGGTGATAAATGGATTATTGATGGTGGTTTCTCACATCACATGACTGGTGATAAAAGTAAATTTGAAAACCTAGATCATTACAAAGGTAGAAGTGTTAAGTTTGGTAATGATGCACCATGTCCTATAAGAGGTAAAGGATCAATTAAGCTAACTGATAAGATCACATGTGAAAATGCCTATTGGGTTGATGGTCTTAACTAGAATTTGCTGAGTGTTGCATAGATTAATAGCATTGGTTATCGAGTGGAGTTTCATCACAGAAAGGCTAAAATAATTGATGCTAGTGGTGAACTAATTGGAAGTGGAGAACAAACTAGAAGTAACTTATTCTTCTAGATCTATCTAAAGAGACATGTTTGTTTGCACAATTTGATGATGTATGGTTATGGCATAAGAGGCTATGTCATGTAAACTTTGACAATCTCGTAAATATTAGTAAAAAGAAGAAAGTTAGAGGTTTGCCAAGATTGAAGAAACCTGATAATGTGATGTGTAAACAATGTCAGTTGGGTAAAATGAAAAAGTCTAGTTTCAAGAGCAAGACTTTTACTTTTGAAAATATTTTGGATTTGAATCATACTGAACTTTTTGGACCTATGGGTGTAAAAATTTATTATGGTGCTAAATACTTTATTATGTTTGTTGATTACTACACTAGGATGATGACTGTAATGGTTTTGAAAGAAAAAAATGATGCATTTCAGTTGTTTAAGTGGTACTTGGAAAAAGTTGAAAAAGAAATAGGTAAAAGCTTGAAATGTCTAAGATCTAACCGAGGTGGAGAGTTTATATCAAACGAGATCAATTTTTTTTGCAATGATAGAGGAATCAAGAGAAAAATGTATGCACCTAAAACACCTCCACAAAATGGTATAGCTGAGAGGAGAAACATGCCAATGATGGATTGTGCAAGAACACTAATGATTGATAAGAATGTTGCACAAAAATACTGGAGAGAAGTTATGAGTATAGTTGTTTATACCTTAAATCAGGTACAAATAAAGAAAGGTACAAATGCTACACCTTATAAATTATGGCATGGATATGCACCTAATGTGAAATACTTAGAATCTTTGGGAGTAAATGCTATATACTGAAAGATAATAGAAATGGAAAGTTTGATACAAAAAGTGATGAAGACATATTCCTAGGTTATTCCACTAAGAGAAAAGCTTATAAGTGTTTGAATTCTAACACTAACAAAGTTGTGGAAAGTGCAAATGTGAGAGTTGATTAATATGAAAAGAAGAACGAACAAGAAGGTAAACAAGAACCTGGAGATTATAGATCTTTTGTCTATATGGAAGAAGGAGAGGAAAGTAACACACTTACACCAAATGCAGAGTCATGGGTAAGCAATGCCGAGCATCAGGAGGATTTTTTCAAGCATCAGGAGGATGCTGCCGAGCAATTAGAAGCTGAAACTAAAAATTTTCATGATGAACTTGAAGATCAAGGAGAAAATAAATCTGAACCTACATTGGCATAGTATGTGAGAAGACATCATAAGCCTAAGAAAATCATTGGAGATAAGGAATTTGGAGTCTTGACCAGAAGTAAGTTGAAAGACCCTACATGTTTATTATGTGAGTTTGAGCCTAAGATAGTAAAAGATGCTTTAGAGAATGAAGATTGGATTCAAGCTATGAATGAAGAAATAGATCAAATAGAAAAGAATGATACTTAGACTCTGGTGCCGAGACCAGCAAATAAGAATATTTTTGGAACAAAATGGGTATTTATAAAAAATGTTAATGAACATGGATAAGTCACAAGGAACAAGGAAAGATTGGTATGCAAGGGTTATGCACAAGAAGAAGGAATAGACTATGGGGAAACATTTTCCCTTGTAGCAAGATTAGAAGGAGTGAGAAATATACTTACATATGCTGCATACATAGACTTCAAAGTATATCAAATGGATGTTAAATCTACATTTCTAAATGGTATATTAGAAGAAGAATTATACATTGAACAAACATGAAAGCTGAAGAAGGTAAAGGGATTTTGTTGGCTGAAATTTTAGTGGATGATATCATATTTGGAGGACAAGATGCCCTATGTCAGAAATTCTCAAATGAGATGTAAACTGAGTTTGAGATGTCTATGTTTGGTGAGATAAAATTCTTTGTTGGTTTGTAAGTCTATCAAATGGAGAAAGGTATATTTATCACATAATCTAAATATGTCAAAGAGATACTGAAATTTTTTGGTATGGAGGATTCTAGACCAGTAAGTACTCCTATGGCTACTGGATAGAAACTATGTAAAACTGATGATACTGCTGAGGTGAATCAAACCCTATATAGATACATGGTTGGAAAGCTACAATATGTTTTCCATAGAAAACTAGATATAGCCCTAGCAGTTGGGATTGTGGCAAGATTCTCTTCCAATCCTAAGGAAAATCATATGATGGTTGTGAAGAGAATACTGAGATATATGAAAGAGACAGAAGATTATGGATTGTACTACAAGAAGAATGATAAATTTGAACTGAGAGTCTACACTGATGCAAATTGGGAAGGAAATGTTGATGACATGAAAAGTACAAGTGGTGGAGCATTCTTTCTAGGAAAGAGATTAGTCTCCTAGACAAGCAAGAAGCAAAACTGCATTTCCCAATCTACTACAGAAGCTGAGTATGTAGCAGTTGTAGTGAACTATTCAAATCTGGTATGGATCAAGCAATTTTTGAAAGGAATGAAAGAGGAAATCACTGAGCTAGTTGTTATTTTATTTGATAACACAAGTGCTATCAACATATCAAAGAATCCAATGATGCACATAAAGACTAAACATATTGCTATCAAGTATCATTACTTGAGAAAATTGGTACAAGATAAATAAGTGAGAATGGAATATGTGAATACAAAAGAACAACTAGCAGACATATTCACAAAAGCTTTACCTAAGGATTCTCTTGAATATCTTAGAGGTAAATTAGGGGTGCTCCCCCTAACTGAGGTTGCCTAGTCATCTAGGAGCACTGCATCAAATGTGCTACATAGAATATCTGACAAATTGATGCAGGAAAGGTCACACGTTAGGAGCTACCTAGAGTTGTGAAAAGTACAACAAAGTTGATAATCAGTCATAAGCAAGATGATAGAGGGAGAAATATCGATACTGAACTGACAAGATGACATTTACATATGAAAGATGTAAGTGCTAGATACTACTTTGGCATTATTGTCAAAGAAGGAGAGATTCAGATGAAAACACTGATATAAAGAACATTGAGGTATATGTTCAAAGATTCAGAGAATCAGAGGGAGAGAGATACAAAAAATATTTAGAGGGAGTAACTGTGTGAATGGTCAAGCAAGGCTAAGTTTTTGTGAATTAGAATGAAGACAAGGATATTATAAATCTTTCTGATGCACTGACAATTTTTTTTAGATTGGTTGGAAAATCATGTGTTATTCATGTGGTGTTTCCATCAATGCCAAAGAGGGAGATTATTGGAAACTACAATTGAAACAATTGTTGTATTGTCATTGATGTCAAACCTTAACTAGTAAGACAATTGCTATCTAAGAAAGTACTATATCTATTGATTGATGAAAAGGGTTACAACATGAGAGATAACAAGAGAACCTAAGAAAAGGTTGAGTTATTTGATACTTTAATGGGTACTTGATTATTTGGCACATTGATAAGATAATGTATTATTTATCTAAGTAAGAAGAAAGATTGAAGAAGTAGGCTTAACTGAGAAAAAGTGAAGAAATCTAGTTTAAGTTGAGTGATGTTAGTGTCGGCTGAGTGCCAGTATATGCTGAGTAAATTTAGTGTTGACCGAATATCAATTTATGTTGAGTGATAGGAAATTACCGAGCAGGACAATGTTAGCTAAGGAAGACAGTTTGTAGAGATGACCAAGTTACACAGTGATGATTAAGGAGATGAACATAGTATTGACTAAGTGTCAGTAATTTACACTTGGAGAAATAATTCCAATTCCCAGCTGACATAGTTGAATTCTTGGGTTATGTAAATCATGTTGACTTTATTAATTGATTGTATGGAGAATTTAATGCATGGTAAACCATTTTATTATGGATTCAATGAGAAGTTTGAAGATGTATCTAGAAGAAAAGATGAAGAACTTAAATGTTGGAAGGATTTGATGAATCTGACCTAAACCTAAGATCTATAGAGGAGATTAAGCGGCAAAAGATGGATCTACCTAATTGAAGAGGTATAAAGGAAAACCTAATTTTGAGGTTACAGAGTATGATGAAGTTGTTGATGTTATTGACTGACAAGTCTAAGAAGAAGGTTGAAGGTGAAGTTGTGAAGAAGTTGATCAAAGTTGTGATTACTTGAAATGAATTCCGAGTAGATCAGTGATGGAGATGGAAATGGAACTCAATCAGTAAATCATCATATATGTGTGAATTATATCTTTTATTTGCAAAGTGAGTTGTATGCTTTTCAAACAAGAAAATACTGCTACTTTCTAATCATTGTATCAGTCTAAATCCTTTAATCAAGGTTGACCTAATAGTCATTGTTTAAATCCTTTAATCAAGGTAAAATTCTAATGGAATGTACTTAAATCCTTTAACCAGGTCACTTTTGACAGTGTTTAAATCCTTTAACAAGGTCACACCTAGCAGTGTGTTTGTAAACCTTTAACAAGGTTGGCTTTTCATAGAGCTCACTTCAGAAGAGTGAAAATATCAATAACATGTTACAAAGTGGTTTTTCCCAATTTTGGTTTCCACTATAAATCTTGGTGTTATACTTGTGTGAATGTTTCTATATTCTACAAGTTAATTACTTTTGGATAGTGGACTACATGTTATATGTTTCTGGTATATATACTTTAGAGACCAATTTGTGTTGGTGATTAGATCTGAGATTTTGAAGTGTTTAAAATTTCAATTGGTACATCTAGACCTAAGAACAACTGATTCACCCCCCCCTCTCTTTGTTGTTCTAAATAATATTAACAATTTCATGCTGAAAAAGAAATATTTTTTTAGTACACTTGTCTTTATATCTACTTTCTCTTATGTGGCTAAATGGATAAGAATAATTATATATTTAGTTTATGTTAAATCTTAATGCACTATGAAATGTGTTTTTTAAGGAATAATCTTGTAAGGAAAATTGTTAGGACTTAAATACGTAGTTAACTTAAGTAAGTCAAAAAGAAAAAAAATGCAGTTTTCTCTTGTTGTTTCCTTGTCCTTCTGGGTTCCCTAACAGGGCATGACATTTGGTATCAAATCCCTTGGTTACTACATTTGGAGCTCTAGGGTCTAATTGCACTCAAATGAGTTTTTCTTTCTTTGCATAACTTCAATATATTTCCTTTTGTGGTCACCTTTATGTTAGTAACCTCAAATCTTAGAAACAAAGATTACACCCATCTTTCTTTGATTGAGTTATCCTATATTAACTACTTATGTTTTTCATTCTAATATTAATAATGTGTTCAAGTGAGGGTCCTTCTAAAATGATAGTGGCATATTAAGGAATTGCTGACACTTGCGTGACATTTCCTTGCTGTCAAAAGTATTCATAGTCCTAGAAAAGTTACAAATTTCTTTGTATCTAAATGGTGGTAGTTGATCTCCTTATGCCACCTATAGTATATCCTATTTTCATGTCATATAAGTTTAATTAGTTTGAAGTGACATGCATTCTCTAAGTGCTAAGTTGACTTCATGATTGGTTTTTCCTAACTTTTTATACTTCTCAATGTTCCCTTATAATTTAAATTTGTAGCTTTGTGGCATCTCCAATGTAAAATTAGGACATGATTGTGGTAGTAATCTCTTTTATTATTGAATTGATCATAATAGTATGTTTCATAGAATCTATACCATGGTAAGAAGTTAAAATTTTGGTATTATGTGTGTGTATTTTGTGGTACTTTTTATCTTGCAACACACCACTTCAATAAGATATTAGATTGTTAGCACATCAATCAAATAAAGATCAAATATACTAAAAATTTCATCCTATTGCTCTCTAACTAGCAAGAGTATGATTAAAATCTAATTTTTTTTCAGCCTTAGACTCTAAACAATGACAATTCACTACTAGAATGAGAGATTTAAATGCATTAAACTAAGAAACACGAGAAATTAAAAAAAAGTCATTAATTATTTACCAATTAAGCTATGAAATGAAATGTGAACTAATTAGCTATGAATTCAAATTAGCGAGATGTAGATATGAATGCACTTAATCTATTATGTTGTGAGTTTAAAAATTCTCTTTTATAGAACTTCATTAAATTTGACGGTTGAGATGCAATTTGGGAAGAGTGGTTGAGATGCATCCTTCCTTGATCCATGTGACGTGATCCATGTATCTCTCATCTCATTGGTTGATTTTTTCCTTGTTGTCCCTTGAGAGGTGACATGTATTTTTGAGCCTTTTATTAATTTGTTTTAATTAATTACTCTAGCCATGCATTTAATGGGATTGATTTAATTAATTAGGCTTAAAGGTAATTAATATGATTTTTGATCAATTAATAATGTTTAAATGTTGATTTAATAATTTTATTGATTTTATCAAATTATGTTAATAATCAAGGATTAAATTAACATAATCAAGAGATTACTCCAAATTAGGGAAAATAAGGCCTTTGGTTCTATTAGTCTTATTTTGGGTGATTACATTTGCCCCTCTTTGAATTACTTTGTGAACAACACAAAGATTCAAAGAAAATTGATTTAGCGAAAGGTTTTGTAGAAACTGATAGATTCATAGAGATTTAGAGAGAAATGAGAACTACTCTGAATTCAAGCGATTTAGAGAGCAGTGAGAACCACTCTGAATTTTGAGAAATTTAGAGAGAAGTACAAATAACTACCCTAAATTGAAGAGATTTAGAGAGTAGTGAAAACCAATCTGAATTTGAGAATTATGAGCTTGGTCAAATGAACTTCCACATGATTAGAAAGTTATCAATTCTGAACTTGATTGAACAAAAATTGACCATACCAAATCTAAGCTTGATCATACGAAGATCAATAAGATTTAATCACAATATCCAGTTGGATTTGGTGTGCTGAAACTGAATATGAAAGACCATGATGATGAAAAATAACCAATTTGATTTGAAGCAATGAAATTGATCAATGTCAGAAATATTTAATTTAGGCACAAATAATAAAGCTGAGCCGAAGTTAATTATCCAACAATTTTGACTTGATTGAAGATAACTGTCATTCCCCTAGAGTTGAAGATTTGATTGAAGTTGAATATTTGATCAGTTTTGAAATATTTGATTTAGGTATGATGATGCCCCCTTGGGACTAAAATCAAAATAGAAATTTCATAAAACTAGTGTATTCAAGCATTGCAATTGATATTCGATTGACAAAAACATGTTTGGATCAGTACAAATAACTTAGGATGTGCCAGAATTTAATTAGGATCAATTTTAGTGTTAAAAGAATATTGTTTGAACAAGTTTGATCACCAAAAGATGAGGGTTGACCAAGTTTGACCAATATCCTAGAGTAAAAACTTGATGTGTGAGTGAGAAAACTACTTCATGCAGCTTTTGGTAATATTTTCATGTATTATTTACGCTCTGTTAAGCACTCGTAACCTGTATTTGACTTAAATTTTATTGCATGTTGACTTTTAGTTGACTATTCATCTGAATAATAACCATTACTAAATGTATATGTTGTGCTTGTCCTGTCATTTCTGCTCATTCTGCCCTTGTTTAATTGCAGTTTGACCATAGCTAACCTTTACTTTCCATTGTTGACTTTGCTTTGTAACTTCATTTTTAGTGTATTTAAGTGATATAAATCACTTATTTTGATTTTAGTTCTGATATGAAGCTCCTATGACATCCTACTAAAAAAGTGGCATAGGTCATTAGGGTCCTCGTGAGGCTTAAATAGGGCCAAAATGGTCATTTTACTATTCATTTTCAATATTCACCCTAAGTAATTTCAGAGCTCTAGCTTATGAAATGGTGGTTATAGTTGAGCGACATCATTTTGAGCTTGCCTAGTATCATGATTGGCCAACGCACTATGCAACACTAGTGATAACACTTCTATTGAATATTTCATTTTACATTTTTGCTTTATTTCATGCTTTTTAGGTTCAAAATAGTTTAGGGTTTTACCCGATAAGAAGGGTCGCATTAGGTAAATCTCATGTCGCATCCAGTTTTTAGCTAAATTCTAGATCACATCCAATAAATTCTAGATCACACCCTATTGTGTCACATTGGATCATTTTATCCACTATTTTAAATTTTTCCTTCAGTTTTTCGCTTTCAATTAAAATAGAGTCGCATCTAGATTCTGGATCACAAACTATTGATCCTGCATCGCCTCTCAGATACGAAGAATCACATCTAGTTAAAATATCACATCCCATATATCCCAAATCGTATCTAGGGATCAGTATCATTTTTGGCTTTATGTTCAAAATTTCTTCAAATTAGGTTGTCTGTCTGATATGTTTAGCTAATTTTCTTTAAATTTTTCACATTTGATGCTGACATAGTGCAATTTTTTTGTTTATGGTCCCATTTTAGTGTAGTTTCCTTTCATAGTCCAAGACTAACATAGGTCTTGGAGCTCTCTAAGAATCTTACTATAGCATAGCAATGTGTCGTTGCACGATGTGGTCTCTGGTGTCTAGTTGATTTACCTGATATTCAAGTAAATCAAGGGTTTTTTACTATGCTTACCGAGAGATGGCATTTAGAGCACAACATCTTTCATTTTCCCACTAGAGAGATGATGGTTACACCTGAGGACATCTAGTGGATCCTTTGAGTTCTAGTCATGGTGGCTCGTGTCGAGTACGAGGCCAAAGCAATTGTGGTGATGGCAGATGCTTGATTTTTATTTCAAGATGTTGGCATTGCATGGTGGTACCTGTCATGGGATCATATGGTGGCACACTGTGAGCATTTACCTATTTATCTTATAGGTTTGACTAGAGGATTTCTGATGTATGATCAAGGATAGAATGTGTTTATGTGTTTCTGATCCCACATCATAGAGGATATGATTCAGTTTCCTCGCTAGTTTTCCTGGGGTAGCTATATTCTTTCTCACATATATAGTGAGTTGCACAAGATTTTATATCAGCACTCTCGTACGATGACTATTGGGATTCTTGTATTGCAGATATGGGTGTGGAAGCACATCCTACTGACACATCCAATAGTAGATAGGCAGAGGGACCTTGAGCTACCTTATATTTTTATGTATTTCAGCATGATCCAGAAGCCCCATCTGGGTAAGCTTGAGTATTGGAGGCATGTTTTAGATGATGTTACAGATGTTGTATGGAGGCCTTATCTAGATTGTGAGGAGTGGTGGACTAAAGCACAACATATGTCATTCTTCTTTTTGAGAAAGTACCTCATTGGATGGACCCGCTATATTGTTGAGTAGTTTATTGTCACTAGAGTGATGAGATGGTACATGCGAGTATAGGGCATGCCCTAGGACTTATCAATTTATACTAGAGTTAGAGATGAGGAGGCTCGGTAGGGAGCCCAATTAGTATTTGAGACTACATTACATGAGATATCCTCAAAGATTCTTTTTGACTGGGACTACCTTCTAGAGGTTTTAGATGATGACATTACAGAGGGTTTTCATTCCCATTCTACACAACATCCTTTTGCACACTTCACTACTTTTGACAATATTTCTCCTCGCATTGAGGATGCATTAGATTATGACCCTACAAAGGATGGTCTAGGTCAAGGCTATGCTGGTAGAGGGAGAGATATGTGTAGGGGTTGGGACAGGGGTAGAGGTAGAGATGGAGATAGAGGTAGAGATGGGGGAGGTGACGGTGGTGGCGGAGATAGAGGGAGTGGAGATGGTGGTAGAGGAGGAGGTGGGGGTGGAGATGGGAGTAGATGGAGGGCACCTGGAGGAGATGGTGACCAAAAGGGTTTTTAGAGGATATTTAGGGTTGTTTCTCCATATAGGGATGTTGGTCCATTGTTTCTATGACCACAGTAGCAGCAGTAGTAGAGAAATCTTAGGGAGAGTAGCGATGGAGGAGGTGGGAAGCCACCTCGAGATCCTCTTGTAGGAGGAGATAGAGATCCATTATCAGAGTGTGAGAAGGACATGCCAAATTTTAGGATAGAGGTTTCCACATTACGAGCATGCCTTGCAGAGAGGGACACCCAGTTAGAAGATGTGAGAGATGACAGGGATGAGAGATGACAGGGACCAACAACTATCTATTTTGAGATCAGAGTGTGATAGATATGTGCATAGTGCCACTCACTAGGGATAGAGGGCCACCTATTATTTCACATTATACTGTTCAACTATTCTTTCAACATAGAGAGCCCCTTTGTATTCTCCTATAGTACAATATTCTGAGGGTTCCGTGCCACCTCTCATTCCTACCAGGGTTGATGTTCGTCCTCTTGATCCTCCTTGAGAGGATGAGGGCAGTAGCTAGATATGATTCCTTCATTGTACTCTTTATTGTATCATTTTTACATATGTACCTCCCTGATCGACATTCTGATGTACTTTGTACCATTTTTTATTGATATATACTCATGTATTTTTGGACTCTGATATTCATATTGATGCTTTGATTCCTTGATACCATGTTGATATTCATGTTATTTGATTTATGCACATGCGTTGTGATCTCTGATATGCTTATCTTTTTTGGATATTGATCTCATCTTTTTTCATACTTGGTCATGTGGTTAGATAGATCTGATATATTGACTTCATTGTATCATGTCATTGATATATGCAGATGTTATAGTGTTTTTATGCATTATGGATATAGATGCATGTTTCTCCTTTTGATGATGATGTACTTTTATATTATGTATGCATGTATATGAGATGTAATGTGATGCGATGTATGGACAACTCTTTTTTATTTATGTATGGATGATTATGGATGCATTATGCAGGCGTATTTATGATGCTAACATGGTTATGCATGTGTGTGGATATCAGTGATAAATACTCAGTCATTTGATTTGATTTTTATGATGATTAGATGATGTACTTGGTCAAACTTATGAATGTTCATGTGTAGAATTTCTACTCATATTGATGTTAATTAATCACATTCATATTGCCATACTGATGCAACCTAAAATGAATGCAACTATAATAAAATGAATGTAGTTTAAAATGAATTTCAATGCAACTATAACATGAAATGCATCTAAAATGAACCTAATGTAATTTAATATAAAAATGAAACTAAAATGAACCTTAATGCAATTAAAATGAAATGCACCTAGATTAAGACCCCTAGAACAGTCACTGTCTATTCAAGATGAGTCTTTTATCATCATAGAGCATTTGTAGTTGGGACCTCATAGGATAGTACAATGCTCACTGATAGATTTAGCAAACATGAAAATATGAATACTTTCCTTTTATACGTCATGTCAAAAGTAAACCTAAACATTAAAGCATATAGGCTAGAATATTTTGTCAGTTACTTCTTGCTAATATAAACTTTTTATGTTCTTGTGCAACATATATATATATATATATATATATATATATATATATATATATATATATATATATATATATATATATATATATATATATATATATATATATATATATATATATATATATATATATATATATATATATATATATATATATATAGATATATATACATACATACACACCTGCAATGACCTTTTATTTATTCATATGCTTGGGTATAGTCTCAATTTTATTATGCACCTTACTAGCAAGTTGTTTTGTTTTATTTTCATATTAAACTAGAAAAGGAAACAAATCCAACCTCACTAAATCTTTTATAGGAAACAGGTCGAGGTATACATGGAATTCCATTCATGATGGAGGCACTTATCATAGAAACCCAGTCCATATAATCACCTTAGATCATAGGATTTATTACCACAAGCATAAGACAAAGAAAACGTTATGCCACCAGTCTTTGTTTCTCTAGTCATTTTTAGACATTTTCAAGTCACTCAAGGAACATAACAATCACAAATTGATAATAAGTAAGAGAAAACTAAGAAAAATTTATGATTCCTTCATTTAGTTTCTCTAGTCCATAAACATCATCGAGACAGGTCTAGGAATATATGATCCATCATTCATTTAAAAAATATTCAATTGTGTAGTGTTTAAGAAACACATTTGTTTAGTTTCCAAACACTTGTAGAAAACATTATCAACCATAGATATTTCTTTTATTATCGTTCATGTTCAATATAGTAAATTTCTATCCCGTTTAGTTTTAGCATTTAGAAACACTCTTATCTCCATGACTTAGTGTTTAGGAACACCTTTTAGGTCCAAGTATTAAGAAATATTGTTATTGTTTTAGGTTGATGGCATTAAGAAATACCTTTGGTTGTGTAGTTTAGTGTCAATTGCGGACTAGGGATGAATGGCACCCTAGAAGAGAGTCCTAATAGAAACTAGATGACTTTGTAACATGCATAACTATGATCATTTTCCCCTAGAGAAAATTATTTTCATAGGACTTTGATATAGACAAATTTAATTCTTAGGAGAATAGGATTTTTCTGATAATATGGCTTAGGATTTAATTTGTCACAAAAGCAACTGGAAGATATATACAAATTGAACTTTAGATTGGCCAAGCATTCAAGTGGTGTATTGATAGATAGAGCATTGATTACAACTAGCACCTTTTTACCAAGTTTTCACCACTTGGAAAAACTTTTCTATTTTTTCTATCATGGCGCCTATTTACCAGGCTTTCACCAAGACACTTTTTCTCTTTTTCTCTTTTTTTTGTACTTTTTCTCTTTTTTTTTCTTTGACTCACCAAGGTGCCTGTTTGCCAAGTTTTCACCAAGATGGTCATTTTTCAAGAATTTTTCCATTATTTTTTATTTTTTTCGGGATCAATATTTGTTTTTTTTTACTTTCTTCAAGAACTCTTTCTACCTTTTTTTTTGTATTTCTTTAGGAACTCTTTTCACTTTTTATGTATTTCTTCAAGAACTCTTTTCACTTTTTTTTGTATTTCTCGAGGAACTTTTTTTGTTGTACAAGTGTTGCCTCAAGAATGTTAGGCGTAAAACCATTTCAGGTGGAGAGTGTTAATTGGATCCAATAGGAAATCTCCCTCAAGTGTATCCAATCAATAGGCTCCTTATCCAAATGAATCTATGATAACAAAGGGGCCCAACCAGTTGGATTCAAACTTTCCCTTTTGTTCTTGGTGTTGCTAATTCTTCAAATTTTTTCTTTAGACTAGGTATCCTACCTGAAATGATCTTGGCTTTACCTTCTTGTTATAACCTCTTGACATCCTCTTTTAGTAGACTTTAACATGATCAAATGCCTATTGTCTGTGCTCATCTAACAATTCTAGCTCTTGTAATCGAGAGATTCTGTAGTCCTCATCAGTGACTAGATGTTTCAATGATACCCTTAGTGATGGAATCTCTACTTCAATTGGCAATATCACTTCAAATCCATATACTAGTGTAAAATAAGTTACTCCGGTTGGTGTTATGATACTGGTGTGATACACCAACAATGATGGATTTCTCTATAAGTGCCAGTATCTTCCTAATTTGCTCACTATTCTATGTAAGATTTTCAAGATTGTTTTATTTGATGCTTTAGCCTATCTGTTACCTTGAGGGTAATAGATCAAGAAATAATAATGAGTAATTTTGAATTGTAGACATAGGTCATTCATGTCTTTGTTTTTAAATTGACCCCCATTGTTTTTTATAATTGATGAGGGTATCCCATACCTACAAATGATGTATTTTAAGATGAACATTGAGATTTTCTTGCTTGTAGCATTGGCTAGTGGTACATCTTCCACCCATTTTGTAAAGTATTCAGTTGCCATAATGATATACTTGTGTCTATTGGATGAGTTTGGGTAAATTTGTCCAACTAATTCAAAAGCCCATTGTTGAAATGGCCAATGTGTAATGAATGGAATTAACTCCCTAGTTGGAGCATGTATCAAGTTTTCATGGACTTGACATTTCTTGCATGTTTTGGCATATTGAATTACATATTTTTCCATTGTAGGCCAGTAGTATCCCCATCTTAAGAGTTTATTAGCTAATGAAAAGCCATTCGAGTGAGAACCACACACACCTTCATGTAATTCCATTAATGCACAACTTGAATCTTCATTTTCTAAACATCTAAGTATCTTACCATCTAGATCACATCTATACAATTCATTAGCAATAATTATATAATGTGATGTTTCTTTTATGAGGCATCTTTTTTCATTTATCAAATACTTTTCAGGGAAGGTTTGGTATTTTGGATAGGAATAGATATGACCATATCTAGATAAGACTTGGGTTTCAATTAAACATATAATTTGGGAATTAGGTGAGTCATAGGCTAGAAAAGGAAGTTCTTCCACCAAGAAGTCATAGAGAAAATGATTCTCTTCCAGTTGTAACATGGATGCTAAGGTAGCCATCACATCTGCAGCTCTATTCTATGATCTTCGGATCTGTTCAAATGTAATATAGGTAAAATATTTCTTTAGATCATCTACCATTCTCTTGTAGGGCATTATCTTATCATCCTTTTTTTGATAGTCATCATTGACTTGATTAATAATAAGTTGTAAATCTCCATATATATGTAATTTGATGATCTTCCATTCTATTGCTAGCTTTCATCCATTCACTAGGGATTTATATTCCACTATATTATTTGTGCATGGAAATATCATCTTGTATGCCTTTTTTATCTTGTATCCTTGTGGGGTAATGAAAAAACATCTAGCTTTGGATCGTTGTTGCGTAAAGGAGCCATCAAAATACATCTTACATGGATGTTCTGTTAGGTGCATGATTGCTTCATTAGGGAACTCTATATGCAATGGTTTTTTATTTGTTAATGGTGCTTCAACAAGTTGGTCAGCTATCACTTGTCCCTTGATATTTTTTTTTCAACATACTCAATATCAAACTCACTTAACACTAAGAACCATTTTGGTAGTCTTCCTATCAATGTTGCCTTATTCAACAGGTACTTAAGTGGAGCTATCTTGGAAAATAGCTTCACCTTATGTGCCAACATGTAGTGTCTTAGCTTCTAACATGAAAATACTACTGCTGAGCATGCCTTTTCAATCATTGAGTAATTTAACTCATATTAGACTAGAGTTCTATTGATATAATATATAGACCTTTCTGTCTTAGCTTCATCCTCTTATGCTAGCAACACTCCTAATGATGTGTTTATTGCTGATATGTATAGTAGTAGTAGTTTTCCATGTATTGGAGCCATCAAGACTGGAGGATTCACCAAATATTGCTTGACTTGAGAAAAGTTCTTCTCACATTGTTCATCCCATGTGAATGTGAATTCTTTGTGTATCATCTTCATAAAGGGTTGAGCTTTATATGCTAACTAGGAATGAATCTCCTTATGGATTGCAACTTACCTTGAAGTGTTCTCATCTGATTGATATTCCTGGGTGGTTGCATTTCAAGCATTTATTTTACCTTTTCTAGATCAAATTCAATTCCTTTTTCTAAAATAATGAATCCTAGCAACTTTGCTGATGAAACTCCAAATGCACACTTCTTAGGTTTTAGCCTTAGTTGAAATTGCTCCATTCCAATGTAGGGTAGGATAGGATGAGGGGCCAAAGGCATGCCTTAATCTAGATCTAACTTGCAGAGATCACACATGGAAGCAATAACACACAAATGAGAGAGAGAACGCAAATTAGATCCTTATATTTCATTAAATAGATTCATACATGTTGGGATGTAAGGCCTTACTAGTTAGGGCCAAATATTATAATTCAATTACAATAGTCCTCCAAAATGTGAGGAT
This sequence comes from Chamaecyparis obtusa, assembly GCA_027943335.1. Taxonomy (NCBI): domain Eukaryota; kingdom Viridiplantae; phylum Streptophyta; class Pinopsida; order Cupressales; family Cupressaceae; genus Chamaecyparis; species Chamaecyparis obtusa. The sequence goes on from BSBK01000334.1 coordinate 1,093,715, forward strand.
TCAGAAACTATCTTCTCACTTCTAATCTGAGACCATCTATCTTCTATCTCTAAGCTGATGTCCTAAAACTACAACCAAAGACTATAATATATACAAGAGGCTACTGAACAAGTTGTCCTTCATATCCACCATTAATGGAAGGAATGACCAGATCTAGGCCCACATGCTTCCCAATTATAGATACCAACATTAAATATGTGACCACAATTAAGTGCACAAGTCAGCCTCAATAGAAAACCAAAAGAAACAACTCGGTAAGAAAGGATAACCAAGTGCCAAGGAATTAACTGAACAACTCGGTGAATGAAGGAATTGAGCCAACTCGGTCAAAGGAGGAACTAAGAAACACAAAAAACTCAAACTTATTTTTGGTGACATAGGATTGCGAAGGACCCAAGATGCTCCTGCATCACATTCTGGCAAAGATTCTTCTCAGGCCCCCTATATGGGTTATTCTCACTTTTGACTTTGCTAATGTGTCATCAATATAATCCTCCATATGTCTATGCATCATATCATGGAATATTGTCTTCATCTCTCTTTGGTATGTTTCATCAACATTCTTGAGACTGAATCATGTTACATTCCAGCAATATGTTCCCCATGCACATGTAAATGCAATCTTCTCTTGGTCTTCAGGGGTGATCTTGATTTGGTTGTATCTTGAGAACCCATCCGTTAAGGAATACATCTCATATCCTATAATGAGATCCACGTTCATATCTATGTTAGGGAGTAGAAAATCATCTTTTGGACAAGCTTTATTTAGGTTTCTAAAATCTGTACAAACCCTTATAGATTTATCCCCTTTGGAGATAGAAACTATATTTGATATCCATTCTATGTAGTTAATAGCTCTTATGAACCTATCTTTTAATAATTTCTCTAGCTCAACTTTGATTAACAATGCTACATGTGGATTCATCTTTCTCAATTTTTGTTTCACAGGCTTTACTTCAGGAGAAATAGATAGATGGTGCATTATTAGGTCTGTATCTAGTCTGGGCATGTTTGAATAAGACCAAGAAATGTTTATCTTCTTTTCCTTGAAGAATTTGGTAAATTGTAGCTTTTCTTATTCTGATAGAGATTAAGCAATGTGAACAATTTTTGGAACATCTGTTGTTCCAAGATTGATAGGTTGTGTCAGCTCAATTAATACTGAAGATCTCTCTTGAAAATGATTTGGGAGAATATCAAGATTCTCATCCTTTGGCACCTCTAAGAGGTTTTCACCATTGGATACATCTTTTTATTTTACTATTTTTTAATATGTTACTGCCACAACGTGGTTTTCATCATTAGATTTCTTTTTATTTTTCATTTTTAGACTGAGAAACTTGATATCCTTCCCAATCATGTTTATGCTCCTTGCACTACTAGAAGAAGTAAAGGGTTGACAATAATTTAGGTAACAGGCTAGATTAAGTCATTATCAAAGGATAGTACGCTTGTGGATGTGGGTTCATTCTAGTCTATAAGCTCAAGATGTATCAAGGGAAAAGATTCATAGGGTTTGAGAGACAACACTACAATATTATTATCAATCTTATTAACTTACAAGATAATTTTAGTCAATTTTTCTTCCAAGGATTTGTTAAGATTATTAAAGTCATTATCTTATTATTGGAGTTCACATTAGTTTTATGTGAATCTAACCCTAGCGACCTAGCATTAGAACTTTCTCCTTCTTCAACTTGAACTCTTGGAGTGTATTTGTGCATTACATCTACTTCTATGTTCATTGTGGCATCAAAGAGTATGTCCCATTCATACTCATGTGAATAAACTTGACTATCACCTAAGACTCCCAAGAAGTGGTCAATAGTCATTGGTACTTCTTCTTCATCAACATTATTCTCTTCTTCTTGATTCTCTCTTTCTTGAAAAGATGTTTGTATGGACGTCATGTCTTTTTGTTCTTCAAAATGTGGCATGTCAAGAATATGAGTGACAGTGACCAACTTGCCCTAGTTAGGATGCCTTTGTTGTCATTCTTCTTCAGGTTCATCTTATTTCTCTTCTTCTAACTCTCATTCAAGTCCAAGATTGGTGCTAAGCTCTAGCAATAGATCTCCTTGTAAGAGTAGTAACCTTTTATAGGAAATATGTTGTTCTTCTATATCTTCTTCATCATCTAAATCACTTGATCTATCAAATACTAGACCATCTTCATCTATCAGATGAGATGTCATTTCTTTGAAACCTACTCCAATTTTATCTCTAGGATTTCTAAAGTCCATGTGTATCGGTTCCATAAGTGCTTGATTTTTTTTACCCAATGGTCCTTTGCCTTTATAGCCCATTGTTTTCATGATTTCATAACCTTTTCCATATTTATTCGGGGCTATCTCGATGCAGCCAAGGATGGTGGATCCAGTTAAGGATATTCCAAACCTTGCAGCCAACAATCAACACAATGGAATACTCAATAGAACAACAAAAAAAAATTGTTTAACTTTGATTTTCATTAACATGACTATAAGGCCTTCTAGGTTAGGGCCAATTACAATCAGAACAATTCTGCAAGATCCACATAGATCCAATACAATCTTAGCTAGTTCAGCTCTGAAAAGAATCAACAACTGATGGAAACCCTAAGGAAAATCTAAACTTGATCTCACAAGCCTCCAAGAAATCTCCTTGTCTCCAAGTGTGCAACCACTAGCTCTGCAACTAAAAACTATCAGATAACAATCTGATCTGCAAGATCATGTAAGATCTTTTCCACAACTTCACCAACTCCAGCTTTTAGAACCTCAGATCTGATTTGCTAAGTCTTCCAAGTCATGAAATCTTACTCTCCATGCTCCCTAAACACCTACCCAAACATCCTATAAATACTAATCATCAGCCATAAGTCGATTGGATGAAACCATTAACTCCCCCCAAAAAATATTAATTCAATACAAGTTAGCTTCAAAATAGCCTTACAAACATTTAATCCAACATGTTGGCTTGTAACAACAACTACCAATAATAAATGCACCAAGTCGGCCCAACAAATCACATAGAACTCTAGTCGATAAACCATAACTACTGAGAAATAGTGAAATAATCGAGCATGCCAAACATCATCGAGCACCAGTGTCAACCGAGCATTGTAGGCATCACCGAGTAACACTTTCACCGAGTGCCAGAGATTACTGAGTTCCTTCAGTGACCAAGCTTCCTTCAATGACCGAGATCATTAGTCAAGGCTGCAACTAAGTAACACCAGCCAAAAAACACACCTCCATGCAGATTCACCAAGTAACCTAGAATGCCCCTGCATCAAACACCCCAGGTTCGAAAAGATGCTCATATGTGAGAAGAATATCTTCCAGGATTTAGCACATAAACCCCAAACTGGTTCTTCACATATAAGTCCTCCACCTTTTCAACTTGCATACTCTTCCACTTTAGCTTTCTCTGTCTCTTCAATTCTTTCCTCGACAACACATACGTCTATTCTCCATACTGATCATTCATTTTCTCTGGATCCACCAACTCAACCTAACTACCAATACTCTAGCTTTTCCTACTGAGCGTTGTATCTAGCAAAGGCATCAGGGAAAACTTCCTATCATCCTTCTCAACAGTAAACACATTTCTAACACAGTCATACATAGCTCTGCAATCATATTGCCAAGGTCTACCGAGCAATACATCATAACTATTCATCTTCATAATGTCACATAACACAAGATCCTTATACTAGCCAATCTAAACATCAATAAAGCATTGTTCTCTTACTTCTAGAGCATGAACATCTTGTAACCAACCAATCCTATAAGGACAAGGATGCTTCATTCTATTCAACCCAAGTTTTTGAACCATGTCCTCAATAACAAGGTTATCAATACTACCACTATCAACAAAAATATTACAGAGTTTATCTCCAAACTTGCATCAGGTCCTAAACAAGTTACTCCTCTGACAAGGTTCCTCCTTTGTACCAAGCAATGTTCGCTGAAGCAATAATTTCATAGATTCAAGTTCATTCTCATTCACCACAGTAGTTTGTTGGTCACCAAGCTTCTTCTATGTACACTCAAAAGAATGGTGTCCTTCTTCACCACAGTTATAGAAAGTACCTTTAAAGATAACTCTACCTGTCTTCTTCTTTGGCTCCATAAGTTTCTGTTCATCTTTTGCATTAATTGGTTTATCCTTCACCGAGCGATAAATTTTTTCTTTCCCTCAGGGATTACTATGTTGTTTCCTCTTCAATTTATCTTATGCCTTTAGAGAATATTGATAAGCATCTTCAACAGAATCAATCTTTAGCATACCAACCTCATCCTGAATATTGAGTCTCAAACCATTCACATACCGAGCTACCTTTTCCTTACCAAGCTCTTAGTGTCCAGACCAAATAGTAAGTTTGTGGAACTCCTTGGTATAATCTTCAATAGAAAAATCCTTCTATTTCAGATTCTACAACTTCTTAAACAAGTCAAGCTCATAGTCCGAAGGTATGAACTTAGCTTTCAGTTTTGACACCATCAACCTCCACTGATTGATCTTCATTTCACCATCATCTTCTCTATCTCTTTGTAGTTATTTCCACCAAAGAAAAGAATGTCCTTTCAACTTTGTCTGTGCTAATCTCACCCGAAGAGGATCTTCAATTTCTTCTAGCTCAAAGAAATATTCAAGTTCACCAATCCAATCAATCAAGTTCTTGGGCTTCAAAGTACCATAGAAAGTAGAAACTTCCATTCGGTAACTACTACTTAACCAAGCTCCAGATCTAGGCAACCGATCAATTTTGTCTTCACCATATCTATCCCTCCAGTCATCACCACTAGATCCAATAGGTTCAAATTCTTCAGCAGCTTCCTCATAACCATCTTTAGTACCAACTTTCTGAGGTACACCAGCAACAACTCTCATGATCTCGGTGATTATGTCATTCTTCATCAACTCCATCTCATATCTGAAATCTAATTTCACCTTGTGTGTAATCCTAGATTCAATAGTATCACAAAGATCTGCAAGTACTCTAGGGTCCAATCTTCTTGGAGGCATCCTTAAAGATAAGAGAAACCCTCTACAACAAACCCTACACCGACCACCTTGTGACAATCTCCAAGTTGTATGCAAGTCAGATCTCAACCTGCCACCTTGAACAAGAAACTAGGGCACAATCCACAAGTTCAGTGCTCCAGATCATACGATCTCTTCACCAACTAGATCAACTTCACAAGATCAACCTTGCTAGGTCAACCTTCACTCCACAAGATCAACTCTCACTCTGATACCACTTGATGCAGTCAAGGATGGTGGATCTAGTTAAGGATAGTCCAAACCTTGCATCCAACAATCAACACAATAGAATATTCAACAGTACAACAACAAAATAATTATTTAACTTTGATTTTAATTAATATGGCTGGCTGTAAGGCCTTTCGAGTTAGGGCCAATTATAATCAGAACAATTCTCCAAGATCCACACATATCCAATACAATCTTAGCTAGTTCAGCTCTGAAAACAATCAGCAACTGATGGAAACCCTAAGGTAGATCTAAACTTGAGCTCGCAAGACTCTAAGCAATCTCCTTGTCTCCAAGTGTGCAACCGCTAGCTATGCAACTACAAACTATCAGATAACAATATGATCTGCAAGATATTTTCCACAACTTCACCAACTCCAGCTTTCAAAACCTCAGATCTAATTTGCTAAGTCTTCTAAGTCATGAAATCTTACTCTCCATGCTCCCTAAACACCTACCCAAACATCCTATAAATACTAATCATCACCCACAAGTTGGCTGGATGAAACCATTAACTCCCCCCAAAAAATATTAAATTCAATACAAGTCAGCTTCAAAATAGCCTTACAAACATTTAATCCAACACATCAGCCTATAACAATAGCTACCAACAATAAATGCACCAAGCTAACCCTAAAAATAACACAGAACTCCAGTCGATAAACCAGAACTACCGAGCAACAGTGAAATAACTGAGCATGCCAAGCATGACCAAGTAACACTTTCATCGAGCGCCATAGATTACCAAGTTCCTTCAATGACCGAGCTTCCTTGAATGACCAAGATTGTCGGTCAAGGCTACAACTAAGTAACACTAGCCAAATGACACACCTCCATGTAGATTCATCGAGTACCCTAGAATGCCCCTGCTTCATATATCCACATGTTTGACATTCCCATCATGTTCCTCTTTTTTGTATAGGCATTGTAAAATAGTTTTTTCTTCATTTTCTTCTTCGAGAGACACCTTTTCTTTTACCATCCTTGTTCCTTCATGGATTGTCAAAGTATCACCCTTGGAAGGTATGAATGTTTATGAAGGTATTCCTTGAGATCTAGGGGATAATGGGAGATCTATTAGGGACATCAAGGAATCTATTTTATATTCTCCCATTCCTATTTCTTGAATATTAACCTTCTTTTCAAAACTTTGTAGGACCATTTCTTTAGAAGTTTCTATTTTGTTAGCACCTTCCTTGTTATGTGGAATCATACTATCCACTTGCTTGAGACTATTGCAAGGATAGGTTGTATCAGCTAGAATGGTTACCTCTGTTGGAAATATTCAGGAATTAACCGAGTTACTGAGAGGGGAGGGGTGAATTAGTAACTCCAAATTTTCTTTCAATTACAGATGTATTAACATATAGTTCACCCTTTTTCTTATGCATATAGAAAGCATGAAATTTAAAAGCATTCACAACAATGACACATAGATTTGGTTACCCAGAAACCTTCCAAAAAGAAAGTAAAACTGGGGTGGGGATGAAACCCACAAAGCGTTAGTACTGCAGAATAAAGTTGGCCGATTAAGGCTTACAATTGATCACTTCTGATGATCTGCTCTGCTAGGAGCAATAAGGACTGCTAAATCCACCCTGTTAAAGGATTTACAAATATACAATGACGTATGCACTCGGTAAAGAGATTTTACAAAAGACTGTTAAGTCTACCCGGTTAAAGGATTTTAGTACTGATTCACCTGTTAGGATGAAATAGTAGATCTCTTGCTTTGCAATTGGATTGCTGATTGAGATTCGCTGATGTACTGATCACCTTCTATGATGAATTTGTCTTTGCTGTTCCTTATACTACTGTAGCCCTTTGTAATTCGCTTATCTCTGCCTTTCTTTCTTTTTCACATTCATACTCATTTTTTTACATCTTGACATTTTTACAACATTGTTTATATACAAGTCTAAACAATTAATTACAATTACAATTACAAAGTCGGCTTGACAAATAAACATAAGTGCCACTAAGTCGGCCCAAGTATGGTTACACGATTCCTGCAAACTAACTCGGTGACTTTTTGATACTCGGCGTCCACTGCATTACTCAGCATCGTCATGCACTCGGTAGAAGTGAAGGCACAGTTCATACTAACCACTCGGTAGGTTTTGAACTCGGTAAATACTGGTGACTCGGTAGACATAACGTTACTTGGTTTACACTGTCCTGCTCGGTTTGCACTATCTTGTTCGGTTTGCACTGTCTTGCTTGGTTTGCACTGTCTTGCTCGGTTTGCACTGTTCTGCTCAGTTTGCACTGTTCTGCTCGGTTTGCACTGTTCTGCTCGGTTTGCACTGTTCTGCTCGATTTGCACTATTCTGCTCGGTTTGCACTGTTCTTCTTGATTTGCACTATTCTGCTCGGTTTGCACTCAAAATGCAAATAAGTGTTGTCACTAGTGGCAATTCTGCTTAATGTCAACAATCTCCCCCTTTGGCATTAGTGACAAAAACACTTATTGCCCAAAACTTATATACATGAATCATGCTGAGATTTATTTTTGATTTTTCAAAATTTGTCTTTGTCATAGGGCTTTATACATTATCTCCCCCTTTCAATGTGCTAACTTTTCTTCTATACATGTCTTCTTCTATACATATCTTCTTCTATACATATCTCCTTCTATACATATCTCCCCCTTTTTGATGATAATGCCAAAGGTGTATATACAAGTGATTTACAGAGAGAATCCAAAATTTGATAGAAAATTAGAATGTACCTTCATTATTAGTGCCAGGGTTCTGTCCCAATTTTCTTGCAGAATCTTGCATGTTTGGATTGCAATTTGGACTTCTGCAGAGAGTTCAATCATGTGATCTGCTATAGAGAACTGATTGTCATGAATCAATGTTTTGGAATGTTCAATGTGCTTATAAATTGTATTCATGATGGGAAGGATCATGTTCTGGATGTCTAGCAATGTGGATCGGATCCTTGTGTCTTCTTTCAGTAGATCTGACTGCATATTTGATAGGTATGAGATTTTCATGTGATGAGCAGAGCTTTAACTTGGTTCAAGTTGCAACTTCTGTATGCTAATCTTCATATCCTCATCCATTTTATTCATTTTATCCTTGACATCCTTTGTGAACTCGGCAATATTGCACAGTCTGGCCAAAAGAGAGATGACATTCGAATAGGTAGATTCAATGTTTGACAAAACTGAAGACAATTCCACTTGATTAATAGCTATGTGTTGAGCAATGTGCTCAAGCACTTTATTGTTGAATCTCTATTTCTTCATCTAGGTCTATATCCTCTACTATATTTTTACCCAAAAATTTTATACTCGGTTGAGCCTTAGGCTTATCTGTACTTAATGCCTTAGTAGTAGTGATAGTAGACATAGTAGGACTGGCTATAGAGACTGACATACTGTCTACTGGAGAACTTAAAGTATTTACACTTGTAGAATCAAAAACTAGAATACTTACTGCTGGAAAACTTGATGAAGTGGGAGACTGCAACTCGGTAGAAGAAATGGTGGTTGCTTCTGTTGTTGCTATAGGTGATTGGACAAATGTTGAAGTTGTCACAACCATGCTTGAAGGTGTCTCCGGGCTAGATGTAGAAACTTTTACTGCAGAGGTAGAAAGTGATGCAATGACTTCTACCGCTATCCTCATAGTATCATCTACCTCAGTGGCTTCTTCTTGTTCATCACTGTCATCTTCAATGTCTTTTATTATTACTGTTTCAATACTCGGTTGGTGAAGATGGTATATGTTCTTCCATGTGGCATTTGCAACCTTCACAACTGATTCAATATTGTTGATCATAATCAAACAAGTATTGAACTTTAGTGTCATCTTATTTTCATTTTCCTTCAATGCCTTCTTTATTTCATCATTTTTCAAGCTTGGCATTAACTGTCTCAGGGTTTGATCAAATATGTCTTTTACAATTTGCTTGGCATTGCTCCATCTCATTTTTATTGGATCTAATAGAACTGCTGGAACCTGTGGGGCTATTTCATCAGGAGAGTATTTCCATTGTCCCATCTTTTCAATAATAGCATCTATTTCCTTCTGTTCTATTTCCGATCTGGTTTCATATTTAAAAGATTTTATGTTACTTACTCCAGATCCTGATCCTTCTCTAAAAAGTTTGATCCTCTCTTGAAAGTTTAGAGGAGGCCTTTTGAATACTATATCTTTGTCTGCCTTGTCTGCCTTATCTGCCTTATCTCTTGCACTTCTCCTTGTAAATACAACAGTGGGAGGCTTAGGTGCCTTAGTGATGAATACCTTTCCTTTCTTCTTTGCAGGTTCTGGTTCCTCTGTTTTCTCATCCTTTTCCTCTTCTTCTTCATCGTTTTCTCCTTTATCCTCAGTTAGCATTTGCATTTTGGCTATCCTCTTCTTTCCTTTGTTTACCTCTTGTGGAAGCTTTATGCTTAATTCAATTCTTACTTTTGCTTCATCATATGTTCCAAAATATGGAGCTTTGGGATTGACAGGCTGATTAAGAAGGGCTTCAATGATATTCTTGGTTTCATCAATATTTACCTCATAAGGAAGAGGTTTTGCATGTACAATCCTTGGTTTAGCTGCTTGAATATATACATTGTCACAGTCCACCATGAAACAAATGTCATCCTTATAATCTTCAACCAACTTCTGTGGGATCCGGAATCTGTCATTCATCTTCTCTTTAAAAGACTCAAAATAACTATCCATGATGCTTTCAAAATTTTCACCCATTTATGAAATGTATTCATTTATCTCATAAAGGACTGGCACATCTTTTCTCCATACAACTTTTCCTTCGGAAGGGAAGAATTTCTAAACATAGAAGAATAAACAGACCAGTAAAGATCCAAACTTACATGGATTGTTTTTGGAAGTTTGAATGCTTTCCATGTTCTTGTTAAACTATTTTAACAATAAATCTGCAAGGTCAAATGATAAGTTATTCTTGACCACTTTGTATGCTAGGTCAATAGCTTCACAGGAGACACTATTCTGTCGACTTGAACTATATATTTTATGGGCAATTATGTGTGTACCAAACTTTAGTTCAGCATCGGTAATGCTGCTAACTTTCATGCCTCTATCGTCCCACTCGGCTAGGGTTTTCTTCTCCAGTTCTGGCCGACCTAGGGTTTTGGTAGTTTTTGCTTTGTTCAACATGGGAAGACCGGTGATTTGATGAATCATCTTCTTGGTGATCTCTATGGGTTGCTCAAGCCAAATCTTGCCATCATGTACATGGCTGAGAATGTATCTAACCCACTTCTCCCGAAAGTTTCGAGGTAAATGTGCAATGTGAACTAATCCTTTATCTTCCAGATGTTTGTGCTCGAGTTTTAGAATACCATCCACACACAGTTCCTCACGCACAATATCTAGCTCTAGGTTTCCCATTTCTTGAATTGCACAGTTGAAATGATTGCGAATATCGTTAATAAGTAGTACCTTAGGAGGAATCTGAGATTGAGTTCCGTTCGGATCTAGGGCTGCTGCAATTACGGGCATGATCTTGAAATCTGGTGTTCTCCATTCCCCTTGGACTAACATATCTGATCCTTTCTTTGCTGAAGTGGTGGATGATGCCATGTTAGCTCACAGAAAATTCCTTTCGCAAAAGTTTTTGAATCGCTGGGTTGCTCTTGAAATTTTTTGCTCTCAAAGTGCTAAAGTTCACGGTGAAGAATGAGTTCAATTTCTTGCCTTTTGTTTACAACTCTATCATTAATGCTCAGTACAAATTAGGGTATGAATTTTGACAGACTGTCACCCACTAAGAATTAATTGCTCGGTAAAGACTTCGCAACTCGGTGAACTTGAGAATTCATATTGCTCCGACCTCGCTCGGTAAAGACTGGTACCGACCTTGCTCGGTAAAGACTGATACCGACCTTCCTATAATCTTACTGCATCTTGTATGTTGATTTAGATCTTTCTTTTAATTCAGTTCTGGAACTGCTTGAAGTTTGTCTATGAGAATAGAGTTCCAATGCTTTCTTGGAAATTTAGTTTGAGTCGGTAGAGCCACCCATTCCATTACTTGGACTAGTTTTCTCGGTAGATTTAGGAACCCATTGTTGTCTCACCTGTTTCCTGACCTTAGTTGCTTCATTCTTCTTTCCATCTTCAATTTCACTAGCATTCATGCAGTTTCTAGCTATGTGACCGAGTTTAGTGCATTTGAAGCATCTTACGGTAGTATCTCTTTTCCTTAGATGATGTTTTATGCAGTTCATGCCAATGTGACCATATTCTCCATAGTAATGACATCTACACCAGGTGTTGTAGTCCCATCCAAACATTGCTTTCATAATTTGTTCTGCTGGATTGAATGTTTTGGATCTGCACTCGGATGCCTTGTGACCTTGTTTGTTGCATTTGTGACAATTACCTCTGAATCTTGGTTTTTCCCTGCATTCATTTGCTTTGTGACCATGTTGATTGCAGTTGTAGCATTTTCCATTGAATTCTACTTTTTCATTGCTCCAACATTTATTTGAAGTATGTCCTATTTTACCACAATGATTACAAGTAGGTTTTTGATTTCTTTGAGTACCTTGCTTAGAAGATTCACCTTCTCCTTTATATCCAAGTCCTGCTTTTCCTTTCTGTCTATGAAGATTTTGCTCATACAACTGATTTAAGTCTTCTTGGCTTTTCAGCATTCCTTCATTGATTTGTTTTTCGGTGTTTAGGTCATCCATCAATCTTAGATTGATTTCCTTTTTAGATCTTAGTTCTTCTCTTGTGCTTTTTATTTCTGATCTTAGATTTAGAATTTCCTCATTTGTATGGGAGATCTGATCAATTAGGTTTTCTAGCTGAAGGGTTTTATTTTGGACTTCATTGTTCCTTCCATCTAATTCATCTTTCAACTTGTTTCTTTGTTCTAAGATCTCACAAAATCTTGTTGAGTGTAGCTCTTGTTCTCTTTTTAATTTTCTCACTTCTTCCTGCAGAGACCCATTCTTTTCTAGGAGTTCTTTGACAGCATTGTTTGCTTCATCTGAGCTATTTGAGGGAAAAAGATCTTCAATCTTTTCTTCAATGTAATTCTGATCATTCATCTGATTTGCAAGTTCCTTCCTTCTTCTTAGGGATTGGGAAAGATGTTCTTTTGCTTCTTTAAGTTTAGCTATGGCCATTTCTAGATCTAGCTTTTCATTTTCAATCACCTTGTTCAGTTTGAATACCTCCATTGTCCTGGATCTTTGCTCAAGCTAGTTAAGCTTTATCTTGAGAACCAATACAGCTCTGATACCAATTGTTGGAAATATTCAGGAATTAACCGAGTTATTGAGAGGGGAGGGGTGAATCAGTAACTCTAAATTTTCTTTCAATTACAAATGTATTAACATATAGTTCACCCTTTTTCTTATGCATATAGAAAGAATGAAATTTAAAAGCATTCACAACAATGACACATAGATTTGGTTACCCAGAAACCTTCCAAAAAGAAAGTAAAACTGGGGTGGGGATGAAACCCACAAAGCTTTAGTACTGCAGAATAAAGTTGGCCGGTTAAGGCTTACAATTGATCACTTCTGATGATCTGCCCTGCTAGGAGCAATAAGGATTGCTAAATCCACCCTGTTAAAGGATTTACAAACATACAATGAAGTATGCACTCGGTAAAGAGATTTTACAAAAGACTGTTAAGTCTACCTGGTTAAAGGATTTTAGTACTGATTCACCTGTTAGGATGAAATAGTAGATCTCTTGCTTTGCAACTGGATTGCTGATTGAGATTCGCTGATGTACTGATCACCTTCTGTGATGAATTTGTCTTTGCTGTTCCTTATACTACTATAGCCCTTTGTAATTTGCTTATCTCTGCCTTTCTTTCTTTTTCACATTCATACTCATTTTATTACATCTTGACATTTTTACAACATTGTTTATATACAAGTCTAAACAATTAATTACAATTACAATTACAAAGTCGGCTTGACAAATAAACATAAGTGCCACTAATTCGGCCCAAGTATGGTTACACGATTCCTGCAAACTAACTCGGTGACTTTCTGATACTTGGCGTCCACTGCATTACTCGGCATCGTCATGCACTCGGTAGAAGTGAAGGCACGGTTCATACTAACCACTCGGTAGGTTTTGAACTTGGTAAATACTGGTGACTCGGTAGACATAATGTTACTCGGTTTACACTGTCCTGCTCGGTTTGCACTATCTTGTTCGGTTTGTACTGTCTTGCTTGGTTTGCATTGTCTTGCTCGGTTTGCACTGTTCTGCTCGGTTTGCACTGTTCTGCTCGGTTTGCACTGTTCTGCTCAATTTGCACTGTTCTGCTCGGTTTGCACTGTTCTGCTCGATTTGCACTGTTCTGCTCGGTTTGCACTCAGAATGCAAATAAGTGTTGTCACTAGTGGCAATTCTGCTTAATGCCAACAACCTCTAGTCCATTGTGGGAAAATTTTATGCATTGATTATAGGTAGAAGGTACCACATGTATTGTATGGATCCATTACCTTCCAAGAACAATATTGTAGGCAAGTGGTAGGTCTAGAAATTGACATATTACATCTTTTTCCACTAGTCCCACTCTAATGGATAAATCAACCAATCCTTTAGAGGATCTTTCTTCTTCTTCATAGGCTTTTATAGTTATCTTCCTTCTTGGATCAACTACATGTTCAAAGAATCCCAATTACTTTACCAGATTATATGTACATATATTCAAACTAGCACCTCCATCCATGAAGACATGTTTGACATAATGTTTATGGATTAGGACTTCTATATGTAGAGGTTGATTATGCAGATGGTTCAAGGACTTATCATCTTCCTCAGAGAAAGACAAGTAGTGTGGGGAATTTAAATGACCAACCATAGTTTGGAATCTATCTACATCCAAGTCCTTAGGTACATTAGTAGTAAGAAGGGCTTGGTCAAGAATCTCTCGATGGACCAGAGATATTTTTAGTAGCTTCAAAATGGAAATTTGAGCTGGTGTACGCTACAACCGATCTACTAGATTAAACTTTGAAGGTAATGTCAATTGTTTAGGAACTGTTGTTATAGTAGGTGGGTTTGATGTAGAAGCTCCTTTAAGAGTAAGCTTAGCTTGACTCCTTGTCATAGCATTGGAATATTATGTCTTATCTTGTATTCCCTTAAGAGTAATCACATTGATGTATTGTTTTCAAGGTTATACCATATGAATCACATTGTCATTATCAGTGTAGGTATAATTGATTTTATTTCTTTTAGAAGATTCACCTTTTTCATAATTAGGTAGTGGAGTTTGAAATGATATGTGATCATTATTAATATGATGACCATCCACTTTAACTTTTCCTTCTTCGATTAGGTCATGGATGATATTTCTTAGCTTCATGAAATTATTAACCTTTTATGTCCTTTATTGTGATGAAAATCATAGTAATCATTATCGTTCCGCCACTTTGGTTTCACTTCTGGTTCCCATGGTTTCAAATTAGGGATTGTAATAATATTATTATCCAAAAGTGACTTCAAGATCACTTCTAATGTGTCTCCAAAAGGTGTGAATGTTCTCTTAGGTATTGATAACCAAGGCTCATACTGATTATTGGATTTATTAAAAGTTTTAGGAGCTGTTGGTGTCACCGTCATATTTGAGCTCTTGCTAGCTTGTAGACTTGTAGAAAGATTAAACACTTCTAGTTTTGATATTGTATTAGGTGCATCTACAACTCCATCATTGACCACATTCTTGTTTTTTTTCCCATATTTGTACTTATCCTTATTGATGTTAGAATAGTACTTGTCTTTATTTTCCTTGTAGATAGTGATTTATCCTTTCTTAACCAAGACTTCTTTGATATTTATTGCATTATTTATCATCTTGTCAAAACTTGATGGACCTTGGAGTTGTATGGGAAATTTCATTCTAGGCACCAAATTATTAATGAAAATTTCCATCTTCTCACTCTAAGGTATTTTTCGTGAGTATCTTGCGAAGATCTTTTTCCATCATTGTAGGAATGTTAGAAATGGTTCTCCATTTTTTTTTCTTCATATTGTATAGGTCAAAGATGGTCACTGTATGTTGTATGTTGTATGAGTACTATTGAATGAACTTCTTAACTAGTTCCTCAAATGTCTTAATGCATGTGGGTAGTTTAGAAAACCAATCCATTTCTTGTCCACCCAAACTTCTTGGAAACAACCTCGTCAAGTAAGTTTTTTCATGCATAAATTCCATGCTCAATGTGCAAAACTCCCTCACGTGGTCTTGGGATCTGATTTTTTGGTGTATTTATCATATTTAAGAATAATGTCATGTTGTGGAAATGGTATCATTCTTACACTCTTATCAAAGGGAAAATGACAAATATGTTCCAATGAATATTGTTTTTCTAGTTTGTCCTTTTCTTTCTTCAAGTCTTGTATCTCCGCTTGCATAGCAACTATTGTGTTAGGATAGATATAGGAGTAAGGTCCTCTTTTTTATTGAGTTGGTTGACATCATAGCCCTTAAGTAACTTCACTCCTTGTGATGTGAGTTCCAAAAAAAATTTCTTTTTTTTCTTCCAATCTCCTTTTGAGTATCTTTTGGAATCTTTTTCTTTTTAGGGCTCTTTGATATTCTTGTTCAATGGGATCTTCATCACTACTAGAATCATAATGTGCTCTTTGATTTTATTCCTCCTTTTGATTAACTTATTCCTCTTGGTCATTTTGATCATTGTCTCATTCTTCCCAATTGAAATCATTTTGATTTGACATGTTGGTAGTATTGGGAGTCACTATGTGGGTAGTACTAGGAGTAGCTCCAAATAAAGGATTGATTCTTGATGTTTCTCCTTTTTAAAAATCAATAATGAAACTTCATTTGAAAATGGATTTCATTCAAGATGATAAGACTTATGTCTTGTGTTAACCATGAAATATTGATTAGGTAATTGTTTGAATGTCCTTATATGAAAATGGGTCTGAAATTTGTCTAAGTGTGCCCATCCAAGTTTGTAAGTGTGGGTTTGAAAATGCGATAGGATCTAGCGTTAAAGGGGGGAAATGCCTTGTTCATGAGCTAGGAACCAAGTGCAAAAGGATTGTGATATTTAAAATCTCTAGCATCTAAGGGTTAGAATGCCCTATTTTTGAGGTGGAAACTAATTAGATCTAATATGAATAGGACTACATGACTTGACAAATGTGGATAAAAGACCAAACAGGTAGGTGGGTACATTCAAGAAACCGACCTTCTCAAATTTGTAGGTCCATTGGTTCTGATGACATAAACTGGCATAAGACTCAAAAGGGTACTCAAAAATCCAAAAATTAAGGTTATGGCACATGCATAAGTGCTCACTATACCAGATGCGACCCTCTATATGAGACTTCCAATAATGGTTACCAAATGCAATCTAGGAAACCCTAGATGTGACCCCTAATCCAAATGTGACTTAGGGTATACTGTATGTGACCTTCTAATGTTTGGTTTGACAAAAAATTTGTCAATTTTGTGAAATTTTTGGATTTGTCTGTCTGATTTCAGGGAGTTTGAGTTCTTGAAAATATTTTTGATTTGTTCATTCAAAGTTTTTATCTTGGATTATAATTCAAACACATCAAGAAGCATTATTTTAAGACCAAAAAAATACCTAATTTTCCCTATAACTTGGCATAGATTGTAAAATATGCTTGTTCATTATCTTAGGAACATACTCAAAGACTCCTCAGAATATGACATCCCAAAAACATGCAATGGATGTTGGAGCCATATTAGTAGAGTAGTAATGTCTATGAGGGATTTATATAATGAACTTCTTGGGGCAATTACTATTTTCCTTACATAAGCATTACCAACCTTTCAGGGGTAATCTGAGTGGTTTCTAACTTAGGGTTCTTAGTAAAGGCATCCATTCATAATTGTCTCCCATAGCCCTATTGGATTCAGTTGTAGAAAGGTAAGTACTGAGAGGGGAGGGGTCAATCAATACTTTAAAACACTTTTAACTTATATTCACATTCATTTACTAATTCCTTATCATTTGCATGCATTACATGAAAATAAATAAAATATGTAATAATCAACATATAACACAAAATTTTTGGTATCGCAGAAATCCTTGTTAGAGGATAAAAATTGTGTGGGGATGACACCCACAACAGTTTATTAATGTAGAATAAAGTTTCTCGGTTAGAGATACAATGTTTAGCTATTTCTAATAGCTTACCCTATTAAAGGTATTAACCCGGTTAATAGTTTTAAAGACTACTAAGTCTACTCTGTTAAGAGATTTCAAAACTCTAATCTAAGAATTGTACCTGGTTAAAGGATTTACAATTAAGATTTGTTAGGATATGCTTGGTTAAGAGATTTATACAATTCTGATTACTCCTTAATTAGTAATAAAAAATGTCTATCAAACTTGCATCAACAAATGCTATTCGGAATCTACATGCTCATAAATTCATTACCTCATATTGTGTATCCATCATACTAACCAATTCAGTACTCGGTAGCTCAATTCTGAATTTGTTCCTCAATACTTTGTTACTCGGTAGCTTCATTATTCATTCACCTTATGCTCTAATCTACTTCTTGCATGCATCTTCAATTTCTCTTCACACATGCATATGCCACCTTCTTATGATCTTCATACTCTGATATTCTTATATACAATTCTGAAGTGGTGCTAGATGTTCTAGAATCTTCATCTTCTAGAGGTGCTAGCATTGGGTATACTTCCAATGCATATTTCATCATTAATTCTCATTGGCTAATCACACCTTGTAATAATGTGTAATCATTAGATTTTAATCTCCAATGTTCTTTTATACGATCTCCTCAAGCTTGGTAAAACATTTTCTAATTGGTGTCCAATTTCAATGTACTTAGAAATCTTTTGGTGTCGGCTTGTTCTGCTTGGTAATACATTTTCTTTAACTCAGTAACTAAGTTCTCTTCTTGCTTGGGTGCATGGTATAACTTGGTTCTTAGTGCTCATTTCTACCTCACTTGGTGCCTATACTTTCTTTCTCTTTACCAAAATTTATTGTTTACTTATTGCTTTTATCAACTGCTTTCTCTACCTTATCGACTATGTTACTCCTAAATGAATTAAGTGTTGTCATTAGTATTCATTTGTACATTTAGTAAACATAGTAAGACAGTTCAGTCAATTATCAATACATAGTAGTCACTGAACAAAGAGGTTACCAAGTGAAAAAGTTATCGAGTACACAGGTTTACTAAGCGCCAGTAAATACTGAGACCGAGAGACAACATTTACCGAGTAATCTAGGGTTTGCATAAAATTTTGGAATGGCACATAGTTCAAGGTGAATAAATTTTTTCCAAGAAAGAAAATGGTTTACCAAGATCGAGGTGAATATTTATTGTGAATGTAATCATTTAATGAATGATGATTCCTATGTAATGATGATCTAGGTTAATCATATGAACCCTTGATCTTAGGTTTTATAAGATAATTTAAAACCCTAATTTAGTCAAATCAGTTTGATATAAATATTGTTAAGATTTCATTTTGACATGTATCATCATGAAGTAGTCGTACTCAAGGACATCAGAAGATCAGACAGGGTTTTGAAAAAAATATTTTGACAGAAGCATTCAAATCATCAAAACATATATAAGGCTACCAAGAAGTTCAGAAGGACATGCTCATCATGCTACAAAAAGGTGATATTTGTATTGTACTTAAAGGATCTGATATCATCAATTTTAGTTGTATTTCATTCAGATCATATATCATTGTTAATCTCTAACAATTGTAGTAGACTCAAAATCTCCTAACATAGTGGACTTAACCATCCTTAGTGAAATCTCTTAACCAAGTGCACAAATGTATTGTGTTTCTAGAATCCTCTAACTAGGTAGATATAGCTAATCTTATTGTTACTCCTACCAGGGTAAGATCACCAGAAGTGATCAATATTTGTAAGCCTTAACCGACAACTTTATTTATGTAGAAGTGAAGCTTTTTGGGTTCCATCCCCACCATGGTTTTTACCTTCTAAAAAGGGTTTCTGTGATACCAAAATACATGTGTCATGTGTATTGAGATTTCATGTATGTTTTATTGATTTTCTTACATGCATTTACATTTCAGCTATGTCATTGAATGTATGGTGAATGCAATATACACAGCTGGTTATTGAAGTTCATGTTTACAAGGACTAGTTTGAAAAGTTTAAAGGGAACTAATTCACCCTCCCCTCTTAGTACACACCTTTCTATAATTCCAACAAACTCATCTTTTCTTCCTTATCGAATGACTTTGAAAAACATAATAACTTCCTCATAACTAATGAAAAAAAATTTAACTCTTAGAAGTATCAATCTCCCCCTTTGGCATTAGTTTGGTATGTTTGTTAAAAACCTTAAAAATCTTCAAATTCATATATCAAAATTATGTCCTGGTCTATTTCTCTTCCTTGGTAAAACTTATTACTCCCCCCGAAGTAATAATCTAGTACATCTCCATACTATGTACATAATCTACTGTATATTTCCCCTTGTAAATATGTATTAATCATATTCCCCTTTTTTTGGAAAAAAAATCTTATTTTTATTCTCCCTTTTCTACTTATATGTGTATTCCCCCCTTTTTAACAAAAATGCCAAAATATGTACTTACAGTTTATCTAGTTTGGGGATCTTGCCAAAAATTCCTTTATACTTTCTTGTGCATCTTTCAATGATGCCTTTCATAGAAATATTATCTTCTCACCGATATCAATAGTAAGACTAACCATGCTATCCATAGAACTTACATATGGTATGCTCACTAGATCTTTAGCTTTCTGAATTTGCCTTTGTAGTGATTCAATGTTTGGTAACAAAATTGTTCAGAGTTCTAAGATGATCTATTTATCTTCATTTCTCAATTCAAATTGCACTCCCATCAAGTTCTTAAGCTTCTGATAATATTCTATTATGGTTTTTTGTTTGGTGGAAATCTTTGATAGTATCTTGGTGAGCTCTTTTTCCACATTTTCATCCTTTTCCTTTATCTCCTTTGTAAAATTTGAAAATAAACAAATCTTTTGAAATATAGAAAGAATGGATTGCAACTCTTGTTAAAATGCATTGATTAACTCTGAAAGAGTTACCTTGTCCAATGCTATTGATTGAAGAACTTCTTCAATCACCTTGTTCTCCATATCTTTCTTGTGAACCTTCATCATGTATTTAGTTGTGTTTGTCCTTGACTGATTGATTTGGCTAACAAGTTATTTTAGCTGAATGTATATATCTTCCTTTTCATTGATTTTTTCCTCAGGAACAATCTCATTCAAAATGATCTTTATTTGGTCCAACACATTAGTTTTCTACTTTTTGGCTATAAGCTTATCTTGTGCATCTTTCCTCTTCAATAAGTCACCAAACTCAAAGAGTTTCTTCAGACTCATGCTTGTATAGTCAACCTTCGATATAACTATAACCTCATTTATATTTACCTCTTTTACTGATTTTATCTTCTTATAATTTCCCTTTAAGCTTGATGCCTTCTTTGCATCAGATTCTGTTGAAGTCACTTCTTTTTTATCTTCCTTATCCTTTCTACTCCTCTTGTTTCTTCTCTTGAATTTTTTCCTTCTTTTCTTGTTGTGTTTCCTCATTCTTTTCTTCTACCTTTTCTTTTTCCTTCTCTAGTTCCTGCTTCTATTCAGTAGTCTCGGTGGGGGTCGCCGACTCTTTATTATGACCTTGAGTTGTTTTGGTCTCTATTGTCTTGTCTTTGGTCTCTTTAGGTTCATTTTCCTTTGCTAGATCAATAGGAGTCTCAGCTTCTATAGGTGCAGCATCAGTCACCTCTATCTCTACAAAATTTATTACTTGAATGATTACAGACTCTTTTGTTAATAATCTTGCAGTAGTTGAATCATCTATATCCATGGCTTCTGATTCTATGGCCTCGGTTGCCATTACATTTTCATCTTCTTTCATTATTTTATTAGGGTCTTGTTTGATAATATCTTCTATGATTACTTATTCTTTGTTTGTTATCAATCCAACTGGCTTGGGTTAATCCTCTTCAACTATTAGACCTTCAATTGTTGGTATGTCAATAGAAAAGATCTTTCTTTGAAGATCATCAATATCCTTTTGTACTTCTTGCAACTAACTGAACATAATACTTAATTCTCTTCCCTTCACTGTGAATCTCTTGGAATACACATTTAATGCATCCCTTATTCATCTCTTTGTCAAATCTAGGACTGTGATTGCAAGGGACCTTTCCCTCATTTCTTTCTCTGCAACAATAGCATATTTCCATCTTGCATCTATCTCTTATATAGTTCCTTGTCAAGATGTTGTACTACCTCAACTAGTATAATTTTGAATTTGTGCAGTGTGTCAATGACTGTTTCTGCTATTTTTTCTTTCTCCTCATCAGTTTTTTGTATCAAACTCTAATTCTTCCATGACTTAATAAGCTCCATATCTCTCCAATGCCTTGAGCAGTTCATCAAGACTTCTATTATTTTTTCTTAGTGCAACTTTGAATTGTGACAAGTCATTTGACTCACTATCACTCCCCTTTTGCAGTTTTAATTTTCTCCTAGGCCTTTTTGTAGCCTTTCTTTCCTTGACATAAGTCTTTGTCTTCACAGGTTCTCCTTCTATTTTCTTCTTTCCTTTCAGTGTAGAGGTAGATCGAGTAGATGGTCTTATATCGATAGGACTAGGAGTTTCCTTTTTTACTTTTATTTTCTTCTCCTTTATTTCTAAAGGTACAGTAACTTCCTCAACTTCATCAACATCAACAATACCTAATTTTTCAAATAATTCACTAATCATTTTACTTGTTTTCCTTATTGCTTTTGGTATCAATATACATGTTCTTATTTTCTCCTTCACCTCTTCATAGGTGCCATATCGAGTTACAGTTCTATCCTTTGGTTTCTCCAATAGTCCTTTTATTTATAGAATGGTTGCATCAATGTTGATTTCATATCCCATCGATGGTAACCAGTATTTTCTAGGTTCTATTGCCCTTATGATACACACATCAGTGTCAAATTCAAAACATAATTCATATTTATACTCTTCCATTAACTAAAGTGGAATCATATACCTTTTATGCATTCTAGCTTGAAATTTATTGAAATAGCCATCCATTATGACATTGAAATTGTCACCCATACTTTGAATAAAATCACAAATTTGATAAACTATGGGTTTATCTGCACTCCATGTGACTTCACCAACTATTGGAAATGAGTTTTGAAAATAAAAGAATATACATACCAACAATGGTCCAAAATTTAGTGTGTTTGACTTTGCCTTCTGAATGGTATTCATATTGTCATCTAGTTGTTTAAGCACAATCCCACACAAGTCAATTTTCATGTCCTTCACAATTTTGTAAGCAATATCCATAGATCCATAAGGTACACTATCTACCCGAGATGATTGAAGTATCCTATATGATATGATATTTGATGTGAATTTCAGTTCGGGGCCTTCAACTATAGAAAGTTTCAAGCCTCTTCCATCCCACTTAGTGTTTGTTAGCACATAGAGTTTGTTCTTATCCATCTTCTTATAGGCCCTAGGTCTATTACTGATAGGAAATCTAGTAAATATGTGTAAAAATCCTTCCTTATCTTTACCGGCCCATCAAGCCACATAAAGATATCATGAACTCTACTCAACATGATTCTCATCCACTCATGTTTGAAGATTGTTGGTACATGCATTACATGAGCCAAACCCTTGGTCTTCAAGTGTGTGTGATCAATTTTTAGATTACGATTAACACAACTTCTCATAAGATGAATCAATCTCAACATGACATATATCATCAATCTTGTAGTGAATGAAGGCGTGAACATCGTTAATCAAAATAACTCTTAGAAGGATCAAGGATAGGGCTTCGATCTTATCAACTTCCATAGCAACAGTGGGATGAAGCTTATAATTCAAATTGATTGGGTCAATCTTCTCAACTACTACTAGATTTTGCAACTTAGGTGTCATTGATCTTCAAAAATACCTTGACAAATTCTGGGGTTCAAATAGAATAGAAAATATAATCTCTTAATTCAGCTCGATGAACTCTAGAAATACCTCAACTATTCTTGTAGATCTTCAAAATGCTCAATTTGAATGCTCATAAATGCTCTTTGATCTCGTCTCTATCAGTGCTCAAAAGTGCTCGCAAGAATGTAAAGTAAAAATGAAGTGTCAAACCCTCTATTTATAGTTTTTCCTTTAGGTTAGGGCTTCCAATAGCTAGAATATACATTTAATGCTTCTCACCTAACTTTATTTTATTATTTAACTGGACTGTACTTTACTTCATCGAATGCAACAAAATAACTCAAATACTTTACCAATCAATATATGAACTCAGAAATTCACAACTCTTATCCAAATGCATCTTGATATATTGATATGGATCTTTGCACTAAATCTGGGAACAGATTTAAGATAAACTTTAAGTTATCAACTCCTATTCATACCTTGAATGATTAAGTGAAGATAGGTGCACCCGATCCAGAGGATGTGGTACCATTACTAGTTCCCTATTCTATTCCATCATCTTGTGTATTTCTTGTCCAAGTCTTATTCATCTATTCTTGGATTTCATCAATATTTACTAGAGTCTTTTCATTTGGTTGCTCCTCGGTAGAATCCTTATTTTGGTACCTGCAGTCCTTGGCTAGGTGACTGACTCTGTGGCAATGGAAACAAGCCATTCCAATGTTTCTCCATGACTTCCTATTGTTCATTCCATGCACTTTGCAGCAATGTGACCAAATATTCCACATGTAGTACAAGCAATCCTTGTATTATAATCCCATGGTATAGTAGGTCCTTGTCGGTTGTTGTCAACATTCTGTTGGTTAGAGACCCATTGCTCATTTTTCCTTTGTGACCTACTTTCTCTAGATTTGTGACTGCTAGTACCCCTATGAACCCTATTTTTGAAACTTTCAAAAATGAGATTTTCCTTGTATCAATCTTTGTTTGAACTTTTTATCTCGGTTATGTTTGGATTTTGAACCTCATTGAACCGAGTTCAAAGTGGTTTAATGTGGTTTAGTGGGTCAAGTTCATCAGTTCAAGAACATGACATGGTGATGAAAAAGGTTCATATTTAATGGATTCAATGGTCTTGACAATTGAAAGGTATAAGACAAGTATTCAATGATTGTTATTAATATTTGTAAAAATTACTGAATGGTAACTTCATGTGGTTAGAAGATGTAACATCTTTCAAACGAAAAAATCACTTTAGTGGATAGTTCATTCTAAGACACTGCTAATATAAGCTTGAAGACTATTCCTGGTGAGATGTAGGGGGAATTACTTTCTTTTGGAGTGGCTATAGTACCATCCATCCACAATGTTGTAGATCACAGTCGCAAATAGGTTAAAAAAAACCATGCTGGGAAATCTTTTCTTTCACTTAAGAGTGGGCTCTCTAAAATGGTGAGCATGTTATTATTTTAATTAAAGATCCATGTCCCAAGAGTATAAGCAATGAAATCTCATCGGGTATTTGATAGTAAAGGAGAGATACAAAAAATGATTTTGAAAATCCTGGAATGTGAAGAAGGATGAAATAAATCATAAATCCATCAAATGGATATTAAAAAACATGGTAAATATAAGGCTGATGTTGAGGATGTGAAAGTGACTGGAAACTTTATTTTGACAATTCTAATTTTATGACAGTTTGATAGACCTACACACATTAGTGAATAAATTTTTCCTCAGGAATAATTTCAAAAATCTCTCTAGTGAGGATTGAGATAATTAGTTTTTTGAAAACATATCCTAAAATTGGCAAGATCCAATGGTGGGGTAAAAAGTTATGCCCCCCGAAAGGTGACTGGATTTTACTGACATAATTGTTTTCAATCTGGCCAACATGAAGAATATTTTCATTTTAGATTAAAACATCCAAATTTGCCACCTGTCAAAGGATACTTACACCTACATTTTGATATGATATATATCTTCATTATCAACCTTATATCTATAATGTAGATAAAAAATTAAGCTTAATAAAATGATAAAAGGAGAAGACCAAATATTACATCCATTACTATTATTAATATTCCAAGAAGAATTTGTGCTACAGAAAGGAAGTGGTTCTATTTGTAATTGCAAGGAGAAAGAAAAGAGGGAAGATTTCCTTTTTGGATATTGTTGTAATGTACAGAAGTATGAGTCTGTGAACTTATACTTTGGTGTTGAAAGAATAAAGAAGACATTTCTATGAATTTTTGAATACATAATTATTTTCTTCAGATTATTTTGAGTTGTATCTCATTGTAATCATTTTTAATATCATTTATGTCATGCCAAACTGTGTATGTATTTGATACTGAAACTTTGATTTCAGATTGAATCATGTATTGAAAAAGGGTTGCACTCTTTGTCTATTTATTTACCGTATGCGAGTGTAGTGAGTTTAATCTGTGTATTACTTTGTTGCATTCATTTTGAATATGAATGTAAATTTTCACATCTGTTTCATGTTTATGAACAAATGGTTGTTCACCTTCTTTGCCTTCTGGTTAAAGGCATAGTTAATGTTTTATTTATTGTATATCTCTTGAAGGTAGTTACACCTTATAAAATAAGCAGAGAGCACTTGCACAATGTCATGGCAAGTGACTCAACTATCGTATTACAGTCTTGTCTTTCAAATTTGGGCATTAATGAGTCAATTTGTTTTATTATTTTATAAAGACAAATTTGTTAACCAAAAGATTTTTGGTGACTTTGTTGGGGAGAGGAATCGAAAACCAGTGTCACATTTATTTCCTTAGTTATTTTGTGAATATCTCTATTTTGAAGGATTGGCGGCTTTGATTTATTAAACATGTTGAACTAAAAAAATTATGAGAAAGGAAAGACTTGATCCCACCCTGATGGAAATCTATCAGGTGCATGACAAAGTGTTGCATAAATTATTGGCTAGTTTCAAAAAAAGTATCTCTCAGGTGGTCAAAGAAAATATCAGTCTGGAGGATGATCATGCATCCAACATTTTGTGGAGAAGCCTCTGTGCATAGTTCCACAAAATCAAATATTATCAAGAGTATGAAAGAAGAGTATAAAGACTAAAAGAAGAAATGGTAGTTGATGATGAAGAGCCTCTGGTAATATCATCTTACTTAATCTCTCACAATTATGCACTATTTGTTGATCATGATGGCACTCAAGAACTCATGGATCAAGATGATAAAGGTGTATCTAAATCTTTCTCCTCTCCTTATTTAGAAAGTTTCAAATTTGAAAGTGATAATAGTTATCTTTCTTTGAAATTTCCTATTTGTGAAAAATTTCAAAATGTACAACCAGAAATTGAGACTTTTGATTTTGACAGAGGGGTGAATAAAGATGATTCTTCACTAACAATGTATAATCATCCTATAGAAGAATCTAGTCAGTTTGAAAATAAAGTTTGTGGTGATGATAAAATAAAACTACAGGTTGAGAAAGCTTCTCATGTTGAAATTCCTATTGATGAAAGAAGTTTTGAAGTTAACCTTCAGCCTATAGATAACTCGGTTGAAATGTGGAATATTGTTCTTCTTGGTGAAGAAGAAGAAATCATGAGAAAATTCTTGTCATCTCTTCAACCAAAGTATTTCTCTCAGATTGGCTCAGATATCACTCCAAATCCAAATGAAATTGAGATGTTGTTGAATGAATATTCTTTTCATTCTCCCTTAAGTGATTTTGTTGGTTTGGATTGTGAAAATAATGTTGAAATATGTGATAATGCAATGGAAAAGGGGAGAGATGAAACCTTTTACATGTTTAACAATGACTTGATTCTTGATAGAGATGAAGTAAACTTTAATGAGAGATTTGATCCTATGACGGATGAATTTTCTTTCTTTACTGAAACTAGTCATGTTGCAAATGAATATGTAAAGAAAAATGATCTTGCCAACAACAACCATGAGCAACGCATAATTATTCTTGAAGAAGTTTCTAAACATTATTTTTTTTAGCTTGGAATAAGATCTTTCCTGGAGGATATAGTAGAAAATATAAGATTTTATGATGAGTCCTAGTTGTTTGGGAAAGAATAGTGGGTTACCAGATTTAAGTATGCTATTAGCTTGATATTCACCATTGAAGAAGTTTCTAGAGAGCACTTCTTTTGGGTTACTCCATTAAGGCATAATTTACTGCTCTAGAAGGGCTCCTATTTCTCCCAGATAGTAGATAGCTTCACGTGAGTATTTCTTGCTTCTGGATGTCATGGTAGGATCTTCCTACCTGTGTATATTTTTGTAAATAAGTCTCTTCTTGGCAATTTTTGTTGTGTATAGTTTTAGTTTCAGCTTGCTACTAGTTTAGGTGGTTTGGTGTTGTGGTTTTCTTTCATTTTCAGTTCTAGTTTTTTGTTTGTCCTACTCCCCTCCACTCACATTGCAAGAAAATCCTTGCATTCCATTTCTCTGTGACTCTATTTTCCAATGGTTTTAGGCACTCATCTTTTCAACTAGAGAATGATGGATTTCTCTATTTTTGTATAAAAAATAGTCCCCCTATAGAGCCAATGTTAGTACCCCTATGCACCCCATTTTTAAATCTTTAAAAAATGTGATTTTCCTCATATCAATCTTTGTTTAAACTTTTTATCTCCATTATGTTTTTATTTTGAACCTCATTGAACCGAGTTCAAAGTGGTTCAATCTGGATCAATCCGGTTCAATGTGGTTTAGTGGGTCAAGTTCATCAGTTCAAGAACATGACATGGTGATGAAAAAGGTTCATATTTAATGGATTCAATGATCTTGACTATTGAAAGGTATAAGACAAGTATTCAAAGATTGTAATTAATCTTTGTAAACATTACTGAATGGTAACTTCATGTGGTTAGAAGATGTAACATATTTCAAAGGAACAAATCACTTTAGTGGATAATTCATTCTAAGACTCTGCTAATATAAGCTTGAAGACTATTCTTGGGTGAGATGTAGGAGGAATTACTTTCTTTGGAGTGGCCATGGTGCCAGCCATCCATGATGTTGTAGATCACGGTAAAAAATAATTTAAAAACAACCATGTTGGGAAATCTTTTCTTTCACTTAAGAGTGGGCTCTCTAAAAATTGTGAGCATGTTATAGTTTTAATTAAATATCCATGTCCCAAGAGTATAAACAATGAAATCTCATTGGGCATTTGATCGTAAAGGGGAGCTACAAAAAATGATTTTAAAAATCGTGGAATGTGAAGAAGGATGAAATAAATAAAAAATCCATCAAATGGATATAAGAAAACATGGTAAATATAAGGTTGATGATGAGGATGTGAAAGTGACTGGAAACTTTATTTTGGCAATTCTAATTTTATGACAGTTTGATAGACCTGCACACAATAGTGAATAAATTCTTCCTCGAGAATAATTTTACAAATCACTCCAGCGAGGATTGAGATAATTAGGTTTTTTAAAACATATCCAAACATTGGAAAGATCCAATGGTGGGATAAAAAGTTATTCCCCTCGAAAGGTGATTGAATTTTACTGACAGAATTGTTTTCAATCCGCCCAATATGAAGAATATTTTTATTTTGGATTAAAACATCCAAATGACACTTGTCAAAGGATACTTACACCTGAATTTTGATATGATATATATCTTCATTATCAACCTTATAGCTATAATGTAGATAAAACATTAAGCTCAATAAAATGATAAAAGGAGAAGACCAAAGATTACGTGCATTACTATTATTATTTTATTTCAAGATTCAGTTATAAAAATTGAATGATGTCCTCATGAAAGCTATTTTTATTGTAAAAATATTTGGGGGATAGGGGTTTTTTTTGCTTCTTTCTAGGAATACTTTGTGCTACAGAAAGGAGGTGGTTCTATTTGTAATTGTAGGGAGAGGCCTGAAAGAGGGTAGATTTCCTTTTTGGATATAGTTGTAATGTACAGAAGTATGAGTCTATGAACTTATACTTTGGTGTTGAAAGAATAAAGAAGACATTTCTATGAATTTTTGAATACATAATTGTTTTCTTCAGATTATTTTGAGTTGTATCTCATTGTAATCATTTTCAATATCATTTTTGTTGTGCCAAACTATATATGTATTTGATACTAAAACTTTGATTTCAGATTGAATCATCTATTGAAGAAGGGTTGCACTCTTTGTCTATTTATTTCCCTATTGTGAGTGTAGTGAGATTAATCTGTGTATTACTTTGTTGCATTCATTTTGAATATGGATGTAAATTTTCACATCTATTTCATGTTTATGAATAGATGGTTGTTCTCCTTTTTTGCCTTCTAGTTAAAGGCATAGTTAATGTTTTATTCATTGCATATCTCCTGAAGGTAGCTGCACCTTATAAAATAAGAAGAGAGCACTTGCACAATGTCATGGAAAGTGACTCAATTGTTGTGTTGCAGTCTTGTCTTTCAAATTTGGGCATTATTGAGTCAATTTGTTTAGTTATTTTATAAAGACAAGTATGTTAACCAACAATGACCATATTTCTTGCATCTATTACAGTAACCATCAAATCTTGGTTTCCTTGGAGTTTTCACAAACCTTGATCTACACTCAAATGTCTTATGTCCATACTTATTATAATTATAAAAATACCTTTAAACTTAGGATAATTTGGTATATTACCTCTCTTACTTTTTTAGAGGTTGGATGTGTGCCCTAGTTTCCCACAATTATAACATGTAGGCTTCTTAGAATTCGGTGGGGTAGCAACTTTGTCTCAGTTGGTTGCTTGATTGGAGGACTTACCTTTCTCAGTAGTATTGTTTGCATTGAAACCAAGTCCAGAGGTGTCATTAGGTTACCTTTGATTTCTTAGTTGTTCATCTATAATTTTCAAAGCTTTTCCATTTCATTTTAGGACTTCATTTGCATCTTTCTTATCTTTAAGATAATTCTTCTAGGGTTCATTCTCAGATCTCAATTCAGTAATTTCACCGACTTTCCTAGCAACATCTTGATTTGTAATAATAATTTGATCTGTCAAGTTGTAGTGATTTTGTGTCAACCTCATGATTTCAATGTCTTTCTCATCTAGTCTTGTATTCATTTTCCTTCTTTCTTCTTCTACATTTAATTTGTCATCCTCAACTTTTCCTTTTTGTTCCATAATTACACACATCCTTACTAACTTTGCTTCTTGTTCTCTTTTCAATGTTTTGACCTGATCAACAAGGTTCTTGTTATTTTTGAATAGTTATGATATGAGTGCATCAGATTCATCACACATGCTTCCCTTAGATTGTTCTTCAAGTTCCTCAACTTAATCTTGAGTATCTTTCAATTGTAGTGCAAGCTCTTTCCTTTTGTTGATTGAATGTTTTGGTTTCTTGCTCAAATTCTTCAATTTTCTCATTAGCCATCTTCAATTTTATTTCCATACTGTCAATTATTATTTTGTACTTGTAGCTTTCCATCTTTCCAAATCTTTACTCTCAAGTGACTAAAATCCTTAATAAGAGACTGAGCTCTTATACCAATTGTTGGATTCAGGTGTGGAAAGGTAAGTACTAAGAGGGGAGGGGTGAATCAGTACTTTAAAACACTTTTAACTTATCTTCAAATTAATTTACTAATTCCTTATCATTTGCATGCATTACATGAAAATAAATAAAACATGTAATAATTAACACATAACATAATTATTTTGGTATCGCATACATTCCTTTTAGAGGATAAAAATTACAGTGGGGATGACACTCACAACACTTTGCTACTACAAAATAAAGTTTCTCGATTAGAGCTATGATGTTTAGCTATTTCTGATATATTACCCTGTTAAAGGTATTAACCCAATTAAGAGTTCTAAATACTGCTACGTCTACTCTGTTAAGAGATTTCACAACTCTAATCTAATAATCATACATGGTTAAAGGATTTACAATTAAGATCTATTAGGATCTTCTCAGTTAAGAGACTTATACAAATCTTATTACTCCTGTAGACACCGAAAAATCCTTCAGAAAATAAATTATTTTTGTTTTCTGAAAATCCTTGATGACATCATCATTTATTAATTAATTATTTATTTAATTAATTAATTTATTTTTATGGCATTAAATCCCTCTCTCTTAATTAAAAATCTTTAATTAAGGAATCTAGCCTAAAAATGTCATTTGGACATTATCCCTAATTTATTAATTATTTAATTAATAAATTGACCAAAAAACTTCAAAAATAAATTAATTTATTTTTTATCCCAAAGTTGGCCAAAATTCTAAAGAGCACTAAACTCTTCTAGAAAGTCCTAAACCTTCCTCTAAATGGGTCAAATCCCTAATCTAGTCCCTTCAAACCCTAAGCCTAGATATTTAATATTTATTAAATTTACCTTTAATAAATATCTAAATCTCACCAAAAGCCACTTGCCCATCCCTTTCTCCTAATCCTAATCCTAATCCCCTTTCTAATCTTGTCACATTCCATTAGCAAAAGGTTTACCAAAACTTATGCTAACCTCCTACTTAGTCAACAAAGATGGCCACCTCTTGGCCACCTCTTGCAAATGCATTTAAGGATGCATTTAAGCCTTCCTTATCTTTCTTACATGCATTCATTATGCATTTAAGACCTTCTTATCCCTTCCTTGCCACCTCTTGGCCTTGGGCACATTTACCAAATTGTGCACATGCCCTCAAACTTTCAACTCAATCCTCCCTTGACACTTGTCAGGACACTTGTCCTTGACTCAACCCTAACCTTAGCCCTAACTCTAACTCATCCTTTTAACCCAAGACCTTCCCTTTTCCTATAAATCGCCTCACTTCTTTGAGCAAACCAATCCTCTCTCATCTTTCAACTCTCAAACTCAATAGCAAAGTTATAATGTCATTTTCATTCTAGCATAAGCATAAACTCATCATTTTAGATCATTTTCAAGCTTAAATCACATCTAAATTAGCTTAATTGGATTAACATAGATTCATTTCTTGTTTAATCAATCTTAGTTCATCTTTTAGCTTTGCATATTTGTGTGTTCTTGAGGCCTTTGAGGCAAAATAGGTTCCTCATACCTATTTTGTGTCATTTTGGGTCTTCATTAACCTCAAATCATCCTAATTTGCATGCTCCAAGTGCTTGAGTTTGCACACCCACATCCATCTATATCCAAGCATATCAAACGGTGCATGGGCGCATCCGTTTTAAGCTTAAACTGAGGTGGCTTTGATTTTAGTTTGTTTACCATTAAATTTGATTTGATTATATGATATGACGTTTGTTTGTCTTTGGCCTTCAAAACAGGTTTAGGTGCACGCTCAAATCCTAGTCTACATTCTGGCACGCCCTGTGGGACACAAACCATAATTATTTTGATGAAATTATACTTTATATGCTTGTATTTTACAGGAAACAAAAGAAATGTCACCTTCATGACAAGAAATGATGCCTACAGCAATTAAATGTCACCTTCAAGCAAAGAAATGTCGCCTTCATGAAAAGAAATGTCGCCTACAAACAATTCAGTCATGCCTTCATGCAATTAAATCACACCTGTAACGAAAGAAATCACGCCTCTGCATTTTTATCTGTCGCCTTTTGAGGTACAGAATGTCACCTGTAGAAATGAAATGTCGCCTCTGCACTTTCCAGCGTCGCCTATAAGCTGGACAGTGTCGCTTCTGGGTTTTTGTCTTGAGTTGCTTGGGACTGGTTTTTCATTTCTTTTATTACAGCAAAGGTCAAAACAAAATCTTGAATGACATTAAGAAAATGAACTTAGGTCCTAGAATGTCATTGTCATTTTGAAAAGCTAACTCAATCTCGAATGCACTAAAGGAACAAACAACTCTATTCCCTCATCTGTTTCAAATTCTAAAGCAAGCAAACAAATTCAATCTTGAGTGATCTAAGGGATAAAACAAAGCTTTTTCAAAGTTCTTAAATCAACTCGCTAATCAAATCTTGAATGCACAAAAGGAAAGAACTTGCAAACATTCAATTCATTTACATTTTGAGGAAAAGGACAAATCAAAATCTAATCACGAGTGTCTTCATTTCAAAGTTCAAACATCACTTAATCAAATTTGGGGAAAATGAACAAAATCTGCTTGATGTGCATGTAGGAGTTTTTCAATTCTTGCATAATCCTTGTTAGAGTAAGCAACGTGGAACATTTGAACTTGGACAAGTTCACCTGTTCTGCTTTTAGCGAGGCCTGTCCAAGGAGAAGTGCTTCCTCCTCGGAGAACGACCTCAAACCGGTATCCCCTCCGGCCGGTATATAAATAAGCGAATACCAAAAGAATCGCTTACATCTCCTAATCGCCGGGCGTTCGTGCCAAACACATGTCTGGGGATGGTAACATTCCTCTCCCCCAGCATAATTGGCAAGGCTCTTAAGTGAGTCACAGATGATCAGCAAAACCGGGTATGGAGACACCACGGAACTATTAAAAACCTGATAAAATAGAGGCTACCCTATCTACATCTGAAAGTATCAAAATCCTTGTGCAAGGACCGATTCCAAGGGGTTTACCGGGTCACCTCAAGATTACTCACCATTTGTATTCCCTTCTAGGGGATACCAAGCTGTGGGCAAGCGATTTTGATACTCACCTTCCTTAGGTAGATCTGTTTGAAGTGCTTGACAGTCAAAGACCCATGAAAACATTTGTCAAACATACACTTTTTTTGAAAGCATTTATCAGAGTCTTTTATCTTGTTTGTATCTCACAAAGTTGCTTTATCCTTTGTGAAGATTGCTTTTATCAAATCCTTTGCCAATGGAAAAACATCAAGCAGATCTATAACTTGGTTCGAAGGACAATCAGAGCAGCTATCCCAAAACTTGGTCATCTCCCATCCCTTTGTCTGTCTTCTTCTAGAAAACCATCTTCTTCCATTAGTCATCCCAATCTGAGTCTTAGTCTTCCAAACCATCTTTGTCCTTCCTCCTTATCCAACTCATTCGCAAAGTCAGCATGTCTCAAATCTATAATGAGTTTGGTTATGATATCTCTCCTCTCCGTCCAATCGATCCTAATGATGATGAAGGTCTTGTAGACCATGATGCCTATTTCAGCCAGTTTGCTCCAAGCAACCCCCAGCGTTCCATCATTCCTCCAATCCAGTGAACCATGCCTTCGCGCTTATCTCCTAGCACTCCCTTTCATGTCCTTGGCAAGGCTAGCACTCCTTTTCATGTCCTTGGCAAAGCAACCCCAGTATCTTATCCATCCCCAACTTATCCTTGTCTTCAACCTACACCTCTTCCATATGCTCCTTTCAGGCCTCCACTTTCTACTATGGTCATTTCTCCATCACCATCATCCCTTAGAAACACTTCACGTTACTTCCCCTATCTAAGGCCTCCATCTGCCCATCCTCCAAAACATTCTGAAATCCAAGATTTTAGTCCTCCCATCCTTTTCACCAAACCTCTATCCTTTCCCAAACCACCATCTTCTGCTCCAAACCCCAATCCTCCATCCTATCCCAAACCACCATCCTCTCTTCCAAACCACATTACCAAAAGTCTCTTCCCACTAGCAGAGTTCATCCCTCAACCCACTTCATATCCTGTACCTCAAACCATCACCCCCATCTTTTCAGCACCGTCATCCCTTCAAACCGCTGTAGCTACATCATCCCCTCAAGCAAAACCCAAAGCTCCCTTTCCAAAGTCATCTTTTTCATGGGTGTTCCCTTCTTTTTCTCCTCCTTCACGAGCATCTACCCAGGCACGATCCCCACTTTCATGCGAAGATCATCCAAGTTCCCCATCTCCTCCACCTTCCAAACCTTCTTCACCACAAAAGTCTCCAAGGAAACCAATAACAGAACCCAAGGAAGAGCCAATAGAAAAACCCACGCTTGAAATTGAAAAGCCAAGCAATCCTTCATGTGAAGCCATCATTGATGAGGCCCATCCAGCGCTCCCATCTATTATCTATCTTCCATACATCCCAACCGTTGATCCTCTTCCATCTCCTATCATCGTTGAGTCCCTTCCATCCGGAGTCTCCATCCAATCCCCACCAACATCGCCTCCTCCTAGCATTATCCAAAGCACATTCAGTGAGCTTCCTGAGTTCATCCCTCTTCCTGTCATTGCAGCTGCAAAAACTCCCATCCTTTTATCCATACCATCTGACAAGTTCTTCCTTCTTCCAGAAACCCCAGCAGTAGAGTTCCCAATCCTTCTATCCACCCCCTTTGAAGAGTCCATCCATATATCCCCTAACCCTCTATCTGAACAAATCCCATCGTGTCAAGATCTGGACCAAAAGCATGTTGAAATATCTATAGAAGAACATCAAGATCCAACCCCTTTACTTCCCCCATCGCATGATCTATTGCCTCCATCACCTTCAATCCAAAATCCTACAATCCCAATTCCTCCAATCCAAGATCCTATCATCCCAGTTTCTCCAACTAAAGATCCAATACCATCCCCCAATCCTAGTCAAAATCCCAACATCCTATCCTCTCCTCTTGAGGATCCTCCTAACCAAACTGTCCAGCTGCCGTCACTCTATCCTCTTGGGTCACTAACATTTGTCAAAGGTAAACCACTTGAAAAAGAAGACATCAGCTTCTTATCTTCCATCAGGGAACCAGAAAATGGCTGTTTGTCGTTCACCCCAAGTCAAAAATATCCTTGTCTGGATAAAATGCTGAAAAGATGGAACTATCAAGGCAAAGGCCTTGGCACTCATGAACAGGGAAATATACAGCCCATTCAAGGCAAGAAACATCCGAAAGGCTATGGAATCAGTTGCACACCAGATGAGGGCACTTCTTCCACATCAGCAAAGGGCGATTCCTCCAGAAATGTTGGTACAACTAAGGCAAAGTTTAAACATCCTTACAAAACCAACAAAACATCTTTCAGAGCCCACAATGCAATTCCTCCTCCTCCATCGTTACAACCGAGGAAAACCTATCATATTCCTCCTTCATCCTCCCCATCCATTTTGGGTCCCTATGTCCCAAAGTCTTTCAGCACATCTCCGTTACCCAGCAAATCCATTTTGGGACCTTATATCCCAAAATATCATCCTCCATCTTATCCTACTCAGCCTTTCATCCAACATCCAAGCATCCCTAGTCAAGATCAACAACGGCACATATCCACATATCCTATCTACCAATCTCCTTCCATCTCTCCATCCAAATTTCCTCCATCCCAGACAACTCCTCATATTCCTCCCAATGCTCCTCACAACTTGGATGCCATATCGCGCATGAATAAAGGGAAAAATCCACAAAAATCCCAGGATTGTTATGTCCAGTCTAATCGACATGCACAATCAAAGCAAAATTCGATCAAGCAAGCCAAAGAAAACCACTGGCCACAAAGGCCCATCAAAGCAAATGCCAAATCTAATGCATCCCAATGGCTGCAAAGGCCCAATGATGATTACCATGTCCAGTCTAATCGACATGGTCAATCAATGCAAGCTCCAATCAGGCAATCAAATGCACCACAAAGGCCCAGCAAAGAGCCAATCAGGCATGCTAAAGCACCCCAATGGCTCCGAAAACCTAGCAAAGTCCAAGAAAAATCTATCACATGGCCGCAAAGGCCTAGCAAAGAAAAAGCACAATCTGATGCCCACCAATGGCCGCAAAGGCACACTAAAGCTAAAACAAAAATGATGTGGATCCCAAAGCAAAAAGATGTAATCCATCTAACAAAAACATCCACAATGGCATCCAACGTTGCCCATCTCCCAGCTCCTCAATCTTCCCCTCCATCTCCTCCATCCTCTAGCATAAATCCTCCATCACATCTATCTCTATCTTCCACATCCAATCATCCATCTTCCTCGCAACATGTGCCAATGTTGATCCTGACAACATCCCCCTATCTTGATCACTTTCCATCCTTCCATCCAAACACTTTCTACCACCATCTTTCCCATCTCCCCCATCTAATCCATGACTTTGCATGATCCCCCCCGTCCTGCTACAGTTGTACCAACATCCAGGCACACAATCAGAAGAAATCAGTGAGGAAAGTCAGCAAAGATCAGTCAGTACATCTAAAATAGCAAAGGGAAATCAATGACAAATCAGAGAAATTAGCAAAGTCAACAGGCAATCAGGCTTCAGCATCAACATGTGTCCATCAGCTTGAAACGGAAGCATATTTTGGAGAGGAGGTAAGCTTTAGTCGCAAAAGTGAAAAAAGCAAAGGCAAAATCATGAGTCTTTATGTGAAAACCCTTCTGGGGCACATTCTGATTCCAAAACAGTAATAATAAAGGGTGTATCTTCTAGTGAAAACTTGGCAATTCAAGTGCTAGAAGATGGAGCTTTGCCTCTTCCTCCTATCTGGGATGACAACACATGATAGTTCCCTATCAACATTGCAAAAACCAAGCTAAATCAACTTGGGTACAGAAGGATGTTTGTGGCTCATCTACATGGAAGTTAACCTGACAAAAAGTGAATCATGACCTTAAGTGCCTTGCTCTGAGGAGTCAATTATCAAATGTGCATGGTCATATGCACATGCCTAGGTGTGATCTTAAGCTTGTCATCCATCATCTAGCAATGGATCCCCATGACAAGCCGGCAACATCAGAAAATCAGCAATCCACATCAGAAAATCAGTGAAGAATCTCTCACAAGATCAACATCAAATCGCATAATAGCACCAAAATTAGCACAAAACCCAACGCCACATCAGAGAGTTAGCAATAACATCAAAATATCTGTGCAAAATAAAAAACAGCAAGGCCATCATCAAATCATAAGGGAACATCCAATCAAAGAATCAGCAACACCATCAGAATATCAGTGACAAATCAAAAGGTCACCATCTAATCAAGAGGAAGCGCCAAAACGGCGACATCAGCTGATCAGCAAGCACGACAGCATTAAATCAGAGCTTCAGCAACAAATCAAAATGTCAGTGCATATCAGCACCGAATCAGCAACACATCCAAACAAAATCAGAAGTATCAATGCATATCAGCACAAAATCAGCAACAAATCAGAAAATCAGTGGAATATCAGCACAAGCTCAACAACAAATCAGCAAGATCAGCACAAAGTCAAGGAAAAAACACAAAAATCCATAAAAATTGGATAAATCAAAAGAGCAAATTATCAACAAAGCAAAAATCAAGAGAAAAACATTCGTCCTCTGGTGAAAACTTGGCAATTCAAGCGCCTTGGACAAGTACCATGGTGAAAACCTGGCAAACAGGCACCATGCGTAGTCCCCCCCCTAATTCCTTTCTGCAGTTAGGGGCTTCCTTTCTATCACCTCTTATCCAACCTGTCCTCCATCCCCTTTTGTCTCTCACTTCCTTCATTTTCCATTGGATCTTGATGACAAAAACAGAGACTATCAGATGTACATGCTTTTGGGCACCTCCTTGGCATCCATTGCACCTTTCAGCTACATATCCTCTATCCAATCCTTTCATCCTAGCTTCCATCCTTCCTCATCCTCTTGTTGGCATATCTTCCATCCAAGCATACACCATGCCTTTAAAACACATGAACTATCTTAAACAGGGGGCATCCTCTTCCTTGGTGACGTATTCCTTGGAGGCTATCCAAATCTGAATCTTCCATCTCCCAAAATCCTTAGCAATTTCTCTATCCAAATCCAAACCAACCACCATCCAATCCTTCCAGCACTCCTCTATCTTAATCCATCAGCACTTCCTCCAGCATCCTCTACCTTGATCCACCAGCAAACCAACTCAGCGTCCCATATCCTTTATCAGAATCCAACATCCACCATCCACAGCAGAAAGAAGATTCACCATCTTTTGCACCAAAATCTAGAGCTCCAAATCCACAAGCATTATCGTGTTCCAGCCCTTTGAGTTGTTTCCATCCCTTATCCTAAATCAGAAATCATCCTCTTTTTGGCACAACGTGTTGTCTTAAAGAAATCAAAACCTTGTCCTTGCATAGCCTTATCATCTTGAGCAAGAGATTGGCTTGTATTGACAAGAATCCAGTTGACCGAAGATCATCAGTCTATCCTAGGTTGACGCAATCCTATCACTGATCCTCCATTGGGAAAACAACAGCTCATTTTGTTGACACTTGGTAATCTTCCACCAGCTTTCCATCTTCCACCAGCTTTTCATCCTCCAAGCAGCTTCTCCATCTCCCAAAATCCTCTAGCAGTTCCACCATCCAATCTTCCCCGAATCTTCCTCCATCCAAATCTTCTAGCAGTTCCATCCTCCCCATCCTCAGCATTTTCCTCCATCTTTCCAACACCTAGTATCTTCTCTTGTCATTGGTATCTAGCTATAGGCCAACCTCATTGCAATCCAATGCCATTCATCCCTATCCACACCTTGCTAGCAATCTTCCCAACCTATCCATCTCTTCTAGCTATCCAACATCCAAGATCAAGCTAACCGATCAAATCGCATCCGTCATCTTGTAGCAAGCCTTGATCTCGATTCAATCATCATCATTGGGATATGTCTTTCCCAAATCCATGTCATTTTAGGACACATCATCCATCGCCAGTCCGTCTTGGCCTTCCAACCTAGCTGGGGCACCATCTTGCATATCTTTGAAGTTTTCAGCTTCATCCCCAGGTTCTTTGTATATCCTATTCTTGAGTCTTGTACCATAGTGTCAGTCGTGTCTCCACCTAAGCTCATTTGTACATTTGTGTCTTTAGGACCCATCCTGCAGCAACATTTGATCAAATATCTTGTCCCATCCCCAGCCTCAGAAAACTTTTAGTCCCACTCGGGCCTTGTGCTTCAGCAACATCAATTGTCGACTTATCCTTGCTCATCCTGATTATTCCTTGAACTTCAGCTTTTGCCAGCGAACAACTACACTTATTCTCTCACCAACCCATGGGTCCTTGAGGATATATCATTCCTCCTATCTGACCTAATCTTCCATCCTGGTCCTTGAGGATATATCGTTCCTCCTGTCTGACCAATCTTCCCACCATCAATCAAACCTAATCTCTCTCCTTGGCAAAGGATGTCTTTTTGGAGTTATCATTTTGATCTTGGGTTTTTGTCCTTTTGATCTTGTTAATCTTTTTGGCTTCTCTTTATCCCACCAGGGTCACCACGATTCTTTATATCACGGTGTGCTGCGTGTGTGGATAATCTGGAGCAAGGTCTTTTGATCTTTCGCTTCTGCCTGTGAGTCAGTTGTGTGTTTGTGGTTCCTTCAGCATCGGTTCCACCATGTCGCCTCTGCGCTTCATGTGTGATGTTGGGGCAACCCTGTGTGTTTGTTTAGCGTCTGTCCTCGTTAGTCCTCTGCGACGTTGTTGACAGGCCTCGTGATCCCAGTATCCTTGGCAGGTCTCTAACATAGCTATATTAAATCTAGGTTGTGCACTCTCGTTTGCACTTGGAGCTATCTGGTCCCTTGCATTTATCATATAGATTAATCTTGCATCTTTGCATATAGCTGCATCTTGCATCTTGCATTTCCATCCCATCTTGCATATCATCCATATTTGTTCTTAGAAGTGAGGTTATTTATCTCCCCTTTCTTCCTAGGCCCTTCCTTCTTCATCCCAGCAGGGCACTCTTTGTCTTCTTGCTGTCCCAGGGCGTAATCCCTCTTTCTCCTTGTCCCACTGGGCGCATCTTCCATGATTTTGCCCCACCCGGGCATGTATCCTCTTTCTTCTAGTCCACCCAGGTGTCATACCCTCTTCTTCTGATTCTAGCCTCGGCATCTTATTTTCTTATCTTTGACGCCATGCCACTTGTGGCATCGCATCAAAGAGGGGCAAAATGTAGACACCGAAAAATCCTTCAGAAAATAAATTATTTTTATTTTCTGAAAATCCTTGATGACATCATCATTTATTAATTAATTAATTATTTAATTAATTAATTAATTTTTATGGCATTAAATCCCTCTCTCTTAATTAAAAATCTTTAATTAAGGAATCTAGCCTAAAAATGTCATTTGGACATTATCCCTAATTTATTAATTATTTAATTAATAAATTGACCAAAAAACTTCAAAAATAAATTAATTTATTTTTAATTTATTTTTTATCCCAAAGTTAGCCAAAATTCTAAAGAGCACTAAACTCTTCTAGAAAGTCTTAAACCTTCCTCTAAATGGGTCAAATCCCTAATCTAGTCCCTTCAAACCCTAAGCCTAGATATTTAATATTTATTAAATTTACCTTTAATAAATATCTAAATCTCACCAAAAGTCACTTGCCCATCCCTTTCTCCTAATCCTAATCCTAATCCCCTTTCTAATCTTGTCACATTCCATTAGCAAAAGGTTTACCAAAACTTATGCTAACCTCCTCCTTAGTCAACAAAGATGGCCACCTCTTGGCCACCTCTTGCAAATGCATTTAAGGATGCATATAAGCCTTCCTTATCTTTCTTACATGCATTCATTATGCATTTAAGACCTTCTTATCCCTTCCTTTCCACCTCTTGGCCTTGGGCACATTTACCAAATTGTGCACATGCCCTCACACTTTCAACTCAATCCTCCCTTGACACTTGTCAGGACACTTGTCCTTGACTCAACCCTAACCTTAGCCCTAACTTTGACTCATCCTTTTAACCCAAGACCTTCCCTTTTCCTATAAATAGCCTCACTTTTTTGAGCAAACCAATCCTCTCTCATCTTTCAACTCTCAAACTCAATAGAAAAGTTATAATGTCATTTTCATTCTAGCATAAGCATAAACTGATGAAGGGTGCTCCCGTTACTACCACAAACACATAACAGAAATAGAGAAACAACAACAATATACAAGAACAGAAAATTGGCTTCTTATTATCTCCACAAATGTGGAATTACAAACTTTCAGAATTACAATATGCAAAGCCACATGGGCATTCCCTTACAATATTCTGTAGGACAAAGCCTCGAGCTATTACCCAGATCTACTACCCAGAACTATTCTGAACTGCCTAAGACAATAATACAGCCTTCCTTATATAGGCAATTTTCCACCACCTGGGAAGGTTCCAGAATTTTAGCCAATAAGGCCGACCAACTTAGAATTATTTTATTTTACATTTTATTACATCATAGTCGGCTCAAGATAACCTTGAAAACCCGAACAGAAATTTTGAAGAAAATTATTTTCTGCCATTTCAGGTGGCCCAACTTTCGAAGACCATAAGTCATCACCAGTTGACCCGCTCGGCTATTATAACCCCATTTCGGAAACGCCACGAAGTGCTCTACAGGCTTCGCCGGCGCAAGCACCCGTCACCTCAATTCTCGACCTCATTCGGGGCCTCTAAAGCCTTCAAAACTGAGCTCAAAGTTTCTGTACCCTGCTGCCAATACCGAAAATCTTCAATATCTTCCAACATGCACTTGATCTGGAAATGAAACTTTACTGGAAGACTTATATGACCAAAATGAACCTCCAAGAAAGAAATTAGATCATTCTGAGCACAGATGAAAATTACCAAAAATAGTAACTTTCCATAAATAGCAGCTCTGCACAAAATAGCCCTTATTGAATACAAAAACAAAAATATTTTTAGGTGATGCAAGATTGCTCTTACACCCAGGATGCTCTGGCATCAGACACCCGGGGTAATTTGAGAAGTGACCCTGTCACGACTCAGGTGTGCAGAGGAAAACCAAGACGGCTAACCTCCTCCTTTGTCAGCCATGATGAATCTTCAACAGGTCGTCCTTTCCACTTGACCAGATATTCTTCATATGTCCTGTTCCTTGTGCTTCTGCCAACACGACTGTCCAGTATATCTTCAATCTCCTTAGTGTCTGAACTAGTTGCTGGAATACTCCACTGTGCTGCTGTGATCTCATCTTCAACACCTCCTTCATGATACTCTGTCAGATCTGAAATGTTAAACACTGGTGAAATATTTAACTTAGTAGGCAATTCTACCTCATATGCGTTTCCTGAATCATGTTTCTTCAATATCCTGCATGGTCCAAACTTCTTCATTTTCAGCTTGTTATATGTACCAACTGGAAACCGCTCCTTCCGCAAATGAACCATGACTTCATCACCAACCTGAAATTCCTTATACCTCCTTTTCTCATCTGCCTTAGCCTTATACTGTGCGTTCATCTTGGTAATATGCTTCCTCACCTCCTCATGGATGTTCTTCAAGTGTTCTGCAAAATCCTCAGCTTCAGCACTACTTATTTCTCCTTTATCTATCTTCCTCAATTCAGATGCATTTCTTGGACTACTTCCATATACAATCTGGAATGGTGATTTACCAGTGCTCCTGTTGACAGAATTATTGTATGCAAATTCTGCCTGTGGTAAAATCAAATCCCATCCTGTTGGCTTATCTCCAACCAAACATCTCAGCAAATTTTTCAAACTTCTATTCACCACCTCTATCTGTCCATCAGTCTGTGGATGATGTGATGAACTAAACTTCAAATCTGTCTTCAACTTCTTCCACAATGTACGCTAGAAATATCTAACAAACTTAGTATCTCGATCTGAAACTATGGTCTTTGGCAAGCCATGTAGTCTCACTACTTCTCTGAAAAATAATTCTGCACATGAACAGCATCATTAGTCTTCTTGCAGGGAATAAAATGTGCCATCTTTGAAAATCTATCAACTACCACAAAAATTGAATCGTGTCCCCGCTGTGTCCTTGATAAACCAAGAACAAAGTCCATGCTGATATCCTTCCAAGGCTTCTCTGGTACAGGTAATGGCTGATACAACCCTGTATTCTGCTTCACTCCTTTCGCCATCTGACATACTCTGCAACTCTGTACAAACTTCTTCACATCTTGCTGCAATTGTGGCCAATAATAATTCTCACTAACCAAACCAAGGGTTTTGTCATGACCAAAATGTCCAGCCAATCCTCCACTATGCTTCTCCTTGATGAGATTCTCCCTCATAGAACTTTGTGGAATGCACAACTGACTCCC
Organism: Chamaecyparis obtusa; assembly: GCA_027943335.1. Classification (NCBI taxonomy): domain Eukaryota; kingdom Viridiplantae; phylum Streptophyta; class Pinopsida; order Cupressales; family Cupressaceae; genus Chamaecyparis; species Chamaecyparis obtusa. The sequence goes on from BSBK01000334.1 coordinate 1,137,767, forward strand.
TCTGAATAGCATATCATCCTGAATGATGAAATCCAACCATTTTGTCCTGTCTAGAGTAACAAGTTCTGCACAAGCTTTCCAAGCTTCACCAAAATCAGGATCCTCTGGATACAAATTCTTGAGTTCCTTGAACCCAACCACTTCAATCTGCATCTCTGTCAGCAATAGTTACCTTCTGCTAAGAACATCTGCAACCCTATTAGACTTTCCACTTCTGTGTTTCAAAACAAATGTATAACTCTGCAAAAACTCAACCCATTTCAAATGCCTTTGATTCAATTTTCCTTGACTATTCAAATATTGCAAAGCTTGATGATCAGTATATAAAACAAACTCCTTAGGAAGCAGATAATGTCTCCACTTCTTTAATGCCTGAACTATAGCATAAAATTCTTGATCATAAACAAAATATTTCCTCTTGGCATCATTTAACTTCTCACTGAAATAAGCAACAGGTTTACCTTCTTGGCTCATAACAGCTCCTATTGCAGTACCACTAGCATCACAATCTACTTGAAACACCTTATTAAAATCTGGAAGTGCTAAAACAGGTTCTTCTATAACTTTTTGTTTCAACAATTGAAAATTCTTTTCTGCCCCATTAGTCCACTTAAACTCTTTTCTATCCCCTCTCATTGTTTCAGTCAAGGGACCACAAATACTGCTAAAATTTTTGATAAACTTTCTGTAAAAGCTAGCTAAACCATGAAAAGATCTTACCTCAGTAGCACTCCTTGGGGTAGGCCATTCAAGGATAGCCTGTACCTTCTCTAAGTCTATTTTTAGACCTTCTGCTGAAACTACAAATCCCAAATACACTAACTCTTTCTTCACAAAACTGCACTTCTTCAAATTAATCAACAATTTCTCTTCTCTCAACTTCTCAAATACCATACGAATATGCATCATATGCTCATCCAATGTCTTACTAAAGGTCAAAATATCATCTAGGTGAACAATGACAAATTTATCCAGAAATTCTTTCAGAACCTCATTCATGAGCCGCATGAAAGTGCTCGGTGCATTGGTTAGCCCAAAAGGCATGACTAACCACTCATACAGTCCTTCCTTTGTCTTGAAGGCAGTCTTCCATTCATCTCCTTCTCTGATCCGAATCTGATGATATCCACTTTTCAGATCTATCTTTGAAAAATACACAGCTCCACTCAGACAGTCCATAATATCATCCATTCGTGGCAATAGAAACTTGTACTTGATTGTGATCTTATTTATTGCCCTAGAATCTGTACACATCCTCCATTCTCCATTCTTTTTTGGTGCTAACACTGCTGGTACAGCACAGGGACTCAGACTCTCACGGATCAATCCTTTCTGTAACAACTCATGTACTTGTCTGTTCAACTCCTCACTTTCTGCAGGTGTCATTCTGTGTGCTGCCTTGTTTGACAAACTCGCTCTTGGGATCAAGTCCATCTGATGACTGATCTTCCTGACTGGTGCTAATCCATCAGGCACGTTATCGGATACAATATCCTGAAACTCATTCAACAAATCTGCAACTTCTACAGGAACATCTTCTACTTCCTCTTTACCAGCTTTTAAAATTAAAGCAAAACATACATGCTCATGCCTCATACCATCTAGGAAATTTCTTCCATCAACAGAAGTTATCCTTGCATTACCACATACCTTTTCTTCAGTCTCCTTCAATGGTTTTAGCTTATGTCGCACTCCATCCTTTGTCAGGGAATAGGTATTCGCACGACCATCATGTACAGCACATCTGTCAAACTACCACGGTCTACCCAATAACATAAGACATGCATCCATAGAGATGATATCACATAGTACCTCATCTTGGTACCCACCGATCTTGAACTTTACCAGGCACTGTTCACTGACTATGACTTTGTGGTCATCCTGCACCCAGGCAATCCGATATGGATGTGGGTGTTTCTCTCTCTTGAGCTTCAACTTTGTCACCATCTCTTCTGACACCAAATTGTCAGTGCTTCCACTATCAATAATCACATCACAACATTTACCTTCACACTTGCACCTGGTGCGAAACAGGCTCCTCCTTTGCTCAGGTTCATTCTCACCACTCAACAGGACTCTTCTGTTAATCAATGTTTCTCCTCTTTCAACATCTTCAGAATTTGATGATCTGGCATCTTCATCTACATGTGCAACTCTGGCCTGGCCTTCATTTCTTCTATCTGTTCTGCCTTGGCGCTGAGGACATTCAAATCCCCTATGACCTTCTTCTCCACAGTGAAAACATGTTCCACGGAAGCCACCTCTTCCAGATCCTTGTCCTCTTCCTCTTCCTCTCTGATCTCTATTATTCTGATCCTGGAAGTGATTGGAATTATTTCCTCACTGATTCTGACTGCTACTGGCCTCATCCTTCTTTTTCGGATCTTCATTTCGGCCACCATATGATCGTCCACCAGATCATCCACCGCGACCTCTTCCATTTTGTCTGCTCTCAAACTTTTTGTTCAACTTTTCTTCTACTTTTAGGGCAAACTGGTATGCGTCTTCAATACTGTTCATTCGAACCAGATTCAGCTCCTCTTGGATGCTTGGCCTTAACCCATTAAGGTATCAGACAACTTTCTCTTTATCAGCTTCTGCATGGCCTGTTCTGATGAGAAGTCGATAGAACTCCTCTGTATACTCCTGAACAGATCTTCCTGCTTCCTTCAAACTCTACATTTTCTTCAGTAGGTCAAGCTCGTAATCAACAGGAATGAACTATTGCTTCAATTTATCCACCATCCGATCCCATCTCATGATTTTCTCCTTTCCCCATCTATTTCGCTCCAACTGAATCTCTTGCCACCATATCTTCGCATGACCTTTCAGTCTGGCCTTTGCAAATTTGACCCTATCAGGATCCTCAACATCTTCATACTCAAAATATTCTTCACATTCATTGATCCAGTCGATCAATTCCTCTGGGTTAAGATTTTCAGAAAATGTAGGAACCTCAATCTTAGGTCTTTTCCCAATCTTGGAAATCGCCTGAAAAAGTCTTTCTTCCTCTTGGTTCACAATTTCAACTTCTCCTTTTTGATATTCTTCTTCGGCTTCATCCTCACTTTCGTCTCTGACATTAAGATTCATTCCTCTGCGAATCTCTTCTTGCAATGCTCGCACTTGTCTCTGCAGCTCTCTAACCTCAGGTGTTACAACACCAGCTCTTCCGCCACGTTCCCTTCGTGGAGGCATTTTCGTGATGCGCGCTGAAACCCTAGCCACGGTCCTGGTGCAAACTGCCTCACAGTCGACGATCTGTTTACACACTCAAGAACTCTTGCTCTGATACCACTTGATGAAGGGTGCTCCTCTTAATACCACAAACACATAACAAAAATAGAGAAATAACAACAATATACAAGAACAGAAAATTGGCTTCTTATTATCTCCACAAATGTGGAATTACAAACTTTCAGAATTACAATATGCAAAGCCACATGGGCATTCCCTTACAATATTCTGTAGGACAAAGCCTCGAGCTATTACCCAGATCTACTACCCAGAACTATTCTGAACTGCCTAAGACAATAATACAGCCTTCCTTATATAGGCAATTTTTCACCGCCTGGGAAGGTTCCAGAATTTTAGCCAATAAGGCCGACCAACTTAGAATTATTTTATTTTACATTTTATTACATCATAGTTGGCTATAGATAACCTTGAAAATCCGAACAGAAATTTTGAAGAAAATTATTTTCTGCCATTTCAGGTGGCCCAACTTTCGAAGACCATAAGTCATCACCAGTTGACCCGCTCGGCTATTATAACTCCATTTCAGAAACGCCACGAAGCGCTCTACAGGCTTGGCCGGTGCAAGCGCCCGTCACCTCAATTCTCAACCTCATCCGGGGCCTCTAAAGCCTTCAAAACTGAGCTCAAAGTTTCTGTACCCTGCTGCCAATACCGAAAATCTTCAATATCTTCCAACATGCACTTGATCTGGAAATGAAACTTTACTGGCAGACTTATATGACCAAAATGAACCTCCAAGAAAGAAATTAGATCATTCTGAGCACAAAATTTTTTTACCAAAAATAGTAACTTTCGATAAATAGCAGCTCTGCACAAAATAGCCCTTATTGAATACAAAAACAGAAATATTTTTAAGTGATGCAAGATTGCTCTTACACCCAGGATGCTCCTGCATCAGACACCTGGGGTAATTTGAGAAGTGACCCTGTCACGACTCAGGTGTGCAGAGGAAAACCAAGACGGCTAACCTCCTCCTTTGTCAGCCATGATGAATCTTCAACAGGTCGTCCTTTCCACTTGACCAGATATTCTTCATATGTCCCGTTCCTTGTGCTTCTACCAACACGACTGTCAAGTATATCTTCAATCTCCTTAGTGTCTGAACTAGTTGCTGGAATACTCCACTGTGCTGCTGTGATCTCATCTTCAACACCTCCTTCATGATACTCTGTCAGATCTGAAATGTTAAACACTGGTGAAATATTTAACTTAGTAGGCAATTCTACCTCATATGCGTTTCCTGAATCATGTTTCTTCAATATCCTGCATGGTCCAAACTTCTTCATTTTTAGCTTGTTATATGTACCAACTGGAAACCGCTCCTTCCGCAAATGAACCATGACTTCATCACCAACCTGAAATTCCTTATACCTCCTTTTCTCATCTGCCTTAGCCTTATACTGTGCGTTCATCTTGGTAATATGCTTCCTCACCTCCTCATGGATGTTCTTCAAGTGTTCTGCAAAATCCTCAGCTTCAGCACTACTTATTTCTCCTTTATCTATCTTCCTCAATTCAGATGCATTTCTTGGACTACTTCCATATACAATCTGGAATGGTGATTTACCAGTGCTCCTGTTGATAGAATTATTGTATGCAAATTCTGCCTGTGGTAAAATCAAATCCCATCCTGTTGGCTTATCTCCAACCAAACATCTCAGCAAATTTTTCAAACTTCTATTCACCACCTCTATCTGTCCATCAGTCTGTGGATGATGTGATGAACTAAACTTCAAATCTATCTTCAACTTCTTCCACAATGTACGCCAGAAATATCCAACAAACTTAGTATCTCGATCTGAAACTATGGTCTTTGGCAAGCCATGTAGTCTCACTACTTCTCTGAAAAATAATTCTGCTATATGAACAACATCATTAGTCTTCTTGCAGGGAATAAAATGTGCCATCTTTGAAAATCTATCAACTACCACAAAAATTGAATCGTGTCCCCGCTGTGTCCTCGGTAAACCAAGAACAAAGTCCATGCTGATATCCTCCCAAGGCTTCTCTGGTACAGGTAATGGCTGATACAACCCTGTATTCTGCTTCACTCCTTTCGCCATCTGACATACTCTGCAACTTTGTACAAACTTCTTCACATCTTGCTGCAATTGTGGCCAATAATAATTCTCACTAACCAAACCAAGGGTTTTGTCATGACCAAAATGTCCAGCCAATCCTCCACTATGCTTCTGCTTGATGAGATTCTCCCTCATAGAACTTTGTGGAATGCACAACTGACTCCCTCTGAATAGCATATCATCCTGAATGATGAAATCCAACCATTTTGTCCTGTCTAGAGTAACAAGTTCTGCACAAGCTTTCCAAGCTTCACCAAAATCAGGATCCTTTGGATATAAATTCTTGAGTTCCTTGAACCCAACCACCTCAATCTGCATCTCTGTCAGCAATAGTTGCCTTCTGCTAAGAGCATCTGCAACCCTATTAGACTTTCCACTTCTGTGTTTCAAAACAAATGTATAACTCTGCAAAAACTCAACCCATTTCAAATGCCTTTGATTCAATTTTCCTTGACTATTCAAATATTGCAAAGCTTGATGATCAGTATATAAAACAAACTCCTTAGGAAGCAGATAATGTCTCCACTTCTTTAATGCCTGAACTATAGCATACAATTCTTGATCATAAACAAAATATTTCCTCTTGGCATCATTTAACTTCTCACTGAAATAAGCAACAGGTTTACCTTCTTAGCTCATAACAGCTCCTATTGCAGTACCATTAGCATCACAATCTACTTGAAACACCTTATTAAAATTTGGAAGTGCTAAAATAGGTTCTTCTATAACTTTTTGTTTCAACAATTGAAAACTCTTTTCTGCCCCATTAGTCCACTTAAACTCTTTTCTATCCCCTCTCATTGTTTCAGTCAAGGGATCACAAATACTGCTAAATTTTTTGATAAACTTTCTGTAAAAGATAGCTAAACCATGAAAAGATCTTACCTCAGTAGAACTCCTTGGGGTAGGCCAGTCAAGGATAGCCTGTACCTTCTCTGGGTCCATTTTTAGACCTTTTGCTGAAACTACAAATCTCAAATACACTAACTCTTTCTTCACAAAACTGCACTTCTTCAAATTAATCAACAATTTCTCTTCTCTCAACTTCTCAAATACCATACGAATATGCATCATATGCTCATCCAATGTCTTACTAAAGATCAAAATATCATCTAGGTAAACAATGATAAATTTACCCAGAAATTCTTTCAGAACCTCGTTCATGAGCCGCATGAAAGTGCTCGGTGCATTGGTTAGCCCAAAAGGCATGACTAACCACTCATACAGTCCTTCCTTTGTCTTGAAGGTAGTCTTCCATTCATCTCCTTCTCTGATCCGAATCTGATGATATCCACTTTTCAGATCTATCTTTGAAAAATACACAGCTCCACTCAGACAGTCCATAATATCATCCATTCGTGGCAATAGAAACTTGTACTTGATTGTGATCTTGTTTATTGCCCTAGAATCTGTACACATCCTCCATTCTCCATTCTTTTTTGGTGCTAATACTGCTGGTACAGCATAGGGACTCAGACTCTCACAGATCAATCCTTTCTGTAACAACTCATGTACTTGTCTGTTCAACTCCTCACTTTCTGCAGGTGTCATTCTGTGTGCTGCCTTGTTCGGCAAACTTGCTCCTGGGATCAAGTCCATCTGATGAATGATCTTCCTGACTGGTGCTAATCCATCAGGCACGTTATCGGATATAATATCTTGAAACTCATTCAACAAATCTGTAACTTCTACAAGAACGTCTTCTACTTCCTCTTTACTAGCTTTTGAAATTAAAGCAAAACATACATGCTCATGCCTCATACCATCTAGAAAATTTCTTCCATCAACAAAAGTTATCCTTGCATTACCACATACCTTTTCTTCAGTCTCCTTCAATGGTTTTAGCTTATGTCACACTCCATCCTTTGTCAGGGAATAGGTATTTGCACGACCATCATGTACAACACATCTGTCAAACTGCCACGGTCTACCCAATAACATATGACATGCATCCATAGAGATGATATCACATAGTACCTCATCTTGGTACCCGCCGATCTTGAACTTTACCAGGCACTATTCACTGACTATGACTTTGTGGTCATCCTGCACCCAGGCAATCCGATATGGATGTGGGTGTTTCTCTCTCTTGAGCTTCAACTTTGTCACCATCTCTTCTGACACCAAATTGTCAGTGCTTCCACTATCAATAATCACATCACAACATTTACCTTCACACTTGCACTTGGTGCGAAACAGGCTCCTCCTTTGCTCAGGTTCATTCTCACCACTCACCAGGACTTTTCTGTTAATCAACGTTTCTCCTCTTTCAGCATCTTTAGAATTTGATGATCTGGCATCTTCATCTACATGTGCAACTCTGGCCTAGCCTTCATTTCTTCTATCTGTTCTGCCTTGGCACTGAAGACATTCAAATGCCCTATGACCTTCTTCTCCACAGTGAAAACATGTTCCACGGAAGCCACCTCTTCCAGATCCTTGTCCTCTTCCTCTTCCTCTCTGATCTCTATTATTCTGATCCTGGAAGTGATTGGAATTATTTCCTCACTGATTCTGACTGCTACTGGCCTCATCCTTCTTTTTCGGATCTTCATTTCAGCCACCATATGATCGTCCACCAGATCGTCCACCGCGACCTCTTCCATTTTGTCTGCTCTCAAACTTCTTGTTCAACTTTTCCTCTACTTTTAGGGCAAACTGGTATGCCTCTTCAATACTGTTCATTCGAACCAGATTCAGCTCCTCCTGGATGCTTGGCCTTAACCCATTAAGGTATCGGGCAACTTTCTCCTTATCAGCTTCTGCATGGCCTGTTCTGATGAGAAGTCGATAGAACTCCTCTGTATACTCCTGAACAGATCTTCCTGCTTCCTTCAAACTCTGCATTTTCTTCAGTAGGTCAAGCTCGTAATCAACAGGAATGAACTGTCGCTTCAATTTATCCACCATCCGATCCCATCTTGTGATTTTCTCCTTTCCCCTTCTATTTCGCTCCAACTGAATCTCTTGCCACCATATCTTCGCATGACCTTTCAGTCTGGCCTTTGCAAATTTGACCCTATCAGGATCCTCAACATCTTCATACTCAAAATATTCTTCACATTCATTGATCCAGTCGATCAATTCCTCTGGGTTAAGATTTCCAGAAAATGTAGGAACCTCAATCTTAGGTCTTTTCCCAATCTTGGAAATCACCCGAAAAAGTCTTTCTTCCTCCTGGTTCACAATTTCAACTTCTCCTTTTTGATATTCTTCTTCGGCTTCATCCTCACTTTCATCTCTGACATTAAGATTCATTCCTCTGCGAATCTCTTCTTGCAATGCTCGCACTTGTCTCTGCAGCTCTCTAACCTCAGGTGTTACAACACCAGCTCTTCCGCCACGTTCCCTTCGTGGAGGCATTTTCGTGATGCGCGCTGAAACCCTAGCCACGGTCCTGGTGCAAACTGCCTCACAGTCGGTGATCTGTTTACACACTCAAGAACTCCTGCTCTGATACCACTTGATGAAGGGTGCTCCCCTTAATACCACAAACACATAACAGAAATAGAGAAATAACAACAATATACAAGAACAGAAAATTGGCTTCTTATTATCTCCACAAATGTGGAATTACAAACTTTTAAAATTACAATATGCAAAGCCACATGGGCATTCCCTTACAATATTCTGTAGGACAAAGCCTCGAGCTATTACCCAGATCTACTACCCAGAACTATTCTGAACTGCCTAAGATAATAATACAGCCTTCCTTATATAGGCAATTTTCCACCGCTTGGGAAGGTTCCAGAATTGTAGCCAATAAGGCCGACCAACTTAGAATTATTTTATTTTACATTTTATTACATCATGGTCGGCTCAAGATAACCTTGAAAACACGAACATAAATTTTGAAGAAAATTATTTTCTGCCATTTCAGGTGGCCCAACTTTCGAAGACCATAAGTCATCACCAGTTGACCCACTCGGCTATTATAACTCCATTTCAGAAACGCCACGAAGTGCTCTACAGGCTTGGCTGGCGCAAGCGCTTGTCACCTCAATTCTCAACCTCATCCGGGGCCTCTAAAGCCTTCAAAACTGAGCTCAAAGTTTTTGTACCCTGCTGCCAATACCGAAAATCTTCAATATCTTCCAACATGCACTTGATCTGGAAATGAAACTTTACTGGCAGACTTATATGACCAAAATGAACCTCCAAGAAAGAAATTAGATCATTCTGAGCACAGACAAAAATTACCAAAAATAGTAACTTTCCATAAATAGCAGCTCTGCACAAAATAGCCCTTATTGAATACAAAAATAGAAATATTTTTAGGTGATGCAAGATTGCTCTTACACCCAAGATGCTCCTGCATCATAAACTCATCATTTTAGATCATTTTCAAGCTTAAATCACATCTAAATTAGCTTAATTGGATTAACATAGATTCATTTCTTGTTTAATCAATCTTAGTTCATCTTTTAGCTTTGCATATTTGTGTGTTTTTGAGGCCTTTGAGGCAAAATAGGTTCCTCATACCTATTTTGTGTCATTTTGGGTCTTCATTAACCTCAAATCATCCTAATTTGCATTCTCCAAGTGCTTGAGTTTGCACACCCACATCCATCTATATCCAAGCATATCAAACGGTGCATGGGCGCATCCGTTTTAGGCTTAAACTGAGGTGGCTTTGATTTTAGTTTGTTTACCATTAAATTTGATTTGATTATATGCTATGACGTTTGTTTGTCTTTGGCCTTCAAAATAGGTTTAGGTGCACGCTCAAATCCTAGTCTACAACTCCTTAATCTATAATAACAAAAATTTTGTCAAACTTACATCAACAAATATTATTCGGACTCTATGTGCTCATCAATTCATTACCTCATATCGTGTATCCATCATACCAACCAATTCAGTACTCAATATTTCAATTCTGAATATGTTCCCTAATACTCTGTTACTCGGTAGCTTCACTGTTCATTCACCTTCTTCTCTAATCTACTTCATGCATGCAACCTCCAATTTTTCTTCACACATGCATATGCCACCTTCTTATGATCTTCATGCTCTGATATTCTTATATACAATTTTGAAGCGGTGCTAGATGTTCTAGAATCTTTATCTTCAAGCGGTGCTAGAATTGGGTATACTTCTAATGCATATTTCATCCTTAATTATCATTGGATAATCACACCTTGTAATCATGTGTAATCATTAGATTTGAATATCCAATTTTCTATTATACGATCTCCTTGAGATTGGTAAAACATTTTCTAATCGGTGTCCAGGTTCAATGTACTTAGAAATCTTCTAGTGTCGGCCTATTCTGCTTGGTAATACATTTTCTTTAACTCAGTAACTGAGTTCTCTTCTCAATTGGGTGCTTGGTAGAACTTGGTTCTCAGTGCTTAGTTCTGCCTTGCTCAGTGCCTATACTTTCTTTTTCTTTACTAAAATTCACTGTTTGCTTATTACTTTTACCGACTTCTTTCTCTACCTTACCAAATCATCTTTTCTTCCTTACCAAATGACTTTGAGAAACATAATAACTTCCTCATAACTAATGACAAAAAAATTAACTCTTAGGAGTATCAAGTCCAGCAAGTGATATTTAGGCCTATAGCCCTATGAGTACTCAAATTTGTATAGTCTCACAATCACAATTTAAGTGGTTCCCTTATACACAAAATTCAAGAATGTCCAAGGAAATGATCAAATCAAGGTTCCATGGACAAAACTGACTATGTCTTCTGAGATTTTCATCTCAAGGAAGCATCTTTATTATAGTGAGGTGGAAGGGTTTTCTTCTACCTATCCTCAGTTGGATCATTCTTGAGAGATTTTTACCTCAACTGATAGGCCCTCTAAAATTTATAGCAAGAACCTAAAGAGGATTGGAAACTTAGGAGTCTAGATTTCTAATTTTCTATTAAGGAGAAGAGAATAATCTCCTATCCATGTCCTTTTCTCCTATCAAACACATCATGCAAGATTAAATGTAAATTTACTCCAATTTGACCTCAAATCCCTATCTAACTTTTGAGTTTATGATTTTCCCAAAGGGAAAAGAGCATAATCCTCTGATTAGATTTAAAAATGACCTCAAATTGTGATTAAATTCCTCGAAAATCAAATAGAGAGAAGCACATGAAATTTTGGTTGATTCCACGAGGAAACCTACAACATAATTCATTAGTAGTTTGCTTGCTATTTTTCTTGGATAATTCAACCTGCAAACCATTGTTAGGCTATAAAGATCAATTAGAATCACAACACTCACCCATTAGTCATTAGAAATTTCAAATTCACAAATAAGGTAACTGAATACAATCCTATTTTAATCCCAAATATGATAAATCATTATATGCAATTCAATATTAACCAAATGTGATTAAGGATCCCAAATGTGATACAAAGCTCACCAGTTGAGATCCTAACTAGATGTGATTTAGGAAACCCTGGGTGCAATCTTGTTTAGACCAAGTGTGATCCTTCTTCCCATGTGCAGCACAAATTCCCAAATGTGACACTGGCTTTGTCAAACAATGAAAAAATTGAGTTAGAATTGCAAAAATCTGGGGCTGAGCCCCACGGTGGGCGCCAAAAATGTGTGTGTATTTTGTGGTACCTATTATCCTATAACACAACACTTCAATAAGACATTAGATTGTTATCACATCAAGAAAATAAAGATCAAACATAGTAAAAAATTCATCCTATTGCTCTCTAACTAGCAAGAGTATGATTAAAATCTAATTTACTCTTAGCCTTAGGCTCTAAACAGTAACAATTCACTACTAGAATGAGAGATTTAAATGCATTAAACTAAGAAACATGAGAAATCAAGCAAAGATATTAATTATTTACCAATTAAGCTATGAAATGAAATGTGAACTAATTAGCTATGAATTCAAATTAGCGGCATGTAGCTATGAATGCAATTAATCTATTATGTTGTGAGTTTAAAATTCTCTTTTATAGAAATTCATTAAATTTGATGGTTGAGGTGCAATTTGGGAAGAGTGGTTGAGATGCATCCTTCCTTGATCCATGTGAGGTGATCCATGTAGCTCTCCTCTTATTGGATTATTTTGTCCTTGTTGTCCCTTGCGAGGTGACATGTAATTTTGAGCCTTTTATTAATTTATTTTAATTAATTACTCTAGACATGCATTTAATGGGATTGATTTAATTAATTAGGCTTAGAGGTAATTAATGTGATTTCTGATCAATTAATGATGTTTAAATGCTTGATTTAAGAATTTTATTTATTTTATCAAATTATGTTAATAATTAAGGATCAAATTAACATAATCAGGACATTACTCTGAATTGGGGAAAATAGGGTCTTTGGGTCTATTAGCCTAATTTTGAGTGATTACATTATGTCTCAATTTAAAATATGAAGATAATTCTCTCTTACTTTTAATAAAATATGAAAGGAGTGGTAACATAAATCATGGTGTGAAAGAGAAATTAGGATCTTACCTAAGTGAATAATGTTGTTATCAAATGATTTGGCCATCTTTGTAAGGGATATGATAATTTAAACTACTCTCTCTCTACCCTCTCATCTACCTCCTTAAGATTGTGAAATGAAAAGAAATGGTACAAATTACTATAATGTATCTCTCCCTACCCTTTCCTAAAAGATAAATTCAAAGGAATAAAATTACTTAGGAAAAATAATGTTTGTTAAAATTTATATGTACCTAACTAAGATATCTTGGGTAAGAGGGTTTATGTCCCCAAGTTTTTATCATAAATAGGATTATGATTCTTATTTGTTCTAAAAGAAGACGTATATTATTCATATTTTGTAAGCATTCGACATGCCATGTTAATTTTATGTATAGGAAGAGAATATGTGCATAAAGGGACTAAAAGAGATTTTTGGTCCTAAAAATTGTCATAAATAAGAGTCTCATTTGCATCCTTCTAGATGCTTAGTGGACAATCAAGATTCTAGATGAGTATTAGGAAAATGAATCTAAGCATGATACTTTATGTATACATTATGATCCACACTTTAGTAGTATATTAATAACAACCCTAATTGATTGATTTACTATAAAAATATTTGATGTTAGAGAGGTATATTATTATCACACTATATCACTTAAAATTTTAGGTGTACGAGGTTAATCATATGAATGGTTACTTTAGAATGAACACTTATTAAGGATAGAAAGTAAAGGAATTGGATAAAATGTTTAGATGTGCTAATAAAATAATTAGTTGAAATAGGAGTAGTAGTAGTAGGACTTGTGTGTTTCTCCTTCTGTCAATGGGCGTATGATGAAACAATTTAAATGAACTCTTTACTTTACTATTTGAAATTATCTAGGTATGTTGATATGGAAAGTTCCTAACTCGCAAATTTGGAAAAGTATAAGAAAAAATATAAATAGTGAGGATGAATCCTAAATTAATAGTGTGATTAGATCTCCTCTAGGAGTATGAATATTATTTTGTAAGTCAAACACTATAACTATTATATTAGAAAATTGTAAAAGATATCTTAGAATATATCTCTGTAAAATGTGGGTGTACCATATGTTATTGTCATTAAAAAAAATTCATGGCAATTTTAGAATACCCATGATGTTTCAGTCCACAATTACAAAGTAAATGTACCATACTAAAGTGTTTTAAAGGAAACTTATATCAATGTTGTATACCCTTTAATGTTGATCATGCATCTTTAGTAATAGAGAATGTGAATTTTGAACCCTATGGTAATTAAATTTTACAGGTATGAGTAGGCTTATGATATTGTTTCATAAGTTAAACCATCACATTTCATAATACTTATCATCATAATTGTTCAATTTTTTCTCTAGAGTTTTCCACAAAGTGGAGAAGTTAGCATGGATTCTTGTCTTTCATATTATTTTCTATGGATAGGAATTTTGAAGATTGATAAAGGAAGGTGAAAATTTTAAATTATACCTGTGTACAATAAGTACCTTTATAGGATTAGTTTATCAAGATTTAAATCAAATTGAGCTAAAATATGACAATTAGTAAGCTATTCATCGAAAATAATGAGAATAAACATCCTGTAGATCTCTAGTTAGGTATGCTAATGCAAAGCTCTCAACAAGCCTCCATTAGTGATAGTCCTAAAATGAGAATTATGCTATTTGATTACACAATTAAGCCTATTTCAATGAAAACTATGCTCAATTATGCTAATTATATGCTCCTAGCTCAAATTTTCTATAACTTTGATGCAATTCTAAGATTGGTGGATCCTTTTCTCCTGATTTTAGCTCTTTATTTATAGATTTTAGCAAGCATAGGGGGTGGAGTTACTTTGATCATGATTGAGTTAAGGTTAAGTCCATGGTTTAAAATATGGGGATAATTTAAATATTTTTTCCTTAAAGCTTGGGACAATGAGACAAAATGAGTGGTCAAGATGCTCTCTCCTTATGAGTGATTGAGATTCAATGTGGCTTTGATCCATGTGAGTCCAATCCTTAATTCCTATTGGTTGAGGTAATTCCTCTCATGTGGTAGGTGAGAGAAACTAGGAATTAATTAACTTAATTTAATTAATTTCTTTAGCCATGTGTACCCCTTGAATGGGTTAAATTTTATTTTAATTGAACTATACAATTAATTAGATTAATTGCACACTTAACTGATTTATTTGATTTTTGGCTTTTGATTTCAATTAATATTGAATTTTAGGTTTGATTGCAATTAATGCCTTGATTTTACCTTAGTTGCTCACTTAGTTTGACCTTGACCATTTTTAGGTGTCTACAATACTTTTTTCATAAGCTAATTTGTATGAGTGATCTAGGAGTAGCCAAAATTTTTTTGACTCAATTAAATGACTTTGTTTTACAACTTATGAATAATGAAAGTTTATTACCTTCTGACTTCCAGGAGTAAGTCAATCTTAGGGGGGGGGATGTAACACCCCTCTAACCCTAACGTGTTTGATATCCCTTTGGAAGTTAGGAGAATGTTGTAGAGACTTATATTCTTGGATAAGAGTAGGTTTATGCTTGAAGGCTGAATAAAAATTCATTCTTAACTATAATACTTTTACTTTAATTTAGGTAGTGATAAATATTTTTGGTATATTCTTGCATGTGTACTCATCTTTTTTTATGATTGCATGGGGTCCTGATGATATGGAGGAACCTAATAGATTTATATGAGCTAATTTTTATCAATGGTTATAATCTCTTGGATAAATTAGGGTCAATATTGATACTTGGGTACTTAAACTTTAATTGATAAATAAATGCTATGATTCCTAGATCTCTTTAACAGTTTGATTATTTGATTATGATTATGATTGGCATGACTATCATTCGATGATTACATGAATTACCATGACTATCTCTATGAGACTAACCATACTTATGTGATGAGTTGTGACCTAACCCTTAACCCTTGTACTTGTCATACCCTCTCTATTAGTTCTACTTGTTATGTTGAAGTTGGATAGGATTATGACATTCTAGCATTTATGGACTTTATGTTTATCTTGTACCTTACTAGATTTAGATAATAATAATATATTTTCAGACTTGCAGATTGTGATTTTTCCCTTGAATAATATGCTTAGGAGAATTATCTTTTATGCTTATGTATATATGATTTGGTTTATCCCTTCTAGTTGATTATAAGAGTTATCTTTCTAAGTAATGATTCATAATTTTTGTGTATATTCATGATTATGATTATTTGTCTAACCCTACTAACCCATGTTATGATCTATATATATCCTTCTTGGCATGGTTTTTGGATAAGAGGAGGTAGTCATAGTCACTCCTATGGGAGATCTACATGATGTTGCACTCCTCCTTCCTTGTCTATCATTGTTTGTCTATAGATATGTATATGTATTTATTTTGTTTCTCAGTGATGTAGGTGTGTAAAGGTACCAAGAATCAACTCCACCTGGTTACATAGGTTTGAGCATGCCTTAAAATCCTTGAACCAATTGTTGTTGTTCGGAGATGGTCCAGAGTTCACACGTGGGAAAACCCTATGGTTTTGATTATTTTGTCTAGTCTCTTGATTTGGTTTTGGGTGGATTTGAGTTCCTTATTTTATATATCCTTTGATGTTGGTCTTGTTTATATGGTTATGAGATATGTAGGATTATGATGTTATTTTCTCTCTCTATGTGTTAATCATATATACAAAGTATACATATATGGGTGCACACGTATATGCATACATGTATATATTCAGTTATTGATGTATAAGTAGTTATGCTCATGATTTTATTAGTGATGATTGTGATTATATGTATTTTGATGCATATTGTGGCTTTAAATAAATAAAATAAAACTAATTACGTACTCTTACATTTACTCCTACCTTATCTCTCTTTCTCTTAGGCTCTCTCTCTCTTGTATGTCTTGTTAGTGTAGAGGGTGGGAGTGGAACTCGGGGCCACCTATTTGTAAGGGGTCCTAAGTTTCCATTAGGGTAGTCACTTCCTTGACAAGCACACCCAAATATATTGTATTTATAAGAGTTAGTTTCGATTAATTATAATAATGATAATAAAACTATATAGACAGAGTTAAATTATTTAATATTCTCATTTGGGGTAAGTTAGTATGGGAAGGGTAGGTAAGTTGGTTTTCGCCAATGGGTGAAACTACCTACCTAATTAATTAAATTAAATAGTTATTAAATAATCTTACTCGAACATTAGAGAAGGGAAGTTGCTCCATGGGAAGCAACTCCCCCAACCTCTGCAACTATTCATAGGATTATATAATTAGGATCCTTCCCTGTAAGTGGAGAGAAATATATTGGGGAAAAAAGGAAGGGTTTAAAAAGAGGAATTTCGGAGAGGTTTGTGAATTTCTAAATTAATTTGCAAAGAGAGAAATAGGATTTGTATTCAAATTCCTATGAGAAAATTGGTGGGAAGAGAATAATAACATTGGGAATTCCCGTGAGACCTGGTAGTGAAGGATCAAAGGAGGGCCTGAGTGAAGGGTTAGAGAGCATTGGAGACTGGAGGGATTCATCAAATATCAAAGGGCTTCTTCACAAGACTCCAAGTAGGATCTAGAACTAGGAAAGAATCCCCTGTAGTTGCTTGTCTCATATATTCAACTATGTGAATATGAATGTTATATGTGTGTGAGCACTATATTAAATGTTTAATAATGTGAATAAGAATGTTACACGTGTGTGCGTTATGTGGATATGTGATGGGAAAATATTTTTAGACACCTTTGCATATTGTGAGAATTAAGACTATACTTTGACAACTAGGTATGTAAATGTCTGTATTATTATTATTTATTATTTTTAATATTTAAAATTAATTAATTAAAATAAATTAAGGGATCATTATAGGTGGAATATAAGAGAATAAACACATCATATAGGGGATGATAAAAATAAATAAAAGATTAGAGTGTATATTTATATGTAAATGCAAGGAGAAATTATAGGAGAAAAATAAGGAAGAAAGATAGGAGAAATTATGGGAGAAAAAATAAATAATTAAAAAAAAAAGATCAAAAGAAATAAGTTAAAAGTGGAATATTACTATGCATAGAAATCTAGCTTTATAACATAAGAAAGTAATAACCAAAGATATAAAAATTTAGAAGGAAAAAAAGGGCATTCTTTAACGGAAAAGAGAAGAATATGGAACCAATACTATTAAGGTAGAAAAATTATTTATTAAAAATATATGTTATGTATAAGAAATTAAAATTATTTTAAAATAAAATTCATTTTATATATTAATTATTAAAATGTATAGATTTTTTTAAATGATGTATTATAAATATATATATTTATGACTATATATAATTAATAAATAAGAGAAATAAGAGAAATTGGTTAATAAATAATTAAAGACATTGTTTAAAATCTTAAATTTAATTAAATTAGAATTAGTCTATTTATTATTATTATTCTATTTAATTAAAGGTGATGTAGAATTTAATTAAGAATCATAATGTAATTTATGGTTATAAATTAAGAGGTTTTATGTGTATTAAGTTTGTAGTAAGCCTAAATTTTATAAAGATTAGTTTATGATATATTAGGAATCTATTTTTGGATATCATAATTAAACAATTCATATAAATGGATGTTAGGTTCTACGTGTATATTTTGATGTTTGTTAATTCCAACTTTATTGAATTTTTGGAAGGATTATAGTGTTACCTTGTATCATGTAGGTGTGTCTAGGAGTTGTACCTCCATCTACACTTACCTTTATGCTTTTATATTTGGAATCATTGTAATAGCTCTACTTTTATTGTATGTCATCTTTTATCTTAAGGGTTGGGGTTTGTCCTAGTGGTATGGGCCCCAGGAAAACACTAAAAGAAACCCTAAGGGAGGGATGTCTGTGAGAAGGTATAAACCCTAGATAGCCTATTTTGCTAAGTAAGGTTCCTAGGTGCCCTAGGTGAGTGGCTCACCGCAGGATCCGACCAAGGAGGCCAAAAGGATAACCTTTGGGTGATTTTGGAAAAGAAAACCTAATATAATTCAAAAACTAGTTGGAAATGGGTAAGGGATTTAATAAAATTTTAAAAAGATAAAAAAAAATAAGATAAGGGCCTGCATAGGTCTTATTGGAGTACCGGGGTCATTATAGCTATTGGGGCAGGCCGCATGAGGGTGCCTGAGTACATGACTGCTAGGAAGGATCTCAACACATAGGACTATGCAATGATACTCACCTAGTCATCATCCTAGGGAACTCCTCTCTTGGGCTTTTGTTTTGTATTTCTTTGTTTCTTCTTGTTTCTTGTTTGGGTGGTTTTCCCTCAACCTTAGATTGTCCTAGTTTCCCTATGTGAATAATGGTTCTATATCCTAGCATGGGGGAGTGGAAATTTGTGGGTCCATGTGGTTGGTGGTGATCCTTTTCGAGGTATTGTTTGGGTTTATGCTATTCATGGAGCATCTGAAGTTGTTGAAGACATTCTCCCTATTCTTCATGTTGTATCTTGGAAAAAAAATTGTAAGGATATTATAAAGTGTTATTCATATTCATGTAAGCCTATAAGGCCTTGTATTGTAGAAGATATATTGTAAGCATTCATATTATTGGGAAGGGTATCTCTAGGAAAATTATGGGAACGGAAATCAATCTATATTATTATAGCTTAGAATATGGAAAGTGTAATTGTTGAAAGACTATGAATTTAAATGTGTTAATGATATTTCTAAAAAAGAAAAAAAGATTTTTTTAGTACACTTGTCTCTCTCTCTCTCTCTACTTTCTCTTATGTCGTTAAATGGATCAAAAGAATTCTATCTTTAGTTTATGTTAAATTTTAATGCACTATGAAATGTGTTTTTAAAAGAAATAATCTTGTAAGGGAACCTGTTAGGACTTAAATACCTAGTTAACTTAAGTAAGTCAAAAAGAAAAATAAATTGCACTTTTCTCTTTTTTTTGCCTTGTCCTTTCAGATTCCCTGGCGGGGCATGACATCGCTCACTTATTTGGAATTAAAAAACAAAAGATCAGTTCCTAAGTAGCAAGATACAACAAAAACTTATGCACCTAAGACTCATTGTCTCAGGGAAAAGATACATACAACTCTCTATAAGGTTAAAGGTAGATTATTTTGATAATATAGATGATTTGCACAACACTTTCACCCTTAGTAGAACATTGTTACTAACTTTTCTTATCTATGACTATTATTGAACTTTTCTTTGTAGCCTACTGTAGATCTTCACTAGTTCACACACTGTCTACTTTCTACACACATTACATCTTGCCAAAGAAAAAAATAAACTTATATACAAGATAAATCATTTAAGTTATAATTCAGCCAAGGCATTATAAAATACAATAATATCCTATGCTAGAAGCATCTAGAACAAAACATAGAATGGTCCCAACTCGATAAGATATAATAATTAAATGCATAGGTCACATAAAGCATGAACCCATCTGGGTAAGAGATAATCATTAAATGCATAACCCAGACCTAAATATAGAAGCACAATCTACTCCAAGAGAGGGAGAGGACCATGAACATGCCACACATAGCCCAATGTCAGATCCATAATTAGTATAACAACTTTTCCATCTCAAATGTGTGAAATCACACTCGTTGATGAATCACATAACTTGCCAAATATATTCAA
The DNA here is from genome assembly GCA_027943335.1 of Chamaecyparis obtusa. NCBI lineage: Eukaryota > Viridiplantae > Streptophyta > Pinopsida > Cupressales > Cupressaceae > Chamaecyparis > Chamaecyparis obtusa. The sequence continues at coordinate 1,158,178 of BSBK01000334.1, forward strand.
GCCTCCACACATCATGATGATAACTACAAACTACATTAGAAACACTAGCACATGCCAACAATTCACACCAAAAGTTATCAAAACACATTACCATACCAAGACAATTGAATAGAACTGCAACATTGGATGACACATTATTTTGATCACTATGAATAAATTTTGGATCACCAAAGAATGTCACAACCAATACCAAATGTAGTACCCCTCCCATAGTCTGATTTTCTATATGTTATGGTTATTTTAGGATGACATGATTTATATGTTAGGAAATCATTGATGCCTATGGTTTTATTGACCTCATACTTGCATGTGTATGGTTGATGTGTTTTCTTTATATTTTTGTTTGACATGCCTGATGTGGTTGAGGGATGAAGTCATAGTTACTTAATTGTGAGATCCACACGATCGACTGATCCCCACCATTTTTTGTTATATATTTATATATGTATGTACATGCGGGTTTTGTATGCAAGTTTGTAGGTACCAAGCATCAACTTCCCTGAATTGTCAGGATGAGCATGCCCTATTGCAATATCTAAAATGGTAAGAGAGGGGAGATAACACAGGTCCAAAACCCTAACCTAAGCCTAGTTGTCCTAAGATTGGACAAGTATCAGTTTGACTACCTTACCTGGATTCATCTAGTTGGCATGGATTTGTGGATCCCTTTCTTGAGCATGTTTGGTTTTAGCTTGTTTGGTCTAGTTGATTGATTTCATGAGTGCATGATTTTCTACGATTATTGATTTAATGATTATAGTTGAAATTTAATATTAATCTTATACCTATGCTTATTTGAGAAATTAATTAAAAGTCAAATATTTGAATATTTGGAATTAATTAATTATTTAATTAAAATTAGAGATAGATATACTTTTATGCTTTATTAAATAATTAAATACTTAATTACATGGTTAATTGTGCTTAAAGTATTTAAACTATTTAATATAAATTTTAATCAATTACATGTGCATTAGTAATGTTGAAAAGTAAATTACTTTCAAAAGATAACAACCTGTTTCAAAAGTCAAAGTTGAGTTGTGCAAATAAAGTTATTTTATTTAATTTAATTGTGAATTACTTTCAATTTCTGATTGGAGTTGATTTAGGAGTTAACTGGTGAGTTGTCTTTAGGGTTTGCATGAAAGGGGGAATTGAATCTCTATTAGGGGATATTGCATTTCATTTTAGAGACAAGACAGGTTTTGGAGCAGTTTTGGGAGGGAGATTGGATTTTGACATCTTGAGATTTTTGGGTGATATGGGATTGCTTGAATTATGTCAAAAGCTTGTTTGTGCATTTGGATCTTGTGCTTGCATTCTCCGTGGACTCAGCTCCGCAGGTTGGATCCATTCTTGGAGGAATTCTGGTGCCTACAATTCTTCAAGGGTTTTCAATTTCAGTTGTTTGCATTGGATTTAAGGTAGGGTTTGAAAATCTTGCCTGTTAGTTTCTGTTTTGCATTTATTTGTTTTTTCCTATTTGAGCAATTCCAATATGTCTCTATAGATAGATCTGGTGTTTTATTATTTTGGGTATTTAGAAAACCCTAGATTTGTTGATTTTTAGTTTTTATGAAAACTTGGCACAATGAAGTTATGCTGGCAAAATTTTATTAGAAAATTCTTACTAGATCTCCTAGAAAATGAAAAAATTAAACTTAGACTATAGTTAGACTATAATGCTTGAAGAAAAATAAAATTGCTTGTGAAAGAAAATCAATTTGTGATAAAAAAAACAATTCTAGTAAAAATTCACATTCTGGAAATAAGGTACAATCAAAATAAAATTAGATAGTGAAAAAAAAAAAACCCAGTAAAGACAAAATAAGAAAAGTCAAATTTATTGCATGACTATACTAGAATGTGTTTGATTTAAAAAAATTTATTTTGTAAACTTAGTTGCATATTTAGGTTAAATTCTCTTGGGTTCCCTGGCAAGGCATTACACTTGGTATTAGAGCACCGAGTTTCTACACTGGGAACTCTGGGAAGTTGTGTGCCCATTACATGTTTAAACTATCAAAACTTGAAAACCAAACTTAGACATATGACTCTGTATTTCAGACTATTGTTTATGAACCTATAGGTTTGATATTAAACTTGTACATGTGTGGATTGGATTTTATATGAGTATTGCATTAGTTGTGTTGCATGAACCTTTTTAACTAGTTATTTGATGTAAATATGAATATGTTCCTTATGTAATTGATTAATAGATATTTTCTATAGTGATGAATGAATAAAGGTTTAGATCTATTTGAATTGTTAATGAATGATTGATCAATGTGATTTTCAATTTATTCTTAAACTAGAATTATATTGCTCTTAATGACTGTATATCATGTTCTTATTTTATGGCTTTTTTTCAGATGTTGTGTTTTGTTTTAGTAAATGCTTCATGCTTGAGGGATTCATAGCCTTATCTATTTGTAGGCTTCTAGGAGTAAGCCTAATTCTAGGGGAGGTGGATGTAGTACCCCTCCCATAGTCTGATTTTCTATACGTTATGGTTATTCTAGGATGATGATTTATATGTTAGGAAATCATTGATGCTTATGGTTTTACTGACCCCATACTTGCATGTGTATGGTTGATGTGTTTGTTTTATATTTTTGTTTGACGTGCCTAATGTGGTTGAGGGACGAAGTCCTAGTTACTTGCTTGCGAGATCCACATGATCGGACGATCCCCGCCATTGTCTATTATATATTTATATATGTATGTACATGTGGGTTTTGTATGCAAGTTTGCAGTTACCTGACATCGAATTTCCTGAATTGTCAGGATGAGTGTGCCCTATCGTAATATCTCAAATGGTAAGATAGGGGAGATAACATAGGTCCAAAACCTAACCTAAGCCTAGTTGTCCTAAGATTGGATGAGTATCAGTTTGACTACCTTACCTGGATTCGTGGATCCCTTTCTTGAGCATATTTGGTCTAGTTGATTGATTTTATGAGTGGGTGATTTTATACGACTATTGATTTAATGATTATTGTTAAAATTTAATATTAATCTTATACCTATGTTTATTTGAGAAATTAATTAAAAGTTAAATATTTGAATATTTGGATTTAATTAATTATTTAATTAAAATTAGAGATAGATATATTTTTATGCTTTATTAAATAATTAAATACTTAATTGTGCTTAAAGTATTTAATCTATTTAATGTAAATTTTAATCAATTACATGTGCATTAGTAATGTTGAAAAGTAAATTATTTTCAAAAGATAACAACCAGTTTCAAAAGTCAAAGTTGAGTTGTGCAAATAATTATTTTATTTTATTTTATTGTGAATTACTTTCAATTTATGATTGGAGTTGATTTAGGAGTTAACTAGTGAGTTGTCTTTAGGGTTTGCATGAAAGAGGGAATTGAATCTCTATTAAGGGATATTTCATTTCATTTTAGAGATGAGATAGGTTTTGGAGTAATTTTGGGAGGGAGCTTGGATTTTGGCATCTTGAGATTTTTGGGTAATTTGGGATTGCTTGAATTTTGTTGAAAGTTTGTTTGTGCATCTGGATATTGTGCTTGCATTCTCTGTGGACTTAGAACAACCTATGAGGTTTGGAAGAAACTTGAAAAAGTCTATGGAGGTGACAAGAATTTCCAAAAAGCAAGAGATGATAGTCTCAAAGGAAAATATAATGACATGAAAATGGTAGAAGGTGAGAACATTGCTCAATATGGTGCAACAATCAAAGATTTTGTTGTTGCAATCAAAGGTACAAATGATATCATGGAAGAAGAATATGTGGTAAGTAAGATTCTAAGAACCTTGTTACCTGTCTATTCCATTAGAGTGTCTGCAATTAATGAGCTAAGAACATTTGATAAAGTGATTATTGGTGGACTGATCGGTAATCTTACTAGTTTTGAGCTTGATAATTTTGATAATAGTATTCCAAAGGTTGAAATTTCTTTCAAGGCTTATATAGTAAGTGTCCCTATAAGAAAAGGTAAAGAGTTGATGACTGAATCAGATAGCTTTTCTAGTTTCACCAAGGATATAGATACTATTTTGGAGGATGAGAAAAGAAAAGGACAACTTGAAGAATTGATAGCAAGAAGGTTACCTAGAGGAACGAGTAAGTACAAAGGCCAATTACCCTTAAAATGTATCTATTGTAACGATATTGGTCACATTACTGCTAGGAGTCCTAATGGAGAACAAAACAAGGATAAGGATAAATACTCTTAAGTATAAAGTAAATCCAAAGAAACAATGTTATATGGTTTTGGATGAAGGTGTAACCGATGAGGAATTTGATGAAAATAATGAAGAGGAGATTGTTTTGTTTTCTATAAGGGAAGATCATCCCGCGGAAGACAAAGAAGGTGAAAAGGTACTTGTTTCACATATTGGATAGAATGAAGACTAGATCATATACAATGGGTTCTCGCATCACATGAGCTATGATAAAATTAATTTTATTAAACTCAATAAGTTTGATGGTGGTGTTGTGAGATTTGGAAACAATTTACCCTACTTAGTGAAAGGTAAAGGTACTATTTCCTTCAATGGAAAAAATAATGTAGATGATGTCTATTATGTTGAAGGTCTAACACATAAATTGTTGAGTGTGGGTCAACTTAATGACAAAGGATACCGACTTGAGTTTAAAGGTGGAATATGTAGAATCATTGGAAGTTCTAGTGATGAGATTGCTACTAGAAGGAAAACTAGAGGTAACTTATTTTAGTTGAACAATATAGTTAACAATTGTTTGGTTGATAAGATTGAAGATAGTTGGTTATGGTATAGAAGATTTTTCCATTTAAACTTTGATAGCTTGGTGAAGGTAAGAAAGACTAATGTAGTAAGAGGATTTCCACAACTTGTGAAATGAGATAACTTTATGTGTAAAGAGTGTCAACTTGGTAATTTAACTAGTACATCTTTCAAAAGAAAATCTTATTCATTAGAGAATATACTTGATCTAGTATATATTGATTTGTGTGCTCCTATGAGACAAAAGATTTATAATGGTGATAGATATTTTGTCCTATTTACTAATGATTATTCAAGAGTGATATGGGTTACATTTCTTAAGGATAAATTAAATGCATTTAGTAAGTTCAAGGATTTTAGAACACTAGTGGAGAAGGAATCGTGAAAATGTTTGAAGTGTTTATGATCATATAGAGGAGGTGAGTTCACATTGGATGAGTTTATGAAATGTTGTGAGACAATGGTATAGAAAGATAGATGTATACTCTGAAAAATCCTCAACAAAATGGTGGTGTAGAAAGGAAGAACAGAACAATTGTTGATGTTGCAAGGACAATGTTAATACATGGAGATGTACAAAAGACCTATTGGAGAGAAGAAATCAGTACTATTGTTTATACTCTGAACCAGGTGCAAGTGAAGAAGGGAACCAAAAAAACTCCCAATGAATTATAGTATGGTCAATCTCCAAGTTTAAAGTATTTCAAAAATTTTGGAAGTAAATGTTATATAAAAAGAGATGATTTTTCTAGAAAATTTGATCACAAAAGTGATGAAAGCATAATATTTTTGGGTTATTCAACTAAGAGAAAGGCTTAAAAATATTTTTAAAAAAGGACTAATAAAATGATTGAAAGTGCTAATGTGAAGATTGATGGATTCCCTAAGAAATCTGAGCAAACAAGCAAAAAGGAAATAGCAGCTGATCAGGGAATAGAGTTTATTGAATTGGAAGAGCCTATACCGATAGAGAAGAACAATGAGGAAGAAGTAATGAAATTGGAAAAAGAAGAAGTTACTAGGTCTAAACTAGTAATCCCAAGGTATGTGAAAAGGAATAACTCTTTTGATCAAATAATTGGTGATAAGAATGCAGGTGTGTTGACAAGAAGTAAGGTTAGAGAAAGCACATGTCTGATATCATAATTTGAGCCCAAAACAACAAAGGAAGAAATTAAAAATATTGATTGGTTGAGAGAAATGCATGAAGAATTAGATCAGATTGAGAAGAATGAAACTTGGACTCTTGTGCCTACACCTGAAGACAAAAATGTGATAGGTACAAAATGGGTTTTCAGGAATAAATTAAATGGGGATGGTGAACTAATAAGAAGGAAAAAAAGAATTGCATGTGTAAGGGTTATGCACAAGAAGAAGGTTTGGATTATGGCGAGACATTTTCTCCTGTAGCAAGATTGGAAGGTATCGGGATATTGCTTGCTTATGTTGCATTAAAGAAATTTAAAGTTCATCAAATGGATGTAAAATCAACATTATTGAATGGAATTCTAGAGGAAGAGGTCTATATTGAGAAACCAAAAGGATTTTCATTAACTAAGGACAAAAACATGGTATTAAAACTTAAAAAATAGCTATATGGTTTGAAGCAAGCCCCTAGAGCATGGTATGAAATATTATATCTTTATCTCTTTAGGATTGGTTTCATAGGACTCTGATGATAGTAATGTTTACTTAAAGGTTGAAGGTGAGAAGACATTAATCTCTGAAGTATTTGTTGATGACATAATCTTTAGTGGTGATGATAAGATGAGTATGTATTTTTTTGATGAGATGAAGAAATAATTTGAAATGTCAATGATAGAGGAAATTAAATTTTTCTTAGGACTGTAGGTATCACATTTGGACAATGGAATATACATAAGTTAAGCTAAATATGTGAAGGAGGTATTGAAGACTTTTGGCATGGAAGATTCTAAACCAGTTGATACCCCCATGATTACAAGCTGTAAAATATCCAAGGATGATGAATCTCAGTCTATTGAGGCCACTTTATACACATCCATGATCGATAAGCTACACTATGTTTTACATAGTAGACTTGATATTGCACAAGAAATTGGCATAGTTGCAAGGTTTAAGTCAAACCCAAAGGAGTCACAGATGGTCACAGTAAAGAAATTTTTTGGATATCTGAAAGTTACTAAGGATTATGAATTATGGTATGCTCATGAAGGTAATTTTTGACTAAGTGTTTTTATTGATGCTAATTGGACTAGTAATGTAGATGACCGAAAGAGAACAAGTGGTGGTGCATTCTTTCTAGGAGGTAGTCTTGTGTCTTGGGAAAGAAAGAAACAAAATTACATATCTCAATCTACATCTGAAGTAGAATATGTGGCAGAAACTATCAATTGCACACAGGTAGCTTGGATGAAGGAAATCCTAGAAGGGATTAAGGAGAATGTCGCATAACCGATAATAATTTATTGTGATAATACTAATATCATAAAAATTTCCAAGAACCTAGTCATGCACTCAAAGACCAAGAACATTTCTATTAAGTATCATTTCTTGAGAGAACAGGTGCAGGAGAAAGTGGTGAGTTTGGAGTACATTCCAATGAAAGAGAAAACTATAGACATCTTTACTAAACCACTTCCTAAGAATACTTTTGAGTACCTTAGAGGTAAGTTGGGGGTCATGTCCCTACCTAAGAAGAATTAAGATATAAATGTTGCATCAATCTAGTGGGTATTAATGTTTTATTTTTCAGTGGATTGATGTAAAGGGGACTACTCCTTAGCGGGAAGCAATTGAATAGATGAAGTTTTGAGCATTATGACATCTCTGGCATTGTTTTCAAAGGGGGAGAAGAACTATGATGATGATTACCATGTAAGGAGGATAATAAAAGAATAGAAAAAAGGGGAGATGAACTATGAAGATATGATAAATAGGGGGAGAGAATTTGACATGAGTCTACAGATACTTTTAGTATATTTCCATCCGTTAGTGTGTTTCCATCAGATGAAGATGAAGACAAAGTGTTGAGGGTCAAGAAAATGTTTGGTATTTCTTGGTGTGTTTCTAGCAATGCCAAAGGGGGGTATTGTTGGCATAAATGATGCAAATGAGATGAGTAAGTATGTTGATGACTTGATGATATTTTGTCAATTATGTTATTGTCAAATTGATGTCAACTAAGGTTAATGACAATGTTCTTGGTGTAGAAGATAAATTGTGAACTATGTTGTGAATTGTGGTGTGTGATATGGCACATAGGCTCTAGAAGTATTTATATTTCTATATATATGATCACATATGTTTATGATGAGTTTTATGCAAGTTACAGTCGGTGTGGTGAAGAGAGGGAATTAGTTTAGCTATGAAGGAAAAGAGAAGAAAATATTTGATTGGTATGTCACACAAGAGTAGAATTAGATATTGCGATCAAAGGTGTGTGATCTTGATGATATTATTGGATTTCATTGCAATCACATCAATATTGGTGATTGGTGGACAGAGTTACATGACTCTAAATTTCAAATAGTAAAGAAGAAAAATAAGAACAATGAAGAACAATCAGAGATCCTTGATCATTGAAGAAAGATCAGTTTGTGAAGATAGTTGAGTATTCTAGATTATGTGATGATTATGTCTAAGATGGTGTGAAATGTTAGATATGATTCTTATTGTTCTATTTTCTCGATAATTCATGACAAGGTTCATGAACCTAGGGAAGTGTAATATGTTTGACTTTTCTTTGTCAAATCAAGTGTGCGATGGATTTGGAGGCTGACATGAACTTAAAATTGTAATTGTTAATTTTTAATATGTTTAGAGTTAAGGATTGAGTCTAAATGATTTATAATGATGAAATTAAAATGTAATTTGGGTCTTAGCTAACCTAGTTAGTGAAATATGTATTTATATTGTAGTCAATTATATTTTGCAAGTGTGGAGATCCTGAATGGTGTGTGTGGTCAATCCACTAGTTGATTTCCTCCAAGAAGAAGCAGAAGTTGAGGTTGAGCTTAATTAGATCTATACAAGCAAGGCATTGGTGTTATTTTCATATAATTTTTTTTTTAATTCCTTAACAATTGCAACAGGTCAAAATCCCTTAATCAGGTAGATCCTAAAAGATATTTTTGTAAAATCCTTTAATAGGGTGGTAATTTAGCTAGTTTCTGAAGTCCTCCCACAAGGCTACACCTAATAGGGATAGAGGTAAATCCCTTGACTGGGTGACTTTAAATAGGGTTTTCTCTTAACCGAGCCTATTGTAAGCCATTAACAGAGATAATCTCTTAACTGAGCATGCTCCAAAAGAGTGCATTTTCCTTAGTGGGTGACATCCCCACCATGGTTTTTCCAGAGTTGGGTTTCCATGATAAATATACTAGTGTTATGTGTTGAATTTGTGTGGATTCTTATTTCTTGATGTATTTTTTATCACAATTAAAGGTTAATTATTGCATACATATGTTAAGTATTTGAAGGATAAGTTTTATCAGATCATATTTGTGTTTATTGGTAGATTATTGATTCACCCCCCCTCTTAGTAGTCTTAGGGTTTGATTATTATAACACATACATGATCATTAGATATAATCTCTCTTTCATATGGATAAGGAAATAACATTTTCCTAGTGTTTATCCTTGTCATTGTATCACTTAATGGAGATAAGGCTTTCCTTAAGGACTAACCCTTCTTCATTTTTATCCCTAAGGAGACAATGCTTTCCTTAGGCCTGATCTCTTTTCCTTATCCCTATGAAGATAGTGATTTCCTTAGGCCCAATCGTTCCTTTTTTAGATCCCTTAATGGAGACAATGATTTCAATAAGAAATGATCCTTTTTTATGGATCGACTAGCATAACATAGCTTGATAGACCTTCAATACCATATTTTGTAGCGCTTTTATTTTTGTAGTCCATAGTAAGACAATATCTTACTAGGCTAGTGATCACACTCCTCTCTTCTCTCCTTTTCTTCCTTTCTCTTTCAAGTGATGGCTCTCTTATCTTGGTTTCGGATTTGATGAAGACTTGAGTCACTTGGGGGCTTGATGTTTCTTTATCTCCTTGATCTTGATAAGATTTCTCTCACGCATTAACCAAATTTACTATGAGCATGAGTTCATCTCACACTCCCACTAAAGTGGGGGCTAAATTTATCATCCTAAAAAGTTAGCACCCATAATTGGATGCTCTATGACCTAAATTAGACCCCATTTTGGTGATTTCAAGGTCCAAATGCCTGTTATGCTTGATCACAACACCATGTATTTTCTCCCTCCACTCCTTTTCAGCTTCCCTGACATCCCCATGAAATTGGATCATATTTTACCTAGGACAAGTCACCAATGGTGACTTGTTCCTAGGACATGTCATCATTTATGACTTGTCCCTAGGGTTTTGGGCCCAAATTTTGCCCAAAGCCCGATATTAGGGTCTTATTTTGAGACTTTAAATCATGGTCCTCCTAGATCAAATTTAAATCCTGAATGGAGGGAGTTAAGTATAAAATGACCTCCTCTCCTCTCATTTGGTATATCATGATCAAGTGCAAGCTATCTATCAAGCATTCAAGCATTCAATCTATCATTCCTTGATTCTACATCTCATTCCAAGGTCAACTCTTTGGATTCTAAGCACATTCAAGCATCTTTATGGATTTGAGTGATTACTACATCTCTTCATGAGGGTTTCATATAAGGTGAATCAATAATTTACCTTTTACATTACTTTTGTTTATGCAATTTCTATCATATTTCAAGGTTGATTCCTAAACAGGGGTTTGACCAAGGCAAACCCTTTTCCACAACTATTTTCCCCATTTTTCTATGTGCAGGAACAACTTGCAAAGCTGGAATTTCATATCTGGGCAAAATAAGTGCATATACAAGTCCCAGGAAAGTTTCATCAGAAATTGCCTTGTACATGTTGCCATTGTCGACTTGTTCCCGAAAAGTTGACTTTTCCCTGCTATTTTTTAGTGAAATTTCTATTGCAAAAATTTACAGGTCCATGTATTTTCCAGATTTATAGTTATAGAAGGATACGAGACTCCAACAACAGGAATATTTAGATTCAAAGTGCCATATTCTCCATCTTGTTTCTAGGTGTACTGATCTTCTCCCTCCTTTACCCTTGTACTTTATCAAATGAAATCTTGGTATATTCCCCATTGAGTATAGATTTTGCATTAGCACATTTCCTCCTCTTGGTTGTGCTAATCAAATTCACTGTGTGGTGGTTTTGTATTCCAATGTATGTAGGATTTGGGTTATAGTACCTTCTATGTTGCTTACCATTTCTCACTATATAATATCAATCCATATTTAATGGTTTATTTAATATTTTAAAATGATATAGTAATAATTTGGTGAATCTCACATGATAATAAATAGTGTGTGTGAAATTTGGGCGAATTAAACCTTGATAAAACACACACATTATAATTTTCAAGGTGATTATGAAACTAATTAACATGGATTTATAATGGTATTGACAAAATGGGTCCTTATCTGTAGTGAATCTTTAATGATGTTGATTAAATGGATCATCATACATAGTGAAATTTTAATGGCATTAGTGAATATGTGGGTAAAGTAATGCATGCATGCAAAATTATAAACAAAATATTAATTGCACCATAAAAAAATACCTAGTTTACTATGACAATGTGTTAATTACATGTGTCTCATAAAATAAATGTATGGTAAATTGAAATGCATTTGACTGATGATTGATTAAATCTATGCGATTTGACACCTTGCTAGTTGCAATAGATTTGTCAAACTTGAACTTGTTGATATGAGCTATTTGCCAATTAATGAAGATTCACAAATTATTGAATATTTTTATGATGAGCTTAAAATAAATGATTTATTGTCTTTAAATATAATAAATTAGTATGTAAATCAACATAAATGTGATTTGGCTCAACTACTATGAATAATTTGATGAGATTGTTTTTCTAATTGAAACTTTAAGAATTTAAAGATTATCATGGAGTTATAATGGTACTAGCAAAATGGGTCCTCATAAGTACTGAATTTCTAAAGGTATTGATGAAATGGATAATCATACATAGTAAAATGTTATGGTATTAGCGAATAGCATGCATGCAAAATTCTAGACAAAAATATTAATTATGTCATTAAAAATATCTAGTTTACTCTGGATTAATTACATGTGGCTCATAAAAGAAATTGATGTTGAGTTGAAAAGCATTTGATTGGTATTTTCATAAAATCTAAATGATTTTACCCCCTAGTTGCAATGCATTCATCAAGCTTGAATTTCAAGATATAAACTATTCTTGAATTGATGAATATTCGCTACTAAAAAAGTTGTTGAATATTTTTATGATAATCTCATAATAAATGAATGAATGTTCTCTAAATACAACAAAAGAATAGAAAAGCCAACATAAATGTAAGTTAACTTAACTAAAGCTACCATGAATAACTTAATTTTATTTGGTTTTTAATTTAAACTTTTTGAATTCAAAAGTTAGATCCATGATGATAAAAAATGACTTAGTCAAATCTCTACCTAACCATGAGTGAATATAGAAATCAAAATAAATATCTAAAATATGTTAACCTAATCTCCACAAAAATATGTCTACAAAGTAATGATTACTTTAGAATTTAACGGTCACGATTAAAAGTATTATTTCATAGAAAAACCACAAATTGATTGATAACGTGGATTTCCAACATGTTCCGCGCTTTTAAAACAAAAGCAGCAACCTACCCTCGCACCAACTTCGACCCATGATCACCCACAAAGTCGGAATATACCGATAAGTGCTTACGTCATCCATGATCGCAAGAAACGATAAAAGTCTTGTTCAACTATAATTTATTTTAACGAAAAAAATAAATAGCAAATTCTTCCACGCACGGCAAGTCTACAAATAAATTAACAGAGAAAATGGAAAATTTGAGAAGTCAGAAGGAAACCTACTCCAAGAAGAGAACAATGATAACGACGTCATTGTGACACCAACGAAAAGTAGTCTACCTAATTCACTACTGAATTAGACCTCGTTACTTTAATCAGAAACCCTCTGCTTTTGTACACAGAGTACTCATCCTTTCGTCTGTATTCCAGAAAAATGGCCAAATGCGGTGTAACAGCGGCCATTATTTGTCTAATGGTGTTATGCGGGAAAATAGCAGAGGGTACAGACCAGACCATCGTATTTTACATGCACGACGTAGTGAGCGGAGCGAACCAGACGGCGAAACCGGTTGTTCCCGATGGAGCCACCAACAATTTGGTCTTCGGTGCGATTACAGTTATTGATGACCTGATAACCCAGTCAGCCGACCCTTCTTCGACCGTTGTGGGAAGAGGGCAGGGCATGTACATCACAGCGGCCCAGGATACTTCCACTCTTTTGCTTGTTTTCACGGCCGTGCTTACCAGTCCTGAGTATAGTAATAGTACCATTAGCTTGCAGGGCGCCGACCAGATTACGCAGGCGCAGAGAGATATTCCTGTTCTTGGAGGCACCGGAATGTTCAAATTTGCTCAGGGTTATGCAACTATCGAGACTGCCTCTTTCAGCGGACTTAATGTCGTGCTTAAATTTACCGTAGTTTTGCGTTATTAGATGCTTCGGATCTCGATCTGGTTCGTGGATGTTTGCTTTGAATGGAAAATGCTCTGGTGGAGTCTTCCACTCGCTGTAAAAGATGATTCAGTTATTGATTTTGAATAAAATATTAAGCTTGAATTTGAATTTGAATTTCTCTGTGACATACAGATCTCTGTGCAAATAGATTGTTTTCAGGAAATTTAGGATATTTTGAGGTCGGTGATAAATTTCCAGTCCATAATCTGTGTAGACTTTTTCATCATCATTTACACAGTTTAATTAAGAAACATATATCTTCTTGACTTTGTAATCTATACAAATTCAAATTTCCTCAGGGTTATGCAACCATGGATAAAGATCAAATCGTGAGGCAAGCGTATATTTCCTTTAAAGTCAGGAAATTTCTACCGTCCATAATCTAAATCTTTAGAATTTCTTATCACCATTTATACAGTCAGATTAAGAAATATAAAGTTAGAATTTCTTGTCACCATTTACACAGACTAATTAAGAAATATATATCTTCTTGACTTTGTAATCTATACAAATTCAAATTTCCTCAGGGTTATGCAACCATGGATAAAGATCAAATCGTGAGGCAAGCGTATATTTCCTTTAAAGTCAGGAAATTTCTACCGTCCATAATCTAAATCTTTAGAATTTCTTATCACCATTTATACAGTCAGATTAAGAAATATAAAGTTAGAATTTCTTGTCACCATTTACACAGACTAATTAAGAAATATATATCTTCTTGACTTTGTAATCTATATAAATTCAAATTTGCTCAGGGTTATGCAACCATGGATAAATATCAAATCGTGAGGCAAGCGTTTATTTCCTTTAAAGTCAGGAAATTTCTACGGTCCATAATCTAACTCTGTAGAAATTTTCACCGTCATTTACACAGTCTCGTTAAGAAATATATATCTTTTTAAAAAAATTGACTTCGTAATCTGTATAAATTAAAATTTGCCCAGGGTTTTGCAACCATGGAGAATGCCTCTCTCAGCGAATTTTATTGCCGTTCTCAAATTTACTGTTCTTTTGCGTTATTAGATGCTTCGGTTCTCGGTCTAATTCGTGGCTATTTGCTTTGCATGCCAAATGCTCTGATGGAGTCTTCCACTCACTGTAAAAGATGATTCGGTCATTGATCTCAATAAAATATAATGATTGAATGTAAATTTGCTCTGTGAGATACACATTTCTTAGCAAATAGACTGTTTACAGGAAATTAACGATATTTTAATGTCGCTGATAAAGATCAAGTCGTAAGCTTAACTTATATTTCCATTAATCTCAGGAGATTTCTGTGTTACATAATCTAACAGTATAGAATTTCTAAACATCATTTACACAATTCAATTCAGAAATATATATCTTCTTTTAAAATTGACATCATTCTATGGAACCATGGAGACTGCCTCTCTCATGGATTGAACGTCGTGCTCAAATTTACCGTATTTTTGCGTTATTAGATGCTTCAGTTCTCGGTCTGGTTCGTGGCTGTTTGCTGTGAATGCCAAATGCTCTCTTACAGAGTCTTCCGCTCACTGTAAAAGATAATTTCAATAAAATATTATGCTTGAATGTGAATTTTCTGTGGCATACAGATTTCTGTTCAAATAAGCAATTTTCAACAAGTTTACGATCTTTTACGGTCGCTCATAGAGATCAAATCGTGAGGCAAACGTATTCCCTTTAAAGTCCGTAAATTTCTACAGTCCATGATCTTACTGTAGAATTTTTCCTCATCATTTCCACAGTATAACTCAGAAATATATATCTTCATTTTAAATTGGTATCATGTTAAGGATATAGATTTGATTCAATCGAAGCAAGGTGAGAACGTATTTCCATCTTGTTCTTGAGATAGGTGGATTGGATACAGCTAAGTGTTTGTCTTTTTATGATTTGTAGTCCACCTTACATCTTGTTTTTAATTAGAACTTCATTTCTAGGAGGAGGTAGGTCGGTTGAAATCTGAATTTTCGTTTTCTTTTTTCTAAACAATTAAGATTTGTAAAGAGTAATTTTTCTAAGAGAAGATTTTAAAAAAATAATTAAAGGTTATTGATTTTCTTTAAAATAAATAATATTTTAAAAAATAGATTAATTAATTACGAGTAAGGATTTGTAATGATCAATTTAAGTTTTTATATTTTCTAAATTATTATTATTTTGATTAATGGTAAAAACAGGTTTTGAAGGGATCTGAAACCCTGTACAAATAAGAAGCTTATGATAAAATATAAGGAGTACACCAAACACAATAGATCAGCCAAAACAAAAGGCCACCAACTCCTAGAAACCACCCAAAAGAGTTCAGTGAAAGAAACATTCACATTGCTGCAAAAGATAAGACATTAGAAGACCGCAACAAAAGCTAAACAAGCTATCTTTTAGTCCCCTTCAAATGAGAACGCTAAATTATATTTATTGTTGATTCTCTTCAAAATAAACAAAATCTTTCCAAAATAGACTAATTAATTGCAGAAAAGTATTTATCAAACCAATTTAATTTTTCATATCTTCTAGACTATGACTCTACTATGTAAAGAAATTGTAAGAATATTTTTTTCAATTTAAAGTAAATTACCTACATCTCTTTCTAAAACTTGAATTAAATCTCACTTTTTAATATTAATTAATGAAAGTTTAATTGCAGGCATTTTAAAACAAAGTTTAAATGGCCGACATTGTAATCTATACCAATTTAAACTTTGACTAAATATATCTCATTAAAACAAAATATAATATCAAAACGTTACCAAGCCTCTGATTAAATAATTATTAAAATACTCAAAAGATTATGATAGCTTCCAAGAGTGATTGATTTAACCAAAACATGTCGATTTCTGTTAATTGAGCTCCTTGCTCAACCTTGAAACTGTTTGTTGTGACAATTTGATTGGGGTGGGCATTAATGATGTCTTGTTTTTGTTTATTGCCTTGTCATTTCCAAGACTAGGGACGTCCACCATTCATTATAGGTTTATATATAAAAGGCAACAAAAAAGTATCTATCTCAATTATTGCACCCGACAAAGGCACGTTTTAAGATGCGTGTGTTCGCTATTTTGAGATGGCGTGGGGGGGGCATGTTGGAGCACTTCTACTCACGTTCAATGACTCTCATTTTATTTCCTAAATATTGCATTCACTGCTTTTGCCTCTTGAAAAAATTGTGAATGGAGATTTTTTAAAGGGAAGTATACATTGAGTGTTAGGTAGTGGCTATCCAGTCATGAAAATCTTTTTTATTATATAATTTTTTGCAAACTTTTGAAAAAAAAAACTAAGTGTTTCCCCTTCATATATGTGTTAAATATTTTATATTTATATAATTTTTAAGTTCTTAAATGCATTCTTTGTCAAACGAGATTTAAATATTTGTTAATGATAACAATAGTATTTTAAGGTTTTGTTTATGAGAAATAATATTGATCGTATGTTGTAGTCTAATGTAAATGTATTCAAAGTATATGGTTATGAATATTTTTAGCTTGTTTTTTATTCAATGTATTCTAAAGATGTAGTATCTATGGAACTCTAACATGTGGCAAGAAAATTCTATCAATTATATCTTATATTTTTTTCCTAGAGTTAATAATTAAGGATAAAACTTGATTGAGTCACCTTATTAAGCATTCTTCCAATGTGTGCCTATTTAGAAAATATACAAAAACAAAAGAGATATATAATTATAACAATTAAAAATTGAATGTGTAAAGACTACCGTACCATCAATTAGCATAATTAAAAAAAAAATATAATCAAGCATAAGACATTGTCTTGTGTTCAAATATACAAGATTAGAGATATAAAATTACATTTTGACATAAAGTTAGAGTACATAAAGCAACAACAAGGTAGAACATAAGGAAATATATTCCTTTGTAATTGACCACAAGGTTGAATACAATGAATACATGATTTGCATAATTGATGACAGTTATGACAAGAAATGTTGATATGTATCTCACTCTAGAACATCACATGAGAGAATATTGCCAGAGCACTTATCTGCTCAACCACAAAGTATTTACACTCCTTTGAAATTCTTCCTGACATGAAAAATAGTTGACCCAACACAAGGACACCTAGCAATGCAATTCTAGCAAGAGTAATGATATTTTGTGCAATGTGATATACCTACATTTTAATGCTATTACAATGAAAACACAATTAAAAAGACACCAAAAATTATTCTCAAAGCCGGTCAAAATTTCAATCACACACTTCATTCCATGGATGAAAATTAACTACATTAGATTTTTATAAGACAACACATCATAGCTAATAACTCTAAAAATGCATCTTCAACATATCATTTAATCAATTGTGTAAAATCTCACCAAAGCACACATAATCATATGATGCATACATAAGCATATGACAACTTCACCTTTCAACAAATTAAAAATATATGAAAATTAAGTAAACAAAAGTACATAAGTACATACAAGTGCATTGGTCTATGCATTAAAATAAGAAGAAAGTGTATTAAAATAATACATGTCTAAGAAATAAGCTTCCATCAAATTGCAAACTTAGCATAAATCATACACCCGATGAGAACAATTTTTACATAATGTTAGAGATGTATAAAAATGCTCAAGAATATGTAACAATTGACTTCCCAACTCAAGATTTTGGTGATTTCTAAAGAATCTTTTAATCAACTAATTGAAATGGAAAATAATAATTCAATTCTCATAAGACTTTATTTACAATATATCATCTTTTAGAAATTAGACTACATTTGTCAAATACCTAATATGAACATATTTGTTTAATCACAATTTATTATATCAAAATTGATATATCATAAGCTTATTTTCTACTAGGCATAAATTCCATCTATTTCATTAACATTTAGAATATGATTGACAACTTAAAATCATGAAAATAATGCTCAATCTAGCAAATGAATTACACTAGTAAGCTTTACACTAAACACTTCATTTTTAGTTAAACAAATGACTACTTAAAATAAAAAAAATATTCATTCAATATTGTCATTTTAACAATAACACCTTTGGGCTTTATCTTTATAATCTCCTTTTTCGGCGAGGTAATCTCCCTATGGTTCAAAAGAAAGTAAATTGACTACTTTATAATGTGAATTTTGATTATCCTTGAATTCATTCTTGAACTTAAGATTTATATGGAAAGCAAGTTTCGGTTGTCGATTACAATTCTATGCATGGGCAGGCCTTTATAAGCTCTACGAGAATCACCATAAATGGGGTGTTTCTATTTGACTTGGGTTTAAAGCTGCAAGGTTTATATGGAATCATAAAGAAGACAAGAGGAAGAGATCTACAGAAATATAAGATAGCCACGGTTCCATACATCTGGCCTGAAACCAGTGACCACAAGCCACATAATAATATAAAAGCAGATTTGTATCTAACTCACAGCATGCGAACTACTTGGCATATTTCCTTATAGAAGAGATTACGTTTGGGATGATGTAATTAGACTTGCATACAATGTTGTAATTAGCCTTGCTTACTGTTGGGATATGAAGTCTAACGGTCACATGATCTTTCCCATTCTTGTCTTTTTATTTGATAGCTGTATATGTGTATAAGTAGATGTGTCCAGACCATGGATGTATTGTATTAGTTAAACATTAATAAGAGAATTCCTTGGTTTAAGAGTGGATGTAGGCTAATTTGTCGAACACTATAATTTGCTGTGTTATGTGTTTTGTCATCTTTTTCAGTTGTTGTCTTAAATATTTTTATTAAGTTTATCGGCTCGATTAAAACTTACAATTGGTATTAGAGTTTGGTTGAAATCAAGGAGCAGATATGAAATACATCGATGCTCTTATTTTGACTACAATAGAAGTTGCAGCAAATGGTTGAGTGCTTGATATGGGAGCATCATTCCATACTACCCTGCACAGGGAGTTTTTCAAAACCTTTTGAAGTGATAATTTTGGTAATCTCTTTCTTGCTGATGATAAATTTCTTAATATTGTTGGAAAAGGAGATGTTTTGCTAAAACTAGCCAATGGAAATAGTTGGCTGCTACAGGATGTTAAGTATGTCCTTCAACTTAAAAATAATTCAATTTCAGTTGGACAATTGTTCTCTCAAGGATGTAATGTCAAGTTGGAATCTAGTAAATTGAAGGTGACAAAAGGGTGTCTAGTGATTGCAAAAGGAAACAAATTGGGTACTTTATACGTTGTAGAGAGTCACAATCAAGTTGGAGCTATTCGCAACAATGGCACAAAGCTTGGCATAAAATTTCTAAGAATTTACCTCACCAATGGCTGAAGCGCAAGGTGAGAAATTGGGAAATAAACATTAATTTCAATTCTACATATTATAAGAAATTAAAAGAAGAAATAGTGTCTCATGTTGAAAGAATTATTGTCGCTGCTAAATGTGAAATCATGCCCATGGAAATAGATGAAAATGTTGAGTATTTTGCTATTGAAATGGACATAAATGTAAATGATGATTTAAATCAAAGAGAATACAAAATAATTTCCACCAAAGAGTCTTTGGAAAGTGAAAAGTCAAAACAGGCTATGAAGGAGCAGGGAGGTGACAAGAAGAAAAACAATAGAAGGTTCTTCAAGACAAAGTTATGCTACAAGTTTAGGGAAGGCACTTTCCCTTATCAGAATAATTGTAACTTTTCCCATGGGCTGGAGGAACTGTGGAAGCCCTCTCCCAACTGGCAAGAAATTGTGGCAAATGATTTCAATCAGAAAAGCGATATGGAGCTTTGTTATGTTCTTTATTGCAGAAGAAATAAGGCTCCTATGGAAAATAGCAAGGAAGAAATGGTTTTGGTTGCAAAAGAGGTTGAGACAACCAAAAGATTTGAAAAGGTAACAATTGGCAACAATAGAAATGTTAATGCTAATGCTATTACGAATGATGAGAACGGTGGAAGGAGTGTTGCAGCTAGTGAAAATGAGGAAGAAGAATCCTCTGCCTGTGAAGAAGAGAGTGTGTTGGATGACACAATGGGTGATTGATGAGATTACCGATCACCTGGGGATGGTTGCGGTCCAATACCAGGGTAGGGACAAGATTGCAAGCAAGAGCTATTCATTACTGCAAAGGGTATGTACACTTTCCAGTTTATTTACCTCAGTCAAAAGGTTAATATGACTGTGGATAATGTCCTTCCATTGAGATTCATTCCTGGAGGTTCTTTTGAGAGAGACTCTGGAAACTATGAGTCTTTCAGCACAGCATATAGGCAATTGTGGTCTCCTTGAGGAGCCATATCATGCCTTTATAACACATGCTTCCACTATCGAGGTTCAAGACATGGTGACCACTATGTCTAGGGCAGTTTCAGGAAAGATAAAGAACACATTGGCTCTAGAGAATCACATAGCTTTTTGCAATGAAAAGTTAGTTTATGATGGCCAAAGGAACTTGTACAGTGCATCAACAGTGACAACAAGGCTTATGGTTGTTCCTCTTCCAAATAGCTTCAAGTTGTTAGTAGCCAATACTATGGGCACTAGTTCATCTCCAGAGGCCACTCGATGATTATATTTGGTGTCACATCTATTGCACATCAGGATGGAATCAAAAGAGAGGAAATTATTTGTAATCATACTAATGGACTAGACGGACAGATGAATAAATACGGGCAAATGAACAGACACCCGTGTGAGGATGATAAATCTATTGATGATGTTGCAGAATTTGCAAAAATTGTTGCGAACCTTGAAATTATGGACTATTAGAGACCTCAAATGGATTGAAGCTTATTATATCATGTTTCATCAGAGAGATTGTTTTGATATTCCTTATGGATTTAATTCTTTAAGAGATCTATCATTTCATTATATTTTCATATGATTAAATCAATAAGGAAGGATTGATGAGATATCAAACCATGAGCTCTACGAAAAGAGAATAT
Source organism: Chamaecyparis obtusa (assembly GCA_027943335.1). Taxonomy (NCBI): domain Eukaryota; kingdom Viridiplantae; phylum Streptophyta; class Pinopsida; order Cupressales; family Cupressaceae; genus Chamaecyparis; species Chamaecyparis obtusa. Next base: position 1,179,415 of record BSBK01000334.1, read on the forward strand.
TTTTAATCAATGGATTATCTATCAACCAATAAAAAATTTTGTGGCATCCTATGATCATTTTTCAAGATAGAATCTTCTAAATCTCTTTCAATGACCACCAAAAATCTATTGTCAATTAGTACAAGGCCAAAAAAAATTAAACTATCTCCTCAATATATTGAATCCTTTAAAATTGATCGTTGTCAATTCTATTCCTACATAAATGATTCATAAATTTGGTGTCAATTACAATAATATCAAGGGAAATGGTTTCTTGATACACTAGTTTGTAGCTACAATCAACACAAAGGGTGTGCTTGACTTTTTAGTTGTCTTATGGCTATGTAGGTTTAAAACTATTTTGGTTAGCAATTCTTGAACTAAAAATTGCTCACTTTTTTGTTTTGTTAACAATGAGGCCCCATCAAATGTAGATTGACCCCTTAGAGATTAAAATCATCAAATTCTTTAATCCTTTCAAACACATGAGCCTTTTTCTTGGCATACAAATCTTTAGGGGACTATCTAGCAACATTTTTAAATTTACCTATATTTGGCTTGCTTTAAGAGTCAAAACCTTATTCAACATCTAAAAAATAGAAAAATAATTATCTTTTAAGGAGCATTTACTGGTTTTTATTTTTATGTATATACTAAATCTATGAGTTTTTTTAATATATCACTCAAATGCAAGTTTAAGCTAATTATGTCTCTATTGGAGAACTAGTCACCAACAAGTGTTTCTTGACAACTGGGTTAATGAATCTTGTATGGTTGCTAGAATTTCACCAACACCTATCTTATAGCTTGATAGATTTATTCCTCAAGGAAATCAACATGGATATACTCATGATTCTCATATACAAGATTCTTGATTTTATCATGATTTAGAGCCACCTCAACACAAATATAGTGGTTAGTCTCCATAACCTCATGTATATGTATCCTCTTTACAAACTTGTGACAAGGGGCTCCTAGTTCTTCAGACAAAAACAAGCTTGGCATGAGTCATCTCTCCCATCAAGGATGAATCTCAACCACCAAAAGAAGAACAAGTTAATGCAAAAGTCATCAATATGAGTTGAGAGCTAATTCCTAATAACTAGTGTAGGCAAGAAAACATATGCATAAATGCTTCCTACACTGATCTTGAGAGGACAGCTATGAAAAATTCAACTTAAGTATTACAATGATTTAAGAAACATGCAAGAGCATAAATGAAATAACCATAAACACATAACATAGTGATTATTATGGGAAAACCTTTACGGGAGAAAAACCCCACACTCTAAAATCTGTATAATGTATTATCAAATTAAAAAATGATTACAACACACTTGCAATGCAAGTTCTTACAAAAGGATCACCTCAACTCAATCTTGGAAGGACTTCCTCTAACACCCAACTTTGCATACAAAACTCTATGTTCGAACTCCTCTTCAAGCCCTCATTTTATAGGCATTTTACAATCCAAAAATCACTTGTGATTTTACAAAATCATGGGTAAAACCACCATACTACATGTTGCCCATTCTTGACATGTGTATGTCCAAGATGAGAAAAGAATCAGATTAAAATAGTATTCCCATCCAAAAATTTGTCTCATAGTGTAGACCCTCATAAAAGTCACAAAATGTGTCATATATGCTTTAAAAATAGCCCTCTTATATTCTACTATGGACGTGGCTTCTTTCGACAACTCATACACCTTTTTTCAATGAATAAACAAGTGGAAAACTACCCACAAATTTTATTGGAATTATTTGGAAAAATCTTGCAAGGTTGAGACACATGTTTCTCAACATTCTCCCATTTGTTGAATACCTTACAAGATTCATGGGATCCAAACTATAATAGACTTAATTTTCAAGCGCTGAGAGGCCCATAGATTCTGAACACCATTTGAACTTCTTTGTGCTCATGAGCCTAGTTAATGCATCAACAACATTCACCAAATTTTTTACCTTCTCCAACTTCACCTTGCCATCCTCAAACATATCTCTCACAAAATGATATTGTACATCAATGTGCTTGATCCTAGCATAAAAAGTTGGGTTCTTCGCTAGGTACATTGCACTCTAACTATCAGTAAAAATTGTCACTACACCTTGTTTAAACTCTCTATATGAACACAATCTCTTAAGCTAAATGGATTCCTTGCAGGCATGAGTAGCTGCCATATACTCTACCTTAGTAGTGGACAAAGAAACCACAACCTGTCGCTTGCTCATCCAGCTAATTGCACCACCAAATAATGTAAACACATATGCACTAGTGGATCTTCTTCTATCAATATCACCAGCCTAGTCTGAATCCACGTAGCCTCGAATATCTAAGGAATGCTTGTTTCCTATTCCACAAAAATATAGAGTAATTTGAGGTACCCCACAAGTATCTGAAAACTCTTTTTACTGCATCCCGATATTCTCTTCCTATATTAGACATGTAACAGGAAAGTACTCCCACTTCTTGGGCAATGTATAGTCTTGTACAAACCATAGCATACATCAAACTTCCAACAACACTTTGGTATGGTACTTGACTCATCTCTTTCATCTCGAATGGGGATGTAGGATACTATGAACTAGAAATCTTTGTTCCCATTATAATAGGAACACTCAATGGTCTAGAATCCTGCATATTGAATCTTCTCATAATAGTACCAACATACTTACTCTGGCCTAGCCAAAGCTTTCTATTTTGTCTATCTCTTATAATCTTCATTCCTAGAATGTGTCTTGCTGCACCAAGATCTTTCATTTCAAACTTTATCGAGAGCTGAGATTTTAACTCTACAATCAAACTTTTTCCTTTTCCAATAAACAACATGTCATCGACATATAGGGCAATAACCAAGAAACAATCACCATCATATTTGAAATATATACAATAATCAGATTTAGATCACACAAATCCCAAACTCAACACATATGTATCAAACTTCTAGTACCACATCCTAGGACTCTATTTTAAACCATACAAGGATTTCTTCAAGTTACAAACCAAATGGCTTTTACCTTTCACCACATAGTACTTTGGTTGTGTCATGTAAATTTCTTCCTCCAAATATCCATGAAGGAAAGTTATTTTCACATCCATTTTCTCGATCTCTAGATCATAAGCTGCTACAATAGAAAGGAAAAATCGAATGGATGTCATTTTGGCTACAAGAGAAAAAATCTCACCATAATATACTCCCTCAACTTCAGAGTAACCTTTTGCAACCAAACGTTCTTTATACTTCTCAATGCTTCCAAATGAACCCATCTTTTTAAACACCCATTTACAACCAACAAGCTTCCTTCCTTTAGGCAATGGTAAAAGGTCCCATGTGTCATTCCTCTCAAGAGCTATCATTTCTTCATCCATGGCTATTTTCTAGGTCTCTAAATCATTGATACTAAGAGCCTCTTCTACAAATCTTGGTTCATCAATATTAGCATTAAATGCAAATATGCATATCGAATCATCAGGAGAATATCCATACCTTTCAGGTGGTTTTCTTTGTCTAGTAGACCTTCAAACAAGATCTGGTTCAAGTTCCGCTTCAGCTTTAGGTACCTCTTCTTCCTCTAATGATTCAAAACTCGCAGAGCTCTCCTCGACTTCTGGTCTTTCTAAGGGCCTTGATTCAACTTTCTCTAGTGCAGCAGGTAGTTCAATCACATCTTTATTTTCTTCTATTTGTTCTGGCTACACTGTAATAGAAGAAGGCTTAGTTTCTCTAAAAATAACACTTCCAAAATAAAATACCTTTTGTTTAACAAGATCCCAAAGCTTGTATCCTTTCACACCATAGCTGTATCTGATGAAAATACATTTGACATCTTTTTAATCTAATTTTTTTCACTTCTCCTTCAACACATGAGCATATCTTTTACAATCAAACACTCTTAGATGTCTAAGTGAAGGCTTGTGGCCCGACCACACTTCCATTGGCATCTTATCAACAAGAACCAATGTATGAGACCTATTTATTAGGTAAGAGGAAGTGACTACAACTTTAGCCCAGAAATTTTTTTATAGTCCAGTGCCACTCAACATACTCCTAGCCTTCTCTATCAAGGTCATGTTCATTCTTTCTGCAACTCCATTCTGCTGTGGAGAATACAGAGTTGTCTTCTATCTTTTAATACCACAATCTTTACAAATGTATCAAAATTATTAGAGAAATATTCACCACCATTATTTGTCCTCAAACATTTTCTTTTCTTTTCAGTATGCAACTCAACCATTGCTTTAAATTCTTTGAAACGACTGAAAACTTCAGCTTTACTCTTAAGAAAATAAGCCCATGTTCTTCTACTGAAATCATCAATGAAAGAAACATAATAAACTAATCTACCAATAGAAGGAACATCAACTGGACCAAAGACATCCAAATAAATTAGATCCAAAATATATGAAGACTTAAATGAGAACTCAAGTAAAACTGAATGCAGTTTTTTTTTTCCATAAATATAATAGTCAGAAAAATCAAATTCAAGATTGCAGTCATTCAACCCATCAACAAGATTCTTATTTTTCAATGTTCATAAACCCTTCTCACCTATGTGGCCAAGTCTTTGGTTTCATAACATTGTCATCTCTGCGAGAAACTTTGATTTAATGGACAGGGCACCCTTAGGCACCCAAAAATCATGACCATGTATTGAAAAAGAAACCCTCTCCTTTTCCAACTGAGTAGTCTTTTTCACAATATTATCAGAAGTACTATTGCACTCAACTGTGCATGCATCAAACTGATAAAGTCTACCCAATCTTTTTCCTCTTGCTATCACCATAGCACCTCTCACCATTTTCACACCTGCTTCAAAAAATTGTACATGTGCACACCCATATCTATTAACTTTTTAACAGATAACAAATTCCTTGCTAGTCCCAAGATATGAAAGACACCATCAAATTTGCTAATTCTACCATCGAAAAATTTCACCCAGATACTTCCATGACCACCAATATTAAGAGATGAGTTATCACCCAAATACACCTTACCACCATCAAAATTTTTATAAGTATTACTAAACTAATTTCTATTAGGAGTCATGTGGAAATATGCACCTGAGTCTATCAACCATACATTATCACCTACACGAGTGGTCAAGGCTGCAATAAAATTATCTCCATCTTCCTTCTTGGACTCAGAATCAAAATCTTTCTTCTTCTTCTTTTTCTTCTTTTCTTCTTTGCAATCCTTTTGGAAGTGTCTGGGTTTTCTGCAATTTCAGCAAATTACCTTGAACTTACTAGGGGACTTTGATCTCCCCTTATTCTTGGACTTAGAATAGCCATGCTGCTTTTCATTCTTGCCTCTTTCTTTTGGTCTTCCTCGAACACTCAAAGACTCTTTGACATTCATAGAGACTTTCCTTCTCATCTCCTCAGAAAGTAGAGAACCAACAACATCCTCCATCTTTATTACAACTGAAGTGATCCCTATGGCTATGATAAAGTTTCCCCATGAGTCTGGCAATGAACATAGCAAGATTTCGCACCTTTCTTCTTCATCGATTGGCTCTCTAACTAAGGTCAACTGAGTCACCAACATGTTAAAACTTTCCAGATACTCAAAAATTTGTCCACCTTCCATTCTCAAAAAATACAATTTCTTCCTCAAGAAAATCTTGTTCACAAGTGATTCCTCTTGATAGATCTCACTTAGCTTCTTCCAAAGCTTCTTCACAATAGACTTTTCATTAACATTAATTAGAATTGAGTCTGCAAGACACAGTCCTATAAGACCTTTATCTTTTATATTCATCACACCATACTATGCAGCTAAATTCAGATTTGCGGGCCTCAATTTATTCTCATCCATCGCATCCCATAGATCTCAATCAATCAATAGATCTTCCATCTTCAACTTCCACATCTCAAAGTTTGTGCTAAAAAAATTCTCTACAACAATCCTCCATGACATGCTTTCTATCTTAACAATCCTGAAACACAAAAATGAAATACTCTGCACAAGCTCCCACTCAAACCTTGATTAGCTCAAAAAACCCTGTACCCAACAAATAGAATCAAAATAAGCCAGGCTCTGATACCACTTGTAAAGAAGAAAATGTATGCGAAAATATTTTATGTACACTAATCTTGAGAGGACAATTATGCAAATTTCAACTTAAATATTACAACGATTTAAGAAACATGCAAGAACATAAATGAAATAACCATAAACACATAACACAATGATTATCATGGGGAAAAACCCTTAGGGGAGAAACACCCCATAATCTAAAACCTGCATAATGTATTATCAAATCAACAAATAATTACAACACACTTGCAATGCAAGTTCTTACAAGAGCATCACCTTATCTTGAACTTGGAAGGAGCTTGGAAGGACTTCATCTAGCACCCAACCTTGCATACAAAACTCTATGTTCAAACTTCTCTCCAAGCCCTCATTATAGAGGCATTTTACAACCTAGAAACCACTTGCAATTTTGTAAAACTGTGGGCAAAACCACCATGCCACATATTTCCCATTCTTGATATTTGTATTTCTAAGATGGAAAAAGAATTAGATTAAAATAGTATTCTCGTCCAAAACTTTGTCCCCTAGTGTAGACCCTCATAAAAGTCACAAAATGTGTCATATATGCTCTTAAAAAAACCCTCCTATATTCTACTACGGAGAGGGCTTCTTTTGACAACTCATACACCTTTTTTCAATGAATAAACAAGTGGAAAACTACCAACAAATTTTATTGGAATTATTTGAAAAAAGCTTGCAAGGTTGAGACACATATTTCTCGACAACTAGGACTTCCTCAATGGTTGGGTTAAGCTTGATGAATATGACTTGCATCCACCTCCTACTAGATCTAAGTTTGTACTACTTGGTGGTTTAACCATTCATTATTTTACCTAATGTTTTAATATATTTAGTCAAGGCTTTACCTTGCATAAGCTTTAAAGTTTGATATGATTTCATCCATCATTTAAATATACAATATTAATTCATCATATTATATTCAAATATGTAAAATATATATTTTGACAATTCAAATGTTAAACATAATATATAACAATTGAGAAAAAAAAAATGGAAAGCCCACCAAATTTTCATACAATGTCTTAAATTTTAATATTAACACAAAATATGAAATAAATCTAATAATACAATTATTAAATTTGCAAAATATTTTTCTTTATATTAGATAACCAACAATATTATTTACAATTGGATTGGGGTCTTCATTTGATTGACAAGATTTTCTTATGAGAGGCACAAGGTCATGAGGTCCAATTTCCCTCCTCCTTCCCAAACGCACATGATACAGATAGGTGCAGTGCATTATTACCACCAATCACCTTCAAAAATTACTTGACATACAATTTGAGAAACACAAAAAAATATTGATTAAAGATTTAGTAAGCACTAACAATTTTAAACAGCAACTCATTTATTTCAACCATCGTATGATACGCCTCACATGTTAAGAAACCAGACTTACAAATACAACTAAATAGCTAATAAGTAGCAATATTTATAAGCTTAATGCTCACCTCATAAACGATTCATAACAGCTACATGGGTCAGCATCAAACATTCAAAGGACTGTTTCGTCGTATTTCTTTTGAAAGGACCTTTCTAAGAAAGACAACCAGTGGCATGAAAACAAAATCAAAGAGAGCTCGACGATTTTCTTCGTTACTTCCAAAGGTCACTCACAGGCTTTGAAGATAAAAAAATGTCCTTTGGGCACGCTGAGTTTTTAAATGCATAGAAACATTCATAAAACCCATGGATTCTTCTTCATTTCAGTAAAAAAATATTCCCTTTGTCATCCAGACAAATAGACCTTTGCGAAAACTGACAAATTCCAATAACTAACTACTGCATTCATGATCGAAGATTCCAATCTACGAAATCCACTGCAAATGCCCTCTGACAACCATCTTCCAGCTCTCAGTTCTGTTTAGGCTGCTATTAATTGAAATTCAGCCTCTCAAATCAGATATGAAACAAGAAATCCCCCGAGAAGCATTTGCAACTTGAAAGATTAAGTCTTAAGACTCTAAGAACAGCGAGTTGTCGATGTTAGTTGCAGACAAGTCAATTTGACATTACTTCATAGCAGTATCTGTAATGCGCATTGATAATGGCCAGGTGTAGGCTGTAAACACTGTATCTGCCCGTTGAAATAATCCTTCAGAGATCGTACATGCAGTGCATGGGTTGCAGTACACAGGAATTAAAGAGAACAACATTTTCACGTGGTAAGCGGTAGCTGTACTGTCTCTCTCAATCATTTAAGCACTGTTTTCTTTAAGAAATATATATTGGAAGGAACCACTGTGTTTTCTTCTGCGCGGGTTTCACTACTATTACAAGGCTTTCTGCAATTTGCACAAGGGTCGTCTGATGGGCTACCTGTAGGCTGTTTGTGCATCACGTTGTTTTCATTTAAGTCCGCCGTAAAGTTATTTGAAGAGCTTAAGTAACCCGTGAGCTCTAATTTGGACGCAATGCCCACCAATCGGTTTGTTCAGGCCTTCCACGCGTTGGGCTTTATATTTACTTAATGTAGCAACACACATGGTCAGCATGTGATGTCAGTTGAACTGTAATCTTGGCCCTTTTTAGTTTCTGGAATATATTTCGTGCCTTTGTCTTTGTCACAGAATTGAAGGCCTTGGGGACCTTGTTTGCATATATCTTCGTTTTTCTGTTTTTCCAATCAGCTAGGTATGTGATGTTCTGTTGAATGTGTTCTGATATGGATGTGAGAAAGAAGAGTATCAGAGATTTGAGCCCTGATCGGGCCAAGGTGCGAATGGGGACCAGGCAAAAGACGATCAAGGAAGTGCAGCTGGTCTATTATTTGAGCAGAGGCGGCCAACTTGAGCATCCCCATTTCATGGAAGTTGTGCTGCCTTACAATCAGGAGTTGCGTCTCAGAGGTAAAATTTAAGGTTTGCGTTTATTGATTTCTTGGACAAAGATTTGGTGTACAATTCTTCTAGCGAGTTTATGGGCTCGTCATTATATAAACGGCGTTTATTTTATGAATTGTATTTTGTGGAGGATTTTTGTTGGTAAGTGTCTAGTATATCTTTTCGGAATTCATGATATGGTCTATGAGATTCTTATTTGGGATGGTAGAAGTTTTGTTAGATAGATGTGTCTTTTGAGAGAAACGGCAAATTCAACTTCTTTTAGGTGGTATCAAAGTGGGATTGCAGATCCCAATTCCTTCGAGTAATGCTGAGGGGGAGATTGTTGGTAAGTGTCTAGCATATCTCCTCTGGATTCATGACATAGTCTAACAGCCTCCTGTGAGATCCTTAACTGGAATGGTAGCAGTTTCTTGGACAGATGCATCTTTTGGGAAAAACAGCCAGCTCAACTCCCTTCAATTTTATATTTTGCATAATTAAAATTTCTACTAATTTCTTATAAAAAATCGAGATAAGTTAGTATACTAAATTATGAAGAAATTTACAAAACATGCAAATTGTTAGAGCAAGACACATGAAATGAATTTTCTATTGATTAAGTAGATTACGAGATTTAATGATCTGATCTGAAATTAGAAACGAAAATAAATTACATTCTTCTTTTCTATATGGAGATGTTAGACAAATCAAAAGACTGCTAGAACGTTGCATACTGCATGCAAATAACAATCTCTAAGAATAGCCATGCAAATTATATAATTAGAAATTCAATTTTTATATTCATGAGCAAAAACTGTCGATATAATTCTCTTCATGCACTGTGGCAGGAGTTACAGTTTAGTTCAAAAATCTAGACTGAATTATTAGCCCTTCTCTAATCAACATTTGTTGTTAGACTATGTCGTGGGGTCGAAAGAACAATTTAAATTGAAGTATTGCCCACATTTTCAAATGTGCAGATGTAATGGGTCGTTTGGCAGCTCTCAGAGGAAAGGAGATGCCCTCATTGTTCTCCTGGTCTTGCAAAAGGTCTTCGATTAATTATTCTCATTGAAATTTTCCTTTTCGAGAATTGCCACTGTGAATAAACAATATCTTTGAATTTTGTCTATGTATTGCCAAATAATATACACTAAGTTGGCAAAGAATTTTAAGACAGTACATATTGGAGAAGAGAAAATGATGTATTCTTTAAATATTAAATTTACAATGGGAGAACATAAATTCCATTTTGAAGAATTTAGGCTAGCACTTCGACTCTTGTTCAAAATACTTCTTCCCTGTCACTGCAGGAGGTATAAAAGCGGATATGTATGGAACGACCTGTCTGAGGATGACGTCATACTCCCAGTCGACGGAGTTGAATATGTGCTCAAGGCTTCAGAGCTCTTCGAGGATTGCTCTGGTACATATGCACAAACTTTTCGTTTTACCAAATTAACTCTATTTTGCTATGCTAGGAAAATTACCTGTTGCTTCTCATGTCTCTTTCGCTTTTTCTATATCGACTTTCAGTTGTTCCATTACAATGAAAACAGACAAATAAAGTCTGTATATCATTCTATGATTAAGACAATTTTTGAATTTGATTGTGTAAAATTTTTTTATCATCAACGTTTCAGATCATACTACATGATTCATTATCAGGATTTCTTCTCCTTATGCTCTCTTGTATCCTGATGATGGATCATGTAGTAAGGAGGAGAAATTTCTTCTCCTTACACTCTCTTGCATCTTGATGATGGATCATGTAGTGTGATCTCAAACGTTGATGGTAAAAAAATTTTACACAATCAAATCCAAAAATTGTGTTGAACATTCATATGAATTGTAGAAATCTGATAATTCTAAGTTTTGTCTATGTTGTCAGAAAAGAATCAAGATTTGATAAGCAACATGAGTGCACCGAATGCAACTCAAGGACCAGTAATGGGTCTGTATTTTCAGAACAGAACTGTGTCTAGTACAAAATCTGAGAGTGGGACACCAAAAAGCAAGAATGAATCTAAAGCCGAAATTCCACAGGAAGCAACTCTTAGTGGGCACCAAGAATTACTACCTCCCAAGATCAAAGTTGCTCATAAGGTTTGTGCATCAAGGAGCAGAGTTATAACCAGAAATCAAGACATGGGTAATATCAAAACCAGATCTGAGGCCACTCAGTATCACCTCAGAGCAGAAAACAAATCACCCAACTCAGTAATTACTGCTAACAGAAGACAAATGACTTTTAAGCCCGAGTTCATGGATTCCACAGCTCATGGTGACCGCAGAAGACGAGACAAAGAAGAAGAATTATCAAAAGACAGCGAAGGTGCAGAGAACTCCACAGAGTCTCCTCAATCATCGACATTCACCTGTTCAACGAGAGCACAAGATGAAGTAAGTGAGAGCAAACAAAGCAAAAAGACAGTGAAACCAGAGGAGCCAAATATCAGTCAATCCTCGAGCATATTTAGTTTGTTGCACTTCATCTCTTGTGGGTCTCTAGCAGTAGAAAGTGATAATATTCTAAACATTACATCTCTCAAAGCTGCTCGATTTGCCAAGAAACGGCATTTAGCTAATTCTAAAAATAAAAGTCAGTCTTGTAATAAGGTTGTTGATCGAACTCTCGGAGAGGAATTGGATAGTATGCTTGAGGATCTACGTATCATCAATACCCAAAGAGCAGAAAAGGAGTATTTCAGCGGCAGCATTGTGGAAATAAAAACCCATGGTGAAGCTGCAGACCCTGTTCTCACTAGATCGGCTTCCTATGATGCAGAAAGGTATGTTCTGTCCCATTATCACATTTGATAAAGACACATTTAAAAGTGAAGTGGGCTGTTCTTTGAATAGTTCCCCATTATCTTAAAAGTTGGATCAGCTTGAAAAGGAACCCAACTGGTATATTATATATAATGTGAATCTTTTGAAGGTTTGCTTATATTGGTGAGTGTTTTGTTTGCAGAGGGTCAAATGTAGAGATGGATGCTGTGATTGAGAAGGGCAATTGTGGGAGGGGTAATATGAACAATTGCATTCCAAGATTCAAGCGTTGAAGAAAGATGTCCATGGAAGTTGAAAGCTCACTGAAATTGTAAAATTCCCAAAGAATCAAATAAATGAGTGAGAGAGTCTTCATAAGGGCCCTATATGTGTAGGAGAAATTCCCTACTGTATTTGCCTTGCACCTCTCTCTCTCACTAGTGGCTAGATTGAAGATAATGTTAATCCTTTATTTATGACTATAAATCATATTTTGGTAAGGTGGCTGCAATGGGGATTAGAAATGGTAGCATAAAAAGGAAAAGCTCAAAGAAGATTAGCTTTGATAAGGTAAATGATGCATTTATAGTTAGCCTTAGAAGTTGGATAGAACAATAATTTAAGAAATAAAACATAACCTTTTTCCATTGTATACCAATAAAAGTTACTAAAGGCTTTTCACAGCTTTTTATTGTTTTGTTTCATATGGGGTGATTTATTTTAAAATAATGTAATCTGATATTTGTTAAGATGATTTTATTTTGGAGATTTATGGAAGGATTATTTATATAATTCTTTTTATTTGTATTTCTGTGTAATTGTAAAGAATATGAAAAAAAAAATGTATGATTATCTATTCATTTTGCATTTGCTTTTAGTTTTGCATGAATGTAACATCTTAATGGTCAAATGGTCAAATGTTCCATGTTCTACATAAGTTTATCTCAAACATATAAATATACTTATTTTACACCTTGTTGTGTCAAAATGTCAACAATTCCATAGAAGGATATTGCACTTTCCACAAAAGGTGCTTCAAGGTGCATTTGAGTTTGATTGGTTACTTATTTATCCCTTAGTTTTTTATACCCCAAGGTCAAACTTTTAGTCATCTTCGACATATTTCTAGACTTCCTATCTTTTTCCATTTTTTATCCTTCCATTCTTGAATTTCATTTAGTTTCCCATCTATGGTGAAACCATTTTTTTCGATAATATTCTTAATATCATTTTTCTTGTTTAATTCTTTGTTTCTTGAATTTTGTTCAATTTTCCATCTTTGATAAAACTTCTATTTTCAATAATCTCTCTCTCTCTCTCTCTCTCTCATGAAAGTTGACAGATCAATGTACAATACAAGGAATGAAGAAAAGGAGAAGTGCACTACTTCTTATTGTTTGAAGTCTTAAAGTTATAAGAAAGTGGAATTCAAGGAAAGTTAGAAGCCACAAGTTTTCTTCTAGATGCTTATAAGAATAATAATTTTGTAAAATGTGACAACTTTATTTCTTCAAGTCATGCATGTGCGCTAGGTTGTACAGAATGACAAAGCTCACAAAACTCTTTCTCTCTTAAAATGGAATAAAAAATTAAAAATGTAATATAATAATAATCCTATGAGAGGCCATTTTTTAGAGCTATTTGTAATCATTAAGAAAATAAATGATAAAACACCTCCTCTTATTTTCTTTGACACTATGATCTATAAAATCTTTGAAGCTAATAAACTGTAATAAGAAATATGTAAAGCCCTACCAAGGAACCCCCAAGGAAACGAGCCAAAAATATCTAGAATATTTTCTTGTTGGAACATTCTAGATAATTTATTAGCAACTTTGATGCCAAAGATATAATATTATTCATCACATTTGTACGAAAAACTACACCAAAGTGTCGCAAAGTAAACCATGAAACACACAAACACCTAAAAAAGACCACACCATCGTACACATGAGGCAACAATAGTGGAAGATTAGAGAAATGACAATAATTACCAACAATAATGCTAGAATAGAGAGAAAGGGAAGAGATGAATTTGTGATCGAAATCAACACATACCAAAATATCATCCTCTCACCAAATGACAACACAATCTAGGATAAGGGTATCATCAACCTCCAATTTGGACCATATTAGCTTGATCAACCTGAGGTCAAGCTCTTAGAAAAGTATCCAAAGATCACTAACCCCAACAACTTGGATACAACAACACAAGTGAAAGACTAAAGTCCCTAAATGTTAGCCGATATAGGAGAAGGCTTAGAATACCCTAGGCAAGGACAACCAAGGGATTCAACCTTTACCAAATTAAACAAGAAACTACAAGATTCTCTTAATTGACTAGGCTCTCTCCTTAGTCCTAGGCAAAAGGATTGATTCCCTATGGAGATGAAGCTACAAACTAATTTAATCAAAACCACTAAAATTTACTCACAACACACTTGAACCACCATATATATTCCCTTGACTCTCAAAGCCCTAAAGGTAAGTTGTCAAAGACTGTTGACTAGACTACCCATTGCCATGTGTCACGTCATGATTGTGCCAACTTTCTTGCCACATCAACATCTGTATGACCTGGTCAACCTTGGAACTCACAAACATTGACCTATGATATCTTTGTCGTACGAATTCAGATTTTGACGAAATGAGTAGAGTTGGGTTTGTAATGATGAGCTCTTCATTTTGACATTGATCTTGATCGATTTTATGTAAATCATTTTTTATATCTTTCTGATTGCCTCAAGTGCCTATTTTGACCAAACTTTGACTAATATAACTTGGGCATACAAGCTCCTTTTGACCCAATTCTAGTTGCGTTGGATTTAATTTTCTAAGATCTTCATGATGATTTTGAATTCTAGAGCATTCAAGACACTTTAATTTTCAGTGAAAAAGTATCGCTGGGATCTTCATGATGATTTTGAATTCTAGAGCATTGAAGACACTTTAATTTTGAATTCTAGAGCATTGGAGAGATTTTAGACCTTTGAAATATTGATTACTCAAAAAGTAATTGAGGTTATAGTTCCCTCACTTTACCAACCTCCATCCATTTTTCCTTACTTGGATGCATCCCTTTAAGTCCCACTCTGAGGTATTCAACTACTCCTCTTCATGAAATTCTGAAATTCTTATCTAGGATGACATCTTTTGGCAACTCTGACATGTATTCTGGTGAAAGATCATCAACTGCCAGAACCTGAATGCTTGTGTCTTCATCTAGTATCATTGGAGGCTCATACAAATCCATATTCTCAACATTGACAATCGAGTACATATCTGCATGGGTAAAAGTACAAAGCTATGTCACGTTTCAGGACAACTTATCAGCACAGCTAAATTTGAGTATTTCTAACTAAAATTATTTTTTGTCAAACATATGGTCTAGCTAGATTCATTCTAGCTAAGTTAGATAAGTTCTTCACCTTTTTCAATTGGAAATATCTATTAAATGCATGTTTTATAACAATTAATAAAGAAATAAAATTATTTCAGAAACACGATGTATCAATAACTCTTACTAGTTTTAATGATATTTTTTTACAAATATAAAAATACCCTTTTTTAGAGCACAGAGTCAAGATTATCATCATATAATTTTTATAGTATTTTAAGTAGATCTAATATATTATAATTTCAAAATACTACAAGTAGGTATTTTAACATTTGAGAACAAGATGCTTCAAAAATAGAAAAAAATAGTAAAGCTTATCAAAAAAATTGAAAATTTATATTTAACACTAGAGGAGAGAGTTATCTTCAAGAGTGTGTAATTTATTTTCTGAATGGTGTAGATTTGATAGGGGAAATTTGACGTGAGATGAAAACTATTGATTTTAGGTATGTTCGGCTTTGAGTAGTTATACCAGAGAAAATATACATTGAAAACTAATTTTTCTTCTTTCCTGCACTAGCTATACATTTCATCTATGACATATTTTGAAATCAAAGGAAAAAAAGATTATTTGCATATATTTTTTGGTGCGAACAAGACCCTCATTTTTCAGCATTTTTCAGCAAGTAAAAAATGGACTTAAAAAATTTAAAAACTATGTGAATTCTTGTTCAAAAAAAATTAAAAAAATTATAGACATAAACTTCATCGATTTTTACACATTTCATTAGTTTACATCATCTCCAAATTTTAAACATAAATGCCATTTTTATGTCGTTAAAGTTAAAAATTTTGTGTGTTGTTGACCTTTTCCTTTATAAAAGTGTGACACAGCTTTGTACTTTTACCCGCATATATGGAAGAAGATTAAGGTAGAAGGCATTAGTACTGATCTTTTCCAAAATATAGAAAGGACTGTAGCTTATCAACTTGAGCTTCCTTCCTTCACCTTGTATTATTTCCTTATTGATGTATAACCAAAAAATGTCTCCAACTTGGAAATTGTGATCACTACAATGCAAATCAAGTGAGGTTTGTATTTTTCTTGGCTCTTCTCCAACTTTGATTCCACTACCTAGTAGATTTATTGGACCTTTTCGATGAACTATAAAGCCTTGTTTGTATCATGGAATCTATCCTCAATATCATCCTTCCCAAAAGAAAAATCCATCAGTGTCTTAGGCAAGTAATCAAAGGAAGTCTCAAAAGGAGATCTCTTTGTAGAAGAGTGTTCCACATGATTGTAAGCATGCTACACATAATGAAGACTCTCATCCCTCAGGTTAGGATGCTTTCTGCATTAACCTCTGAGAAGATTTTCAACTATCTTGTTTACTACCTTTGTTTATTCGTCAGTTTTTGGATGGAAGGTTGTACTCTTCTTCAACTTGGTGTCCATGAGGTCCCACAATGCTAACCAAAATTACCCTAAGAAATGAGAATTTTGATCCAATATAATAGAAGTAGGTAACCCAAAATGATTTATCAGTTTCACAATGACCTCTTTCTTAGAAGGTATTAGAATACACATTTTGTTGAACCGATCAACCACTACATATATATATTTAATCATGTCCCTTCCTAGACATATGTATACCCCTAAAAACATCCATAGACACACTTTCCCATGGATGGGATGGTATAGGTAAAGGTGCATACAACCCCAACTTCTTGTTACTAGGTTTACTACTTCGACACATCACACATCCTTTAATATATTTAGATAGCATTTACTTCATATGAGGCTAATAACAATACTTTTGTAGGTGAGTTATTGTTTTTCTTACCCCAAAATATCTTGCAATCAATGAGGTATGTGCTTCTCTGATAGCGTGTTCTTGTTCATCTTTTGGAATGATGTAATTTTACCAAGTAATACAATAGTTTATCTTGCACTTGGTAATCTTTGTTTTCTACATGTTTATCTTGGATTCAAGTTGCATAGATATCCTTAAAGTTCTCATCATTATCATATTTTCCCTTAAATGTTTTTGAATCTTAGAACTATTGTGAAGGATTATCAAAGCATTCATAAAAGGAGGCCTAGAGAGCATATCTGCTAATTTTTTATGGCCACCTTTTTTATACTTAATTACTAGGTGAAACCTCACTTTTTCCAAACTTCCAAAACCTGACAAGTACAAACCAGTCGACCCCTTAATATAAAATAGTCATTTGTCCAACTAAACCTTCCTTGCACTGTCGTGACCTAACTACTTGGTGCTTGGAGGCTAGGAGACTTCACTCTCTGATAAGCCTCTTCAGGTGAAGTTGGACAGTACTTCGGTAGCCGGTGACAACTATCTCACAGTTGGCAAGGTCGTCACAAAGTCTCTTCAACATAAAGTAATGGAGTTTGTAGTTCAAAACACACATGACTAATATAGTTATTATTCTATAGAAGTTGTAGATGTTGACTATGTCTAAACAAGTAAAACATCATAGAGATGCATGAAAACTTTTATTGGATGTGAGAAGAAAGAGGAAAAAGATGAAATAGCTATTTGATAGATAATTTCTATCAAACTTGAAACCTTACGGCTGTTTAGTTTGACATAATAATGGAAGAAACCAACTTTGAAAGTAAAATAGATTAATAGGAGGAATTGAAATGATATGTCTAAAGCAACATTTTGTTATTACTACTATATCAAAAGGTACACTATCAAAATTGTAGTTGAAAGAAAACTCAAGAAAAGTTGACACAGTGCAATGTAATGTCAGGAGTATGCTACAAGAAAAAACCCTCACAGGTTGTATAAATAATAGTGCTTTCCCACAAAAAACTAAATAACAAAAAAAAGTTAAAATTTTAAGCAATGGTCATTTTGAAGCGGCCCAAAAAACCTTTAAAAATTTTCATGGATGAATTAGAAGGCCAATGGTCTATATATACATACATATATAGGGTATGTGCAGGATCATGGTATGCCCAAAAGTGGCGATGTGAAAAAATGAACTTTTCACTCATCCAAAAGCGCACTATAAAGTTTGTTGACTTTTTAGTAGGCCTGGGTGTCAGTACACTTGGCCAAGCCAAAAGCCAAAGAACAGGCCTAATTAGATATCTGATAATATTGGATATCTGATATTATCAGATATCCGATTTTCACCAGTAATTTCTATTTGTAGCCCGCGACCGCGTTCAACATTTTCATTGTGAAAACGTTGAACACAGCTCAAAGGGTTTCGCATATCTGATATAATCTCATATATGATTTTCTCAAGATCAATAAGTAAGTTAAATTTTTAAGTTTTTATTATTTTTTAATTGAAATTTGTAGTTTTTTTTATAAAAACTAGGGTTTAAATGAGATTCTTTATTATTTTTTAAAAATTGATTATAATTGTCTATTTGGGTTTTTATTGTAATCAGACATGGACTCAAACCAATCAAAAAACTCTCCCAATGATCCTGCAAATAATCTAGAACTACCTCCAAACAATCCCCCACTTTTAGAAGAACAACCGGTCTCAAACCCTTGACGTTTAGAGGATCTCATAGGAGACAATCTAAATTATCTTAGAGGATATCAAACTACATATGCCAATATCCCCACATTGCACCCCATCTTTTCCATGTTGAACTCCATTATTGAAAACATGGAGAAACTTATAGAGCAACATAATGTTGCACTTCTTTGGTGTGATTCCATGCACACCCAGTTTGACGATGGGCTTGACTATGATCAAGTTATGAACCTAAAAATAATAAAAACATGACATATGTAATCTTTTTGTGGATCCCAAAACCGGTTTAAAAGTGGACCCTAAAAAACTCAAGTTGTCAATTAAATGGTGCACAAATGATGCAATACATGACAACTTTTGGGACCGTTGGTGGATGGTTTTTGATAGACCACCCCCACAGCAATTTGGATGTCCCATTCTATTTCATAAAAAAATTGTATGTTGAATTTGTGCTCGGTCACAAGGTAAATTATTGGAGCATGAGACCGAACCAGGGTGTAGGCTTAGGCCCTCCTCAAGATAGGCTATGGGCACATCGGGTGAAATCCCACACATATGTCCCCCCTCCCAAGATTTCACCACCTCCTACAGTGATCTTGATATTATTGTTGAGGCTGGCTCACAGACTATTCAAGTCATTCACACCTTGAGTGATCTATTGGTTACATAGAGCATGACATTGTTGCCTCCTCATGTCGATGCTTCTGGCCCTTCCACATCCTCCATGAGCTCACATGTTTGTATGACCCACACTTGAATTATGTGCAAGAATCTGTGCTTAAGTCCCCTGAATGACAGTGATGCATATAACTATGTCTTTGAGGTGGACGATACTACACAGCACACTATAGGCACTAAAGCACCTCATGAAGATGTGCATTAGGGGCATACAGAGCCATGGACTCCTACTATTATGTTAAGGGTAAATGGTTCACTTGTTACATTGTATTTAATTTTAAATGTTTGTATTTTTAGTAGAATTTTCTTATAATGATTTCTCACTTATGTTTTTTTATGTGTTCCATTTATGTTCAGTTGATGATAGAGAAGGAGATGGCACAAGTGGAGGGGTCCACGCTTTTAGCTATATCATTTAGCCTTGACACTTCCATAGTACATACGTTTAAATGTACTCATTGGTTTCCTTTTATTATAATAGTATATACAAGTGTTTTCTAATTTTTACGATCATCTTATTACATACTGATGTAGGTGTCACCAGTTACCACTAGGGGGAAATGTGAGGGGGTTCAGGCATCTGGTGCTGACAAGGGGAAGGCAATTAAATAATTCAAATTATTTATGCATACATGTATACTTGTCATTTGTGCATACTCATTTTTAATTTACATGGTTTATTTGATAGAGGGTAGTGTCTCATGATGTCATGAGACCCTTTCACCATGATAGAGTCACAGACATCTCAATTTTTAGTGATAGCCCCACAGTATGTATATTTCTAAAGTTATTTGTGTGTATTTTACTATCAAGTATATATAATATGATCAAGTCATGATTGTATGAAGTATCTATTTGACTTTTTTAGGTCACCCCTAGTTTGAGGGAGGTAGAACGCCAAGGGTTTGTATCGTTGATGACTCAGCTGATATTTCCTGAAGAAAGTTCAATACAAGTAAGTTTTAATGTTAATTCAATTATTTTGTAAATATATATTTGTTATCAAGGATTTAACATTAAATAGTATAACTTGTAGATCAATCTCATGTTCGTAAACATATATAGTCGAAGTCAACATTGGTGGCATTGTCCCTTCACTACCAAGGACATATATTAGGTCTCATGTCCGCATGAGGAGATAGAGAGGCGAGGTACATGAGAGTTCAATTTTAGTTTTTTTATTTATTATTGTTGACTATGATTTTTATTTTTTATTTTTTATTTGTAGAAACCATATAAATTAAGCAATCTAACTTGGGTTTTCACTTTTGTGTTTGAATGCAGGACTCGTCAAAGCCAAAGAGTACTTCAAAGAGGCTGCATTTTGATGATCCACCAGTAGAATAGGATGTTCTTGAAACATTTGTAGTTGAATTTCTTATTTTGAGATGTCATATGACACATTTTGAGATGGCGTATGCCACATTGTATCTAGATATGTTGATTTTGTAAATATGTACAGAATTATTGTTCATTTTGATATATATGAAACTTGATATTAGATCTTAATTGTGTGTTCATTTTTTCACTGTTAGTATGTAAATATGCTTGTGTGTATGTACTCATGTGTAGGATTTATACAATAATTATATTCATGTATATTCAAGTACATTCTTCATAGCCTAAATTCATGTGTATGGGCTATGTGCATGACTTAAGTGAATTCATGTGTATGCTTTATAATCTATGTGCTACATGTATACTTCATGACTTAAGAAAATTTATGTGTACGCTTTATGTGCTATGTGTATTCACATGTGTAATTCATCATTTAAGTGAATTCAAAATTTATGTGCTACATTCTATTCATGTGTATCTGATGCTCTCAACCAAGAAAATCTTTCAAAGTTCACTTCACAAACCCAGTGATCACCTTGTCAAATCAAATCTTCTACAATGTATCATGTTAGAACTCTATTATACATGTCAAAGACACATCATTCCATGAGAATCAGTAAGCACATTCATGGAATGATGCTTCTACATCAAGATTTTGTCAAAATGTTATTGAGAAAACAATTACCTATCATTCTAGGAACCAAACCCTCCTTTCTAGGGTCTCTAGGCCAGTGCTTGTTCAAAAAGACTCTTTCAAATCTCTCTAGATCCCCCAAATGGATCTAACACATCCCTATGGACTCCAATAGCTTAGATCCATCACAAAATATACTCATCCTTTGGAGTTTATGCTTGCAAAAATGACTGGTGCTGCTTCATGCACCTTCAATTAACATTTACCACCATTTGTGGTCTCTCCACCATCATATATCCTGCATATCCCTACAACCAAACACTATTGTACAAGACACTAGTTAATTCCTTGCCTTCAAATTCCAATGAAATGATGCAATACAAAAATGGAAGTGATAACAAGACAATAGACAATCAATTTACTACATTTCAAATCACATACACATTCTACACATTCTACAATGCATTCAAATGACCATCCTTGGTCTCTTTACATTTTCTAATGACCCTTTATGGTCATGTCCCCATCTCCCTTAGAGCAGCAACATTTGTTCATTGTGGGCACAAACTGATGCTTCCATCATGTATGGTTGGTAGGTCTACCCTAGGAATGGTCCCACTTTGCCTCTTGACACACCAAAATGCTCCCAACATACACAATGGTGCTTAATGCACCTTAGGGACACTTTGGTCTGACATGTTCGTAGATATTTTAGTGACTTTGTGTTCAAAAAGAGGTTTTCACTAGTGTTTACCCACCCATCGAGAGCTAATGGCACAGACCATTCGATGCCAGGATGAATGGTTTGGAAGAAACTTAGTGGTGCAACTTTCAACTGACCCTCACTACAAGTTTTGGCATCAAGCGAGATTGGCATGCCAAATTTAATAAGGTTTAAATCTCCCAGAAAGGAGAGAGGTTATTGTAGGTGTCAAAAATGTGGTCCTTTAGTATCTCACGGTTTTCTGATACCTCTCACAGGGTCCAAGATACGAGCCTCAAAATATCACTGCCCAATCGTGCTTAGTGCACCTTGAGGACACTTTAGTTCAGCATGGTCACGGATGTTCTAGTGACTCTGTGGTAAAAATAGGCTTAAGACTAGTATTTATCTATCCAACCAGAGCTAATGGTGTAGACCATTCGGTGCCAAGATGAACGGTTTGGAAGAAACCCAGTGGTGCAACTTTCAACTAACCCTCACTACAAGTTTTGGCATCAAGTGAGATTGGCATGCCAAATTCAAACAAATTTGAATCTCTCAGAAAGGAGAGAGGTTATTGTAGGCCTTGTAAAAATGGTCTTGTAACATCTCACAATTCACCAATACCTCTCACGGGGTCCAAGATATGAGCCTCGAAAGATCATTGCCCAATTGTGCTTAGTGCACCTTGGGGACACTTTGGTTCGGCATGGTCACAAATGTTCTAGTGACTCCATGGTTGAAATGGGGTTGTCACTAACATTTACCCGTCCAACCAGAGCTAATGGCATAGACCATTCAGTGCCAGGATGAATGGTTTGCAAGAAACCCAGTGGTGCAACTTTCAACTAACTCTCACTACAAGTTTTGGCATCAAGCAAGATTGGCGTGCCAAATTCAAAAGAATTTGAATCTCCCATAAAGGAGAGAGGTTATTATAGGCCTTAGAAACATGGTCCTTTAGCATCTCATGGTTTGTTGATACCTCTCACGGGGTCCAGGATACAAGCCTCAAAAGATCACTATCCAATCGTGCTTAGTGCACCTTGGGAACACTTTGGTCTGGCATGTTCACGAATGTTCTAGTGACTCTGTGGTTGAAATGAGGTTGTCACTTCTAGATTCTACCCACCCAACTAAAGCTAATGATGCAGGTCATTTGGTGCCAAGACAAACGATTTGGAAGAAACCCAATGGTGTAACTTTCAACTCACCCTCACTACAAGTTTTGGCATCAAGCAAGATTGGTGTGCCATATTCAAACAAATTCAAATCTACCAGAATGAAGAGATTTTATTGTAGGCCTCATAAACATGGTCTTGTAGCATCTCAAGGTTCACCGATACCTCTCACAGGGTCCGAGAGATGAGCCTCAAAAGATCGTTGCCCAATCATGCTTAGTGCACCTTGGGGACACTTTGGTCTGGCATGGTCATGAACGTTCTAGTGACTGTACAGTGGAAATAGGGTTGTCACTAGCATTTATTCACCCAACCAGAGCTAATGGAATAGACCATTCAGTGCTAGGATGAACGGTTTGGAAGAAACCCAGTGGTGCAACTTTCAACTGACCCTCTTTCCAAGTTTTGGCATCAAGCGAGATTGGCATGCCAAATTCAAAATTTTTTGACTCTCCCAGAAAGGAGAGAGGTTATTTTAGGCCTCAAAAACATGGTCTTGTAGCATCTCATAGTTCATCGATATCTCTCACAGGGTCTGAGATACGAGCCTCAAACAATTGTTGCCCAATCGTGCTTAGTGCACCTTGGGGACACTTTGGCTCGACATGGTCACGAATGTTATAGTGACTCTATGGTCCAAATAGGGTTTTCACTAGCATTTAGCCACCTAACCAGAGCTAATGGCATAGACCATTCAATGCCAGGATGAATGGTTTGGAAGAAACCCAGTGGTGGAACTTTTAACTGATCATCACTGCAAGTTTTGGCATCAAGCAAGATTGGCTGCCAAATTCAAATAAATTTGAATCTCAAAGAAAGGAGAGAGGTTATTTTAGGCCTTAGAAACATGGTCTCGTAGCATCTCATGTTTTTCTAATACCTCTCATGGGTTCTGAGATACGAGCCTCGAAAGATCATTGCCCAATCATGCTTTGTGCACCTTACACTCTTTATCCACAAGAACTACAACATCGTTTTCTCTTGGTACGTGAAGAGGAAATTCATCTGGTTTTGGGAACTCCTACAATGTCAAACCACATGACACAAAATTAAGTTATTTCAACCAAACTCATTACTTAAATTCACAAGGTTTTCACAATCTATAATGGTGTAAATGTTAATTATAGATTTAGATTAGGTAGATTTTTGTTGCTAATATTTTGGATCAAATTTTATGATATATCTTACTAAACATACTAATTAAATAAATATAGAAGATCTTAAGGAGAAATATAAGTTAGCTAATGCTACTAAAGATGAGAAGAAATTGTTTCATTAAAACATTGTTGTGAGGGAAGCATTGATTAGTGCACTTTCAGAAGTAGAATTCATAGAAGTTAAAGAACTTGATTTAAAACACAAGACCTAGACAAGGTTAGAATCTTTGTATGAAGGAGATCAATACACTAAAAGGGAAAAGTTGCAGAATTGGAAAGAAAAGATGAAGAAATTGATAATGCGAGATGATGAGAATGTCAAAGCATATGTACAGAGGATAACTGAGGTTTTTACAAGAATTAGAAATTCTAGAGGCACATATACTGAGGAAGAAGTGATCACAAATATTCTGAGATCTTTGACACTATTTTATAAGAAAAAAAGTTTAGGCGATTAAGGAGGTCATTGAACTCACTGTAAACTTCAACAAAGAGATGTTGATTGCTAAATTAACCACCTTTAAGACCACAGAGCTACATGAAGCATTACCTAAAGTGAAAATTTTATTGAAGACTATTTTTCTCAATGACAAGAGGACTTTATCTAGCCTTGCAAGCACTAATTGAGGTAGAAAACATGCAGAGATTAGAGAATATGTTGATGATTAGGCTTAAATAGAGGAAGAAGAGAGAAAGGTAGATGAGCTTGTGGCTTTGATTGCAAAGTGGGAAAAGAGAGGTAATGGTAAGTTTGAAGGCAAGTTTCCCATGAAATATTTTTATTGCAATAAAATTGGTCACTTTGAATCTAGATGTCCTACTAAGGTTCCCAAGCACAAACCTAAGTTTTTCAAGAAGGATAAGGAATTTTATTATGCTAGTGATGGTGTTTTTGATGATTCTAGAAATGATTAAGATGAGATTAGATTTTTTGCAATTAAGGATGAAGAACTTGTTCATCAAGAGAAAGCTTTAGTGTCACATGTGGAAAAGAAATCAAAATGGATTATAGATAGTGGTTGCTCTCATCATCTAAGTGGCAATAAAGAAAAGTTTGTTCACATAAACAAATATGATGGTGGAGTGGTTAGATTTGGTCATAACACTCCTATATTGATCATTGGTAGAGGATCAATCTCTCTTGATAGAAAAACTAACATTGATGATGTTTTTTTTGTTAATGGTCTTAAACATAACTTGTTAAGTGTTGAAAAACTTATACACAAGGGTTATCACTTGTAGTTCAAGGATTGGAAATGTCAGACTAGGTGGGAGGAGTACCTTCATTTGGTTGAGTTTGCCTATAATAATGGACATCATACTTCCCTAGGTATGCCTCCCTATCAGGCATTATATGGTAGACCATGCAGGACACCTTTGAGTTGGGACTGCATTGAGGATAGAGTTGTTTTAGGTCCTGAGTTAATGCAAGAGTTGGAGTAGCAGGTGACTCTGATTCGATAGCGTCTGAAGGAAGTGCAGGATAGGTAGAAAAAGTATGCAAATGCTAAGAGGGAATATTGTAGTTTTATGCTTGGAGATAGAGTCTTTCTAAGAGTGTGACCACATAAGAGTCCAATCCATTTTGGAAAGGGCTCTAAGCTTGCACCCAGATTTGTTGGTCCTTTTGAGATTCTTGAGCAGATAGGTCTTGTCACCTATCGTCTAGTCTTGCCACCTAGCCTATCACACATCCATGATGTCTTTCATGTATCAGTGTTGAGGAAGTATATTTCTTATGAGTCTCATATCATAGATTGGGATGACTTGCAGGTGGAGTCGGATGACCAGTTAGCTTTGGAGCCCATCCGCATTTTGGTGCGCTGGACGCTAGCTCTTCGAGGTCGAGAGCTGGACCAGGTTCGGGTCTAGTGGGATACTATGATGAGGTTATGACATCATGGGAGGATGCAACGCAAATGAGAGCACAATATCCCCATCTTTTTTATGAACTCCAGGAGGAAGTTCATGCCTAGGGGGGAGGATGTGAGGCCTCACCCCAAGCCCATCATAGTCTTTTAGTTTTTGCATTTGAGATAGACTTTTTTGGTACTATATTTTGATGCATTATGGTTTTCAGACACTTTATATTATGGATTTTATCACCATAGAGATTAGATGTACATTATGTTATGTTTATTTTGATGATTACTGTGATATCATTATGGATTCTACTTATGTGATTAATTTGATTTTATGAATGTTATGATGTCATGATGATATTTAATTTTGCAAATAAATTATTGATGCAATGATGATGTTATGAGATTAATTAAGTGATGAAATTGTTTATTACATGATGAGTTATATGTATGCCATAGATGAATTATTATTATGTCATGTGAATTATGACTTAATTAGGGATATTGTAGATGAATTATTTTGATAATGTATGTTATGAATTTATATGAATATTTCCTTGGACTATTGATGTTGGATTTTAGTGTGCAAGGAATTAGACCATGGTTAAATTTGGGGAACCAAAGCATAGACCTATGTTTATTCAGTTAGCCAAGGTTGCATCTAATAAGAGACAAGACCTCATTGTGGGTATGTGCAAGATCATGAGGGGCCAAAAAGTGGCGATGTGAAAAGTATTCACTTTTCACTCATCCAAAAGTGCATGAAAATGCTTGTTGAATTTTTAGTAGGCTTGGGTGTTAGTACACCTAGGCAAACTTGACACCAAAGCACAGGCCTAATCAGGTACTTGATAACTGTGGCATAAATCTGAAACCCGCGAGCCCTTTTCTTCATTTCTTTCCACATTTTTCTTTGCCAAAATGGCTTGATATATCATATACCCGATATATTTTCAGATACCTAATTTGGGAAACAACAAATTCAACTCCCGAGCATAGTCGGTAAGTAATTATTTATATATTTTTATTATTTTATTTCATTTTCATGCCAAATGTAGCATTTTTTTTTAGTAGGGCTTTGTATTGATATTTGTCATAATATATGAAACTAGATTGAAATTTAGATTTTTTTTTAATTTAATCAAGCATGGCTGACAACAATGAAGAAAATAACCCTCCCACACCAAATAACGATCTCGAAAACAATCCCCCATATCTAAACCCTAAATCTTTACAAGATTTGATACAAGAAAATTTGAACACAATACGAGGTTTTCAAAACACGTATCAAAATATACCTACATTAGGTCCCATGCTTGCCACACTAAATACAATTGTTGGAAATATTGACACACTCATGCAGCAACATAATGCTGCTCTTCATTGGCGTGATGATATGCACGCCCAATTTGATGACGGGCTTAACCATGATGGGATTGAGGCCCTTAATATAACTAAGGAAGATATAGCTACCCTTTTTGTCAATCCCAAAATTGGAATACCAGTTGACCCCAAAAAGCCCAAATTATCAATAAACCACCCCATAACAATTTGGAGGTCCCATTTTATTTCATTAAAAAATTGTATGCTGAGTTTGTGCTTGGTCACCATGTTGATTATTGGAGTATGAGGCCCAACATGGGCGTAGGCGGAGGAGCTCCTCAGACTAGGCCATCTGCCCAGCGTCGAAAGGCCACTACCTTTGTCCCCCCCACTGATGTCGCACCCCCTCCTCCAGTGCAGCATCCCAATATCATTATAGAGGCTACCTCACAGACTATTAGGGCCATTCATTTATTGAGTGATTAGTTGATCACGCAGACCAGGTCAGTGTTGCCTCCTGGTGTGGATGATGCTAGCGCATCGACATCTCGTTGGAGTTCACATGTATGTGAGCCCCATATTTGCATTATATGCAAGAACATGTGCTTCAGACCACTTACTGATGCTGATATATATCAGTTACATGTTATTGATGAGGAGGATATAGGAGATGCAGCTGTAGAGGCTGCAACACCTCACGGAGCATCTACATCTCATGAGAGGGCACAGGAGGTGCATGTAGAGCCATTGACTCATGTTGATATGGTAAGAGTAAACATTATAAATAAATTTATCACATGACTTATTTAATTTATAAATAATTTATTTATTTAGATTAGTTTTAATGATTTCATGCACTTATGTATATATATTTTTTCCATTTATGTTTAGTCGATGACACAGGAGGAGGTGAGATAGGTGGATGAGTCCACACTTTTGGCCATTTCATTTGGCCTTGATGACTATATGGTATATTATAAATTATGTACCCATTAGTTTTTTTTTATATCATTTGGTGTACATGCTGAAATCTCTATCAATTAGAGAAATAAAATTCATACATTTACTTATATATTGTCATCTGATTGTGTTCTTGTAGGGTACAACCGATGTTAGTGGGGGGCAAGAGGGGGTTCCTTCATTAGGTGTCGACAAAGGAAAGGTAGTTAATTATTTAAGATTAAGTATGCATGCACATGTATGCCACTTGTGTGTAGTAATAAATATTTTACTTGCACTTTATTGTATAGGGTGTGGCTATTGATGATGTCCCGACAGCTATTCGGCAACATAGGGTTACATGCATCTCGATTCAAAGTGATAGCCTGATTGTATGTAGACTTTTACATATTGTTATTTGTATTTTGTAACCAGGGTTTCTATGGTGAAGTACATTTATATATAATTGACAATCTTTTTACTCTCATAGGTTACTCCGAGTGTGAGGGAGGGACCACAAGAATCATTCGTATCTTTGTTGACCCAGCCCACCATTCCAGAGGAGGGATCATTAGATGTAAGTTTTAATTTTAGTTCAATCAATTTGTAACTTTATTATGCTATCATCCTATTTTGTAGATTTATAACTCTATGTTACACCACTCTACTAATCTCATTATTGCAAATATATATTTATAGGTCACAGTTGGTATTGTTGGCATGGTCCCTTCGCTACCCAGGACTTATGCTAGGACACCTGTTCATGGTAGGTGACTGAGAGACCAAGTATAGATATTTGTATTCAGTTATAATTTTAATTAAATTAGTGTTTGAATTATGAACTATATATATATATATATATATATATATATATATATATATATATATATATATATATATATATATATATATATATATATATATATATATATATATATATATATATATATATATATATATAGATATATATATATGTATATATACATATATAGATATATATATATGTATATATACATATATATATATGTATATATACATATATATATATGTATATATACATATACATATATATATATATATATATATATATATATATATATACATATATATATATATATATGTATATATATATATATATATGTATATATATATATATATATATATGTATATATATATATATATATATATATATATGTACAAATCATATAAAGTAAGCAATCTAACTTGGGTTTGAACTCATTTTTTATGCAGGATCAATCAAAGCCCAACACTTCTTCAAAGAGGCTACATTTTGATGATCCCCCTACGACATAGGATGTAGTTTTAGTTTTGTGGTCATTTAGAGATGCCACTTCACACATTTTGAAATGGCATATATGCCACATTGTACACCTTAAAACATTGATTTTGTAGACATTTTGAAATGGCATGTGCCATATTTGTATATGGAGATACTTTTGATACATTTGATACTTTGTATATATAGAACATGTTCATTTATATGTTATATTTGCATCATCTTTTGTATATACATATTTATTATTCATGTTTATGGAATTGAATGGTGAAGTTATATCTTGACTATGATTATCATTATGATTGAAATTATATCTTGTTGAAGTTACATTTATTTTTCTTTACTCTAGAATACCCTATTCATGGAGCTTATTATGTTTGAGGTTTAACTTCTATAGATTTCCTATGTCCTTATGTTTAATACCATTATATATACTCACTTGAGCCACTTAGTACTACATTTTTTGAATACTATGTATATACTCACTATGTATATAACTCATCATATTGGGGTCACTTGAGTCACGGAAGATCATTGCCCAATCATGCTTAGTGCACCTTGGGGTCACTTGGATCGAGCGTGGTCGCAAGTGTTCCAGTGACTCTATGGGTGAAATGAGGTTTTCACTGGTGTTTACCCAGCCAACCGAAGCTGATGGAGCAGACGGTTCGATGTAATGTCAGACGGTTTGAAAGATACGCTGCTAAGCCACTTTCAACTGACCCTCACTACAAGTTTTGGCATCGACTGAGATCACCTTGCCAAATGCAAACAAAGTCTAATCACCCAAAATTGAGAGAGGTTATAGTAGACCTCAAAAACATGATCCTGTAGCACATAACTATTTATCAATACCTCTCATGAACTCTGAGATATGAGCCTTGGAAGATCGCTGCCCAATCATGCTTAGTGCACCTTGGGGTCACTTGGGTCGAGCGTGGTCGCGAATGTTCCAGTGACTCCGTGGGTGAAATGAGGTTGTCACTGGTGTTTACCCAGACAATTGGAGCTGATGGAATAGACGGTTTGATGCAATGTCAGATGGTTTGAAAGATACGCTGCTAAGCCGCTTTCAATTGACCCTCACTACAAGTTTTCGCATCGACTGAGATTGCCTTGCCAAATGCAAATGAAGTTGAATCACCCAAAATTGAGAGAAGTTATAGTAGACCTCAGAAACATGATCTTGTAGCACCTAACAATTTATCAATACCTCTCATGAGCTCTGAGATATGAGCCTCGAAAGATCGCTGCCCAATTGTGCTTAGTGCACCTTAGGGTCACTTGGGTCGAGCGTGGTCGCGAGCATTCCTGTGAGTCCATGGGTAGAATGGGGTTGTCATTGGCATTTACCTAGCCAACTGGAGCTGATGGAGCAAATGGTTCGATGCCAAGTTAGACAATTTGAAAGATATGTTGCTGAGGCACTT
Organism: Chamaecyparis obtusa; assembly: GCA_027943335.1. Lineage (NCBI taxonomy): Eukaryota > Viridiplantae > Streptophyta > Pinopsida > Cupressales > Cupressaceae > Chamaecyparis > Chamaecyparis obtusa. The sequence goes on from BSBK01000334.1 coordinate 1,210,465, forward strand.
TCAATTGACCCTCACTGCAAGTTTTGGCATCGATTGAGATCACCTTGCCAAATGCAAATGAAGTTGAATTTCCCAAAATTGAGAGAGGTTATAGTAGACCTCAGAAACATGATCTTGTAACACCTGACAGTTTGTTGATACCTTTCATGAGCTCCAAGATATGAGCCCCGGAAGATCACTGCCCAATCGTGCTTAGTGCACCTTGGGGTCACTTGGGTTGACCAAGGTTGCGAGTGTTCCCGTGACTCCATGGGCGGAACGGGGTTGTCACTAGAATTTACCTGGCCAATCAGAGTTGATGGAGTAGATGGTTCAATGCCAAGTTAGACAGTTTGAAAGATATGTTGTTGAGCCGCTTTCAACTGACCCTCACTACAAGTTTTAGCATCGATTGAGATCGCCTTGCCAAATGAAAATGAAGTCAAATCACCCAAAAATGACAGAGGTTATTATAGACCTTAAAAACATGATCTTTTAGCCCCTGATAGTTTATTGATACCTCTCATGAGCTCTGAGATACGAGCCTCAGAAGATCACTGCCCAATCATGCTTAGTGCACCTTGGGGTCACTTGGGTCGAGCGTGGTCGCGAGTGTTCCGATGACTCTATGGGTGGAACAAGGTTGTCACTAGTGTTTAGCCAGCCAATGGGAGCTGATGGAGTAGATGGCTCGATGCCAAGTCAGATGGTTTGAAAGATACACTGCTGAGCCACTTTTAACTGACCCTCACTGCAAGTTTTGGCATCGACTGAGATCGTCTTGCCAAATGCAAATAAAGTCAAATTGCCCAAAACTAAGAGAGGTTATTGTAGACCTCAGAAACATGATCTTGTTTCCCCTAAAAATTTGTTGATACCTCTCATGAGCTTCGAGATATGATCCCTGAAAGATTGCTGCCCAATCATGCTTAGTGCACCTTGGGGTCACTTGGGTTGAGCGTGGTCGCGAGCTTTCTCGTGACTCCGTGGGTAGAACGAGGTTGTCACTGGCATTTACTTAGCCAACCAGAGTTGATGGAGCAGATGGTTCGATGCCAAGTCAGATAGTTTGAAAGATATGCTACTGAGCCGCTTTCAATTGACCCTCATTGCAAGTTTTGGCATCGACTAAGATCACCTTGCCAAATGCAAACGAAGTTGAATCACCCAAAACTGAGAGAGGTTATAGTAGACCTTGGAAACAAAATCCTGTAGCACCTAACAATTTGTCAATACCTCTAACGAGCTTTGAGATACGAGCCCCAAAAGATCACTACCCAATCGTGCTTAGTGCACCTTGGGGTCACTTGGGTCGAGCGTGGTCGCAAGCGTTTTGGTGACTCCGTGGGTGGAATGGGGTTGTCACTAGCATTTACATGGCCAATCAGAGCTGATGGAGCAGATGGTTTGATGTCAGGTCAGACGATTTGAAAGAAATGTTGCTGAGCCACTTTCAACTGACCATCACTAGAAGTTTTGGCATCGACTGAGATCGCCTTGCCAAATGAAAACAAAGTTGAATCACCCAAAACCAAGATATTTTATTGTAGACCTCAGAAACATGATCCCATAGCACCTGACGGTTTGTCAATACCTATCATGAGGTTTAAGATACAAGCCACGGAAGATCACTGCTGATTTAAAAGATACATTGCTGAGCCACTTTCAACTGACTGTTAGTGGTATGTTTGAAATTTGAACTGTGAAATTAATCATGATTAAGCTTGTGAAATTTGAATTGTGGAGCTTATTATGTTTGAAGTTTAACTTTTATAGATTGTTTGAAATGATAAAAAATAATATCCTTAAAGCATTAGAAACAACAATCAAACATGTAAGAATTCAAACCATGCAAATGACATAAGTATATGACATGTAAGATCCATTCTTGGTACTATTGGCCACCCATACATGATTTTGGTCATAAGTCCTTATGAAGAGTTTTAGGACATTTAACTTTTAAATCAAATTGATTGTTACAAATTGTCATTATAGGCTTCAAAAGATCTCAATTAACCATTAAGGATCCTTTTGTCCTTCTATCTTTGATTGGATCCATGGTGACCGTAGGCATCTTCATAGGTGCTCCTGCACAAGTTACAATCCACATACAAAACCAAGTTTATTGACTCAAAATACAATCTAAGAAAGGTCAAATTAATGTATTGAAATTAAGCTTAACGAACTTAGAAAAAAATGCACTAAGTTAACTTATTACCTAGTCAAGTGTTCTTGAAGGGTCATCTCTTTGCTTCAGGGTCTCCAATAGTGCTTCATGATTGGCAGTAGTAATAGTCCAAAGTTCATTTGTCTTTGGTCTTCCTTGATGCTTTGACAACTTGACATTTGTTGCTATAACAAGGTGTGAATACATGAGAATAGTTTTGTGCTTCTCATAGTCTTCAAATGTAGGAACTCCATTCTTTCTAATCATGTATGTTCACAGCCATGTTCTTGCAACAACTAAACCAGTAGGATATGTGAACCCATCACTATCTTTCATCGGTTGTACAAGCTTCTGTTTACCTTGTACACAACATGCTAACCAATAATCTGACCTCTCATCATTCCCCTGTGGTGCAACCAATGCAAAAACATCTCCTGGCTTCAGAAGATTTGAAAGATGGTCATAGTCAACTGAAGTCTCCATGTCATCATTTCTTATATAGAGTGTCAAAGATAAAGGAGTCAGATATTGTGGAACCCATGTATCCACCCACTCACTTGACTCACAATGATCCCAATCATACTGAAAACACATGGGGCAAAAACAAGCCAACTCTCATGTCCAAATGGTTCATGTACTACTATTGGAGCTTCGGAATGAATGTATTTTTGAAGAGTCTTTCACTGTTTGACAATCCAATCTATCTCCTATAGTTCCCTCCTCAACCATCCAAAATAATCTACGCACTATAGAATCAAGAGTCCCCCCTTGTGACAATGCTAAAGTAAACCAATCAACAATAGAATGAGCATCAAGAAGTATAGCACCTGAAATCCTCAATTGCTCCTTAACTAGAGCTCTCTTCACACACACACCTGCTCCATCATGCTCCCCTTTCCCATGCCTTGACTCAAAAAAACTCCAAGTATGAGGTACACCTCTCTCCACATGCATTCTACACAACCAATAAAACATTATTGCATTCTTAAATTGACTGGTACAATTATCCAACCAAATGAGATGCCTATCCATAGCAATACCATTTTCCTGCAAGAAGTCAAAATAGTTCTAGAAACAATGTTGAACAAACTCATGAGAGTGAGACATGTCGTCACTCATATAAAAATGGTACTCTCTAATTATCTTTCACTCATCTTTTGTGCTATCAGGGGAATGTCTATATGTGATGTGTACAAAAATAGCAACCTGAATGGAATTGTAATATTGAGCTTGAGTCTCATTTTGGGGCTGCAATGTATAGTTCTCCGCAAAGTCTACAACAGATATAATAGTTCCAATGGGGAAAGTTTCCTTACATGTCTTGAATTGTTGATCCAACCATTGAGACCTGTGACTATGCCTTGCATACTTGTAAAAAATATTTGTCTTGAAATCTGAGATAAAATCAGCAACATTGTATTCTTTTGCAACTAACTCACATCTAGAGCCTTCACCTCCACTCTTCAATGTATATTTCACTGTTTCATATACCTTCTTTTGGACGAGTGTCTTTCCAAAATTGTGTTCCAAACCCTCATGAAAACATGTTCTAAACTTGGACAAGCCACCACATTCTGAGCACTTGGCATTTAAGCAATCTTTTTCATAAAATAAACAACCATCATCTCTATGACATAAAAATTGATCTAGCAAGTCTCTTGATGATTTGAGAAGACCACTTGCACCACAATCCTCTAGCATTTCATTAGTATGCAAAGTAGAATGAATGGACCATAATAATTCATGATGCATTGAAAACTCAATAGATATTTGCAACAACATGTATTTCGAATCTTAAGGGGTACACAATAAAATGGCTTCACGGATTCAAAAGATCTTTGTGATATTTTCAATGTTGGATGTGTCTCACAAAAAATTTTATACAACATTGTTTGACTTACCTCCACATAATGTTTAGGATGTGTAGTGCGGTCTCGATTTCCAACTCTCAACTTCAAGACATCCTTCACATTTGGTGACACTCTTGAGTTAGCATCCCAAAATTGTTGAATTTCATCCTTGACAACATCTGTTAGCTTCTTATTGAAACATGGAAGTCTCCCACCATAAGCCCATGTATCAATTTGAAGCGGATCATCAAGTCTTTCTCTTCTTGCAAGTGCTCTACCCAAATTTTTACGGTCTATATTGAAGTCAACACAAGTTTCTCTCATCAAACGAGCCTTTCTCAACTGATGACTTACTAAGGAGGTTGTAATAACCCTGCGAGCAACTCTCTTGTCTTTTTCTCTGCTAGTGTTCCCAATGCTATTGAGAGCATTGAAGAGATTCTTCACAAAAATGGCATTTCTCTCCATTTTCTTGTTCATACGAATCTTCAATTTCACAAGCATAGGTCTCATCTTTTGCATCTTTAACAACTGCACAAAAATTTGACATTTCTCAACCAATGTCTTGTTTCGAAAAAATTGATCATAAAGTCTTGAAGCCCCAACCTAACAGTTTTATGTGACCTCTTTCCTTCCCAATTATTCATAATGTTCTCCTCAATTTCAATTAACCATTTAGGTGTTCTTGAAAGCCCCGAATTTGAAGATTGATTATCTTTATTGAAAGGGAATTCATTTTGCATATAATTTGGAGATGTATAACGTTCATGTGGTTCTTGTGCAACATTTTTGTTCCCAAACTCTACATTTTCAATCTCCATTTGTGCATTTTCAAATTGAACATCCTCTTCACTTACAACTACATTTACGGGGTCACCTTGATTAATGTTTAACATACCTTCTCTTCGTCTTTGGTGATTTTCCTTATCTTTTTCCCTATATGCTTGAATTTCATCATTTGTCAGCTTCCTCTTGCGTTTAGCCTTTCGACGACTACTAATTCCCATGGTGAGACCACAAGTTGACAAAAATCAAACAATGGGCCCCAAATCACATTTTTTATTTTGCAACGCATGAAAAAAGTATAAAATCCTGTGATTGTCTAGTCTGTGGGGACAGGGAATATTTTGGTCAAATATTACCTGGAAAAAATTGGGTATCTGATTCCATATCGGGTACCTGATATTCCCAAGCTGATGAAAAAAGGGCGAGAGCAAATGAAAAAAATTGAACTTTTACATATATTGATGTATATAATATATATATAGAAAAGAGGCATATGATATATATAATGTATATTATATATATATACTAATGTATTATATGTACTAATGTATTAAATATACTAATATATATAATATATTATATATATACTAATGTATTATATATACTAACATGTATATAATACATATACTAATGTATACTAATATATTATATATAATATAACAAATTTTGGAGAATCTCTTGCAGAAATATGGAAATTATAATCTTCCTCCTAAAGCATACATTAATGAAGTTCTTCATGCCTTAGCAAAGGAAGCTAGTTGGATTGTTGAAGCTTACGGTACTAGATACAGAAATGTGGTATGTAGTTTTGGCATAAAAAATTTTCTCATTTCTTTTAGGTCTTTAAAGGTGGTTGGCTAAATCTTTGTATTAAATGTGCCTTTTATAGGTGTCGTAAACCCTAGCTACGTAGAAATGGAGGCTTTGAAGAATAGTTCACTGGAGGCAGAGGGAGAGACTTCCCAAGGGTCATGGGGACTCGCTACGGATCCTAGTATGGACCCCTTAAGACACACTTGAGTGTTCCAATGTGTCAAAAGAGGTCATGGGGACTCCCTAGGGGTCCTAACACATGATAAGGCATACTAGGACCCCTAGGGAGTCCCCGTGACCCCTTTTGACACATTGGAAGGCTCAAGTGTGTCTTAAGGGGTCCTACAGGCATTGTAAACCCTAGCTACATAGAAATGGAGGCTTTGAAGAATATTTCATTGGAGGCAGAGAGAGACTTCCTAAGGGTCATGGGGACTCGCTACAGATACTAGTATGGACCCCTTAAGACACACGTGAGGGTTCTAATGTGTCAAAAGAGGTCATGGGGATTCCCTAGGGGTCCTAACATGTGATAAGGTCTACTAGGACCCCTAGGGAGTCCCCGTGACCCCTTTTGACACATTGGAAGGCTCAAGCGTGTCTTAAGGGGTCCTATGACCCCATAAGACACACTTCAGTGTTCCACTATGTCAAAAGGGGTCACGAGGACTCCCTAGGGGTCCTAACATATGATAAGGTGTACTAGGACCCCTAGGGAGTCCCCATGACCCCTTTTGACACATTGCAATGCTCAAGTGTGTCTTAAGCGGTCCTACGACCCCTTAAGACACACTTGAGCATTCCAATGTGTCAAAAGGGATCAGAGGGACTCCCTAGGGGTCCTAACATGTCATAAGACGTACTAGGACCCTTAGGGAGTCCCCGTGACCCCTTTTCACACATTGCAATGCTCAAGTGTGTCTTAAGGGGTCCTAAGACCCCATAAGACACACTTGAGCATTCCTATCTATCAAAAGGGGTCTCCCCAGGGGTCCTAACGTGTCATAAGGCATCCTAGGACCACTAGGGAGTCTCTGTGACCCCTTTTGACACATTGGAACGCTCAAGTGTTTCTTAAGCGGTGACCCTTTTTGACACATTGGAATGCTCAAGTGTGTCTTAAGGGGTCCTAAGACCCCTTAAGACACACTTGAGCATTCTAATGGGTGAAAAGGGGTCACAGGGACTCCCTAGGGGTCCTAGTACACCTTATCACACGTTAGGAACCCTAGGGAGTCCCCATGACCCCTTTTGACACATTGGAATGCTCAAGTGTGTCTTAAGGGATCTTAGGACCCCTTAAGACACACTTGAGTGTTGTAATGTGTCAAAAGGGGTAACGGGGAGTCCCTAGGGGTCCTAGTATGCCTTATCACGTGTTAGGATCCCTAGGGAGGGGCCATGACCCCTTTTGACACATTGGAACACTCAAGTGTGTCTTAAGGGGTCGCAGGACCCTTTAAGACACACTTGAGCATTCCAATGTGTCAAAAGGGGTCACGGGGACTCCCTAGGGCTCCTAGTACACCTTATCATGTGTTAGGACTCCTAGGGAGTCCCCATGACCCCTTTTGACACATTGGAACACTAAATTATGTCTTAAGGGGTCGTAGGACCCCTTAAGACACACTTGAGCATTCTAATGTGTCAAAAGGCATCATGGGGACTCCCTAGGGGTCCTAATATGCATTATCACGCATTAGGACCCCTAGGGAGACCCCTTTTGACACATTGGAATGCTCAAGTGTGTCTGAAGGGGTCTTAGGACCCCTTAAGACACACTCGAGCATTGTAATGTGTCAAAAGGGCTAACAGGGACTCCCTAGGGGTCCTAGTAAACCTTATCATGCGTTAGGACTTAAGGGGTCATGGGGACTACCTAGGGGTCCTAACGCATGATAAGGCATACTAGGACCCCTAGGGAGTCCCTATCACACCTTTTGATACATTGCAACACTCAAGTGTGTCTTAAGGGGTCTTAGCACCCCTTAAGACACATGTGAGTGTTCCAATGTGTCAAAAGGGGTCACGGGGACTCCCTATGGCTCCTAACATGTGATAAGGCATACTAGGACCCCTAGGGAGTCACCGTGACCCATTTTGACACATTGCAATGCTCAAATGTGTCTTAAGGGGTCCTAAGATCCCTTAAGACACACTTGAGCATTCCAATGTGTCAAAAGGGGTCTCCCTAGGGCTCCTAATGTGTGATAAGGTGTACTAGGACCCCTAGGGAGTCCCCATGACCCCTTTTGACACATTAGAATGCTCAAGTGTGTCTTAAGGGGTCCTACAACCCCTTAAGACACACTTGAGCATTCTAACATGTCAAAAGGGGTCATGGGGACTCCATAGGGGTCCTAATGCATGATAAGACATACTTGGACCCCTAGGGAGTCCCTGTGACCCCTTTTGACACATTGCAATGCTCAAGTGTGTCTTAAGGGGTCCTAAGACCCCTTAAGACACACTTGAGCATTGAAATGTGTCAAAAGGGGTCACGGTGACTCCCTAGCAATCCTAACACATGATAAGGCATACTAGGACCCCTAAGGAGTCCCTATGACCCCTTTTGACACATTTCAACACTCAAGTGTGTCTTAAGGGATCCTAAGACCCCTTAAGACACACTTGAGCATTACAAAGTGTCAAAAGGGGTCATGGGGACTCCCTAGGGGTCCTAATGCATTATAAGGCATACTAGGACCCCTAGGGAGGCCCCGTGACCCCTTTTGACACATTGGAACACTCAAGTGTGTCTTAAGGGGTCCTACGACCCCTTAAGACACACTTGAGCATTCTAATGTGTCAAAAGGGGTCATGGGGACTCCCTAGGGGTCCTAATGCATGATAAGGGTTACTAGGACCCCTAGGGAGTCCCCGTGACCCCTTTTGACACATTGCAACACTCAAGTGTGTCTTAAGGTGTCTTAGGACCCCTTAAGATGCACTTGAGTAGTCGAATATATCAAAAGGGGTCACGGGAACTCCCTAGGGGTCCTAACATGTGATAAGGCATACTAGGACCACTAGGGAGTCCCCATGACCCCTTTTAACACATTGCAATGCTCAAGTGTGTCTTAAGGGGTCCTAAGACCCCTTAAGACACCCTTAAGTATTCCAACATGTCAAAAGGGGTCTCCCTAGGGGTCCTAACGCGTGATAAGGTGTACTAGGACCCCTAGGGAGTCCCTGTGACCCCTTTTGATACACTGGAATGCTCAAGTGTATTTGAAGGGTTCGTAGGACCCCTTAAAACACACTTGAGATTTCCAATGTGTCAAAAGGGGTCAAGGAGACTCTTTAGGGGTCCTAACATGTGATAGGGCCTACTAGGACCCCTAGGGAGTCCCTGTGACCCCTTTTGACATATTGGAATGCTCAAGTATGTCTTAAGGGGTCCTACAACCCCTTAAGACACACTTGAGCATTCCAATGTGTCAAAAGGGGTCATGGGGACTCCCTAGGGGTCCTAACGCATGATAAGGCATACTAGGACCCTGAGGGAGTGCTCGTGACCCCTTTTGACACATTGGAATGCTCAAGTGTGTCTTAAGGGGTCGTACTAGGAACCCTAGGGAGTTCTCATGACCCCTTTTGACACATTGCAATGCTCAAGTGTATCTTAAGGGGTCCTAAGACCCCTTAAGACACTTGAGCATTCTAATGTGTCAAAAGGACCCCTAGCGAGTCCCCATGACCCCTTTTGACACATTGCAATGATCAAGTGTGTCTTAAGGGGTCCTAAGACCCCTTAAGACACTTGAGCATTCCAATGTGTCAAAAGGGGTCATGGGGACTCCCTAGGGGTCCTAACACATGATAAGACATACTAGGACCCCTATGGAGTCCTCGTGACCCTATTTGACAAATTGAAATGCTCAAGTGTGTCTTAAGGGATCCTACGACACCTTAAGACACTTGAGCATTCCAATGTTTCAAAAGGGGTCATGGGGACTCCTTAGGGGTCCTAACACGTGATAAGGTTTACTAGGACCCCTAGGGAGTCTCCGTGACCCCCCTTGACACATTGGAACACTCAAGTGTGTCTTAAGTGGTCCTACTATCCCTTCAGACACACTTGAGCATTGCAATGTGTCAAAAGGGGTCATGGGGACTCCCTAGGGGTCCTAACGCATGATAACATGTACTAGGATTGCTAGGGAGTCCCCGTGACCCCTTTTGACACATTACAATGCTCAAGTGTGTCTTAAGAGGTCTTAAGACCCCTTAAGACACACTTGAGCATTCTAATGTGTCAAAAGGGGTCACGGGGACTCCCTAGGGGTCCTAACACATGATAAGGCATACTAGGACCCCTAGGAAGTCCCCGTGATCCCTTTTGACTCATTGAAATGCTCAAGTGTGTCTTAAGGGGTCCTACGACCCCTTAAGACACACTTAAGCTTTCCAATATGTCAAAAGGGGTCATGGGGACTACCTAGGAGTCCTAACGTGTGATAAGGTGTACTAGGACCCCTAGGGAGTCCCTGTGACCCCTTTTCACACATTGAAATGCTCAAGTGTGTCTTAAGGGGTCCTATGACCCCTTAAGACACACATGAGTGTTCCAATGTGTCAAAAGGGGTCATGGGGACTCCTTGGGGGTCCTAACGCATGATAAGGTGTACTAGGTCCCCTAAGGAGTCCTCGTGATCCTTTTTGACACATTAGAACTCTCAAGTGTGTCTTAAGGGGTCGTAGGAACCCTTAAGATACACTTGAGTATTCCAATGTGTCAAAAGGGGTCATGGGGACTCCCTAGGGGTACTAGCATGTGATAAGGCATACTAGGACCCCTAGGGAGTCCCTGTGACCCCTTTTGACACATTTGAATGCTCAAGTGTGTCTTAAGGGGTCCTACGACCCCTTAAGACACACTTGAGCATTCCAATGTGTCAAAAGGGATCACGAGGACTCCCTAGGGGTTCTAGTATGCCTTACAACCCCCAAGGAGTCCCCATGACCCCTTTTGACACATTGGAATGTTCAAGTGTGTCTTAAGGGGTCTTAGGACCCCTTAAGACACACTTGAACATTCCAATGTGTCAAAAGGGGTCACGGGGACTCCCTAGGGCTCCTAATGTGTGATAAGGCATACTAGGACCCTTAGGGAGTCCCCGTGACCCCTTTTGACACATTGCAATGCTCAAGTGTGTCTTAAGGGGTACCCCTTAAGACACACTTGAAAATTCCAATGTGTCAAAAGGGGTCATGGAGACTCCCTAGGGGTCCTAACAAATGATAAGGCATACTAGGACCCCTAGGGAGTCCTTGTGACCACTTTTGACACATTGGAATGCTCAAGTGTGTCTTAAGGGGTCCTACAACCCCTTACGACACACTTGAGCATTCTAATATGTCAAAAGGGGTCATGGGGACTCCCTAGGGGTCCTAACGCATGATAAGGTGTACTAGGACCCCTGGGGAGTCCTCGTGACCCCTTTTGACACATTGGAACACTCAAGTGTGTCTTATGGTGTCCTACGACCCCTTAAGACACACTTGAGTGTTCCAATATGTCAAAAGGGGTCATGGGGACTCCCTAGGGGTCCTAACATGTGATAAGGTGTACTAGGACCCCTAGGGAGTCCTCGTGACCCATTTTGACAAATTGGAACACTCAAGTGTGTCTTAAGGGGTCTTAGGACCCCTTAAGACACACTTGAGCATTCCAATTTGTCAAAATGGGTCACGGGGACTCCCTAGGGGTCCTAACACGTGATAAGGCATACTAGGACCCCTAGGGAGTCCCCATGACCCCTTTTGACATATTGCAACACTCAAGTGTGTCTTAAGGGTTCCTGAAACCCCTTAAGACACACTTGAGTGTTCCAATGTGTCAAAAGGGGTCTCCCTAGCGGTCCTAATGCATGATAAGGCATACTAGGTCCCCTAGGGAGACCCCTCTTGACACATTGGAATGCTCAAGTGTATCTTAAGGGGTCTTAGGACCCCTTAAGACACAGTTGAGCATTCCAATGTCTCAAAAGGGGTCACGAGGACTCCCTTGGGGTCCTAACATGTGATAAGGCATACTAAGACTCCTAGGGAGTCCCCGTGACCCCTTTTGACACATTGGAATGCTTAATTGTGTCTTAAGGGGTCTTACAACCCCTTAAGACACACTTGAGCATTCCAATGTGTCAAAAGGGGTCACGGGGACTCCCTAGGGGTCCTAACACGTGATAAAGTGTACTAGGACCCCTAGGGAGTCCCCGTGACCCCTTTTGACAAATTGGAACACTCAAGTGTGTCTTAAGGGGTCCTACGACCCTTGAAGACACACTTGAGTGTTCCAATGTGTCAAAAGGGGTCATGGGGACTTCCTAGGGGTCCTAACATGTGATAAGGCATACTAGGACCCCTAGGGAGTCCCCATGACCTAGATGAGATATTAGTGAATGAATTCTTGCTAATACTACTCTTCCACCACATCCAGATTTCAACCCTTTTGTGGATCTACAGGCTCAATCATGAGCCCACATAATTGGCCAAGAGAAAAATGTGATTGTATATCAACTAATTACAAAATTTTCAGTTGAGGAGAAAATATTGCAATGATCAAGTAGAAAATTGGCTATGGAAAATCTAGTTATGAATTCTATTAAGAATGAAACTATTAAGGAATTGCTTGAATCACAAACCATGAAAATAACCTTCTACAACAAAGAACATTCAAGCTATAGAATTTATTAACTCTGAATTTAAACGTCTTATCAGCATTCATGGTAGAGATTTCATTAGCATCCATGGAAGAAATTTCATTAGAACTTCAGACAAAATCATCTAAAAAAATTCATTAACTTCAAGCGAAATCATTTAAGACGAACAAAAACAAAATCGTATTACTCAGAAATGGCAGAGAAAGAAAATAGATAAACCAAATTTATCAAATTCTTGCAATCCGCAGCTTCTCTCCAAGCGCAAAATCACAATCCATGGATCCAAAATTACGGTAAAAATTAAATTCTTTGAGTAAGTCATTCAGAAACATGCAGACTACTGTAATGCATGATGATTTATAGAGAATTTATGACAAACTATGCTGTGCAATATCTTAGAGAACTGATGAGAAGCAATGGTGAAAGTCTGAGACAGAGGTGATGCTAGCATTGAAGTGACAAGATATTCTTCATAATATCGGGGCAGTGCCATCGAAACGGCAAGGCTTTCCTCATAATTTCGCACTGCCGCTAATCTCTTCTTTAAATTTATTAATGCAATCAGTTCTATGGCACCTACATAATTTCCAGTACAACTGCTCATTTTACCAAACCCTTCCCCACTCTCCATAATCTTCAGCCGGTTCAAAGATCCATCTGGTTGTTCTTATTTAACCTCCCAATGACTTTGTTGAGCTGCCGGATTATCAACAGGCATGAGTACAATTGTCTGGTGACCAGAATCTATTTTGAGAACCTTTACAATTTAGCGTTTCGGTTGAAAAAGTAGGGAAAGATACCATTTCACAGCCACAGGTAGTGGAAACAGAGTGATTCTCTTGCCCTCTACTTCTATAATCCGCCTCTAGTGAACTATTCTTCAAAGCCTCCATTTCTGCGTAGCTAGGGTTTTCAGCGCCTGTAAAAGGCACAACTATGCCCATGTAGGGACTCATGCTCATGCTCAAAATCATATTAAATAATATTTAAAATGTAAAATGTATATTATATAATATTTAATATATAATATATAATCTAATATATAGTTTTTGATATTAATATATAATTAAATAATATTTAATGTAACATGTATATTATATAATATTTAATATATATAATATATAATGTAATATATAGTTTTTAATATTAATATATATTAAATAATATTTAATGTAAAATATATATTATATAACATTTAATATATAATTGATATTATATAATATTTAATGTATCTAATATATATCTAATATATAACTAATATATAGTTTATGAAGGATGGAGAAATGGGAGGGAGAAAGTGGAGGCAAAGTGAAAATTCAAAATTATGCATCATATTCGGGTAAATATCGGGTACCCGATTAGGCTTGGTATTGCTTTGTGCACCAAACCTACATGGTCAACTATTGGAATGTCTCAAATACGTGTTTTTCCCCTATTTCTCTGAGTTCCAAACTTTGACAATTTAGCTGACGACTTTTTTTTACCCAAATTTGATAAAACGAAAAGGGTATCTTAAGGAGATTATCAGCTTTCTATCGATATAATTGCTGTCAAATTTTGAATCCGGTAAGTAATTATTAGTTATTTTCTAATTGAGCTACCTCTAAAGTGTTGATTTATATACTGATTAAAAAATGACTATAACTTTCAAATGGTATAACATTTTTGAAATCCAAAAAATGCGTCACATTCTATGCTTCGCCTACTATAAGGAAAAAAAAATAAATTTGAATTTTGTAATGTTTTGAATGAGTTAAGGTGGTCAAACACGGGAGTTTTTTTATTCTGAAAATGTTGTAGCAGAAAATTTATAATTAATTATTTTATTGGAATAAAATTACAAAAAAATATGCATCACATCCGGGCATGAGTCTTCTACTTATATATAAAATCTTATAATAAAATATTATCATTTGATTATGATTAAGGTGGTCAAACATACACCTACTTATTTTTTTCCTGAAATTTTTGTACTGCTACATTGAAATCTATACTTTTCACCAATCATACTAACTTTTTCTCAAAAAAGGCCTAGTAGTTTAGAAACTAAATTCAATTTTCTATAGATTCTATTCTTACAACTTTTTGATATTATGTTCATAGCTAGTTGAAATTTTCACGTCAAGTTGACTAACCCTGATTTGCTGATTTTTCATTGCCACTTAAGGGCATAGTTTGGCCCTTCATGATCTTGCACATACCCTTGTATCATTTTTATTTGTGAACGTAATGAGCATGTGTGTAATTAATTACTATGTTTAATTGTAAATGAAAATTTTTTGTGAATGCTCAAGTGGATATGCCACATGGCTTGTGATGTGTTATTCTTGTTGTGTCAATTGACACTTGTAAGTGTACTTGTGGTCATGACATGTCCACTTGAGGATTGGATTCACAAAAACTTAGGATATTACCCTTAAGGATCCCCATGTGAATCCCTTAGTTAGGGAGCTTAAGGTGGTGTCATTTCATGAATTTCGAATTTGAACTTGTCATGAGTATTTGGAGGGTTAAAAAGGTGCCTATGGGTGTGTTTGGACCATTTTTGGTTAGCCCACTTGGTATACCTATGGGTAAGGTTCATTTTTTACCATAGGACAACCCATAGTTGACCAAAAGAGCCATCCAAAATTTGGTTTTTCAAGATGGCCGAAAATCAACTTTTGAGACCAAGTTTTGGAAAGAACACCATTCATTAGAAAGGTAGTCCTATTCCCACTTTTTAAGCTTACCTTTGTAAGAGGCCATTTTTAGTAACCCTGTAAGGAGCTTAGGGAAGACCACCCAATGGTAAGAAAACCTTATCCCTAGGGTTTTGTGGGGAGATGTGTGGAGGCCTTTTTAGAGGGGACTCTTCTTTTGGAAGAGTTTGAACACCCACTTTCTAACTTAGAGACTAGTTAATTTTGGGGCAGCTTGGAGAGGAAAAGCTTGGACAAAAGGGCTCTCATCTTCAACACTCACCATTTTTTCTTGGACTTAGGTTGGTGGCTCCACCTTGTATTCTTATGTAGATTTTATTTTGTATGAGAGAAGAATGGAGTTATGTGATCTTCATGATTCTTGTTATTGAGCATCTTGTTTATTCTTGTATGTTTAGTAGATGTCATATGTAAATCTTGTACTTGAATTTGTTGCAAGATATGCTTGTGTTGTTGTTGTGAAGCTTTGTGATTTAGTTCCTTGTTTTATTTTGTGATGTTAATGTGAGTCTCAAGGCCACACTCACCCATGGGGGGAAAGTAGTCTAGGGGGTGAAGGATTTTCTTGGATAGTCATGGGTGTAGAGTCTCTCCTTGGAATGGAGAAGGAAGAAAATGTGGAAGTATGGGCTCCATGTAGCTATTTCATTTTTTTTTGTTATATTGGGGATCATAAGGGTGTAGTTTTTGGCTTGATGTCATGGGGGTCATAAAGATTTTGTTGGGCTTTTGAGAAAGTAGTTGTGATAAGTTTATTGGGAAGGCCATGTGTAGGCTTGTCTCAATTGTTTTGAAATGAGATTTCTCCCCTTGGTACTTAGTCCACCTTCACCCCAAGATTAGGGTCATTGTGAGACCCATTGTTCATATCCTTGGTTGGCATTTTTGTGTGTTTGTCGATTTGTTGTTATGTTTGGATTTGTATGATTGTATCCTCGTCTGTGTTGGTTCCCCTAGCTCGGGGGTGGCCTCTTAGAGGCCTTGGTTGGGAGGTGAGCTTCCCCATGGTCCATCCATGTTTGCATTGTAGGATTTGGAGCCTTGATACTTGATGAAGAAAGCTTGAGGATGTATTCATAGTTGAAATGGTTATCTTTTAGTTATGGAAAGATTTTTCCTATTGTAATAGGATTCTTAAGGATCCCTTGTGTTCTTTGTTGTTGTACAAGCTTGTATAAAAGATTTTCATTTGGTATCTTATTATGTTATTAGGAAGCTGCATTTCTTGTATTTAAATACATGTAAATAGAAGAGTATCATCTATGTTAAAAGCTTTTTGTTATAGTTGATTTAAATTTGAAAATAAATGTAAAGGAAAAATTGTTGAAATTATCATTATACCTCAAATGTGTGTCTAAATTCTTCTTTAGGAGAAGTTCATCTATATTGCATTTAGAGTTGCATGAGAACATAAGATGTAATATCATTCTCGAATGGACAAATATTAGTGCAGAATTATTGTTTAAATAAATTTTAGATTTTGCCATTTTTTAATTAATGTTGTAGAAATAATAGTAGTTATATTTTAAACCATTCTTCATTTTAGTGAATGACTATTTAAAACAATATATTTCCTTGCTTAGTTACACTTTATAAGGATAAATTTTAGCATTTGACTAAACTGAGGAAACAAAATAAATATGTGTAACAATTCTGTAAATTTTTGTCTAGATTGGTTGAAACTATGAATCTGTAACCAATCTGGAAATCTAATGCATATAATAATCAAAAGAATAGATTGTATCAATTTGTTAAAAAAAAGGAAGATCTATTCTATTTTAATTATGTATACATTAAATACTTTCTGTTTATTTAATTTTAAAAAAAAAATAGTATATGAACATTCAATATTATAAGACAAATATGTATTTCTTCATATATATTTTTTTAACAGCAAAATTTTTATAAAAAAAGAACGTGTTAGTCCTGTATTTTTTTTAAAAATAAATAATAATAACATATTTTAGAACTCTTACTATAGGAGTATCCTTTTTTTAAAAAAAATAAAAAATTATACTAAAGAAAGAATTTATTTATTTATTTTTTAAATAAAAAAAAAACTTTAAAAAAATGAGGGAGGGTTGGGCACCCAAACCCTAACCTCTGCAAGGGAAGGGTTGGGCGGCACACAGCCAGGGTCGTGGCTTCGGCCATGACTATGGTCGTGTCATAGCCATGGCTTCGGCCACGACTGACACGACCACGGATGTGGTCATGTCATAGCACAACCTTGGCCGTGATTGTGGCAAGGCCACAACGCAGCCAGTTGGGGTGTGGGTTGATCCTCAAGTCCCCCCCCTTCGTTTTCATTTTTTTTTTCATGTTTTTTTAAACACAAAAAAAATAAAAAAATTTGAATGCATCAACAATACAAAAAAATGCTATGCTTAGTTGTTTGTCTGGTCTAATACCCAGATGGGTATTGAAATTTAGTACAAAAAAAAAAGAGAAAACAAAAAGGATAAAGTAGATTTTTTTTTACCAAGCATTCAGACAGCATTTCCTCTGGAAGATGGCTACTCCTGAGGGCATATACACATAAGTGTATATTTACATATAGTCCCAGGATGGGTGTATATGCACATATGCACTTATGGGCATATACTCAATGACTTCTTGCTCAACTCTTGCCTTCAAAATCCTCCATACCTGCAATAAAATGAACAAAGCACTTGAAGA
The DNA here is from genome assembly GCA_027943335.1 of Chamaecyparis obtusa. Classification (NCBI taxonomy): domain Eukaryota; kingdom Viridiplantae; phylum Streptophyta; class Pinopsida; order Cupressales; family Cupressaceae; genus Chamaecyparis; species Chamaecyparis obtusa. The sequence continues at coordinate 1,228,106 of BSBK01000334.1, forward strand.
AAACTTCCCTTAGGGTTTGAGGTTGAAAGAGGAGGAGTTTTAGGTGGGAAAACAAAAAAATGAGAAACTTTTACAAAGTTGCCTTTTTCTCCCTAACCCTAAATCCGAATTGGGGTTAAGTTGAAAGTCAACACTTTTTAAAATCTTATTGCTTTCCCCCTTTCTTTTGATTTTATAAGTTATCCCTTTCATTTGAATTATCTAATCTTTTTATCTTTATATCATTTTCTTTAAATCAAATGTTGTAAGATTGTGCATAATAAAATTTGAATGGTGTAATTTATTTTTAGTCATCTTTTAATTAATGAGTTTTGGGGGGGAATTCAAATTTAAAAAAACTCTAATTGGGGATAATAATGCTATTAAAATCTACATGGGAAATTTAAACTCCCAACTTTTATATAATATATAAATAGTCCCTTAAATTTTTTAGGAAGTTAATTTTTCTCCATGATGCTATAGGCCACTATTTTTTTTGTGTTAGACATTTATGTTAGGAAAATTGTTAGAAAATATTATTCAAGTAAAGTGTTGTTTTTAGTAAATTGATTATGGGATTATATAAGGATTAGATTAAGTTTTGGATTAGGTCATTGAGAAAATTTTATTAGGATATTAATTGTATATTAGAATCAATGAAAAATAATAATTTAATTTTTATTCCTCATGTCCTTAGCTTTTAATAATATTAATTCTTTCAAATAAAATTGGTAGAGACCATAATGAAGGGATTAGTATTTTGAGAACTCTTTTAGAAAGTTTATTTATTGGTATATTCTTTTATTATCGATCTAGGGTAGTCTTGGTTAAGTTACCCTAGATTTGTGACGATCGCTAGGTGCAAGGGATGTTGGAGGGTTCGTAATCCCCTTCCATGATTAACCCTCCACCTCTTGTAATCTTGACCACTCCGAAGTTACCAAGTTAATCACCTATCACACTTTTAATAATTTGATTCATATTGGAAGTCTAAAACCGTTAATCTTTAAAAAACTATTAAATTAACTCTTTTAAAAAAAAAATTGGTGTATTTTTTCTCGAAGAAATATGGGCATGACAATTATCAAAGATTCAGAAGTGAGATAGGAGGCTTGATTGCATCAAGCACAAAAACAAGAAGTAATCTGTTTCAATTGATACTACAGAAGCTAGTTGTTTTTGGCTAAAGTAGATGATAGTTGGTTGTGGCATAGAAGATTGTGTCATATCAATTTTGACAACATTATGAAGGCCAGTAACACAAATTTAGTCATAGATCTACCAAAGATTATCAAGCTGATAATATTATTTAGAACAACAAAGGGGGGGTGAATCAGTTGTTCTCAGGTCTAGAAGTACCAATTGAACTTATAAACACTTTAACAAACTCAAATCTAATCACCAACTCAATTCAGTCATCAAAGAACATATATCAAAAAAGATATAACATGTAGTCCACTGTCCTACAGTAATTAACTTGCAAAATATCAAAACATTCACACAAGTATAACACTAGAACTTATAGTGGAAACCCAACTTGGAAAAAACCACTTTGTAACATGTTACTGATATTTTCACTCTTCTGAAGTGAGCTATGTGAAAAGCCAACCTTGTTAAAGGCTTACAAACACACTATTAGGTGTGACCCTGTTAAAGAATTTCAATCACCCTGTTAGGAGTGGCCTAGTCAGAGGACTTAAGTACATTTCATTAGAATGCCACCTTGATTAAAGGATTTAAATAATTACTGTTAGGTCAACCTTGATTAAAGGATTTAGACTATTACAATGGTTAGAAAGTAGTAGTAGTTTCTGATCTATAAAACATGCAACTCACTTTGCAGCTATCAGATCCAATTCGCACATATATGACATTTTACTAACTGATTTCCATTTCCATCTCCATCACTGATCTGCTTGGAATTCGCTTGAAGTAATCACAACTTTGATCTTCACCTTCAGTCTTCTACTTAGACTTATCAGTCAATAACATCAAAATTACTAGCATACTTTGTAACCTCACAATTAGGTTTTCTTTATACCTCTCCAGATAGGTAATCTATCTTTTGCCACTTTATCTCCATCATTGATCTTAAGTTAGGTCATATCCATTGGATCTTTCCATCATTTAAGTTCTTCATCCAACCTTCTAGAAACATCTTCAATCTCCTTATTGAATCCATAGTAAAATGATTTACCATGCAATAAATTATCCATACAATCAATTAATAAAGTCAACACGATTTACATAACCCAAGAATTCAACTGTGTCAGCTGGAAATCTGAATTCTTCCTCCAAATGTAAATTGTTGACGCTTGGTCAACACCGTGTTGGTCTCCTCGATCATCATTACATAAATCAGTCATCTCTTCAAACTTTCTTCCTTGGCTAACACTGTTTTGCTTGGTAATTTCCTAACACTCGGCATACAACACTAGATTTACTCGGTATATACTGTCACTCGGTCGACACTAACATCACTCGGCTTAAACTAAATTTCTTCACTTTTGCTCGGTTAAGCCTACTTCTTTATTTTTTCTTCTTACTTAGATAAACAATACATTATCTTATCATAGTGGTAAATAATCAAGTACTCATTAAAGTATCAAATAACTCAACCTTTCTCTAGGTGCTATTGTTATCTCCCTTGCCCTAATCCTTTGCATCAACCAATAGATATAGTAATTTCTTAGATAGCAACTGTCTTACTAGTTAAGGTTTGACATCAATGACAATACAACAATTGTTTCAATTGTAGTTTCCAACAATCTCCCTCTTTGGTATTGATGGCAACACCACATGAATAACACATGATTTACCAAACAATCCAAAAAATTGTATAATATCCTTAGCTTCATTCTAAAATAACTTTGCCTTACCTTGCTTGACCATTTATGTAGTAACTCCCTCTGAATCTTTGATTCTCTTCCTCTTGATGTGTTTTCATCTGAAATATTTCGCTCTTTGACAAAAATACCAAAGCAGCAACAAAACTTACATCTTTCACATGTAAATGTTATCTTGTCAATTCAGTATCAGTATTTCTCCCTTTTTCATCTTTCTTATAACCAATTATCATCTTTGTTGTGCATTTCACAACTCTAGGCAGCTCCTAAAGTGTGACCTTTCCTGCATCAATTTATCAGATACTCTATTCAGCACATTTGATGCAGTGCTCCTAGCTTGACTAGGCAACCTCAATTAGGGGAAGCACCCCTAGTTTACCTCTTAGATATTCATGAGCATCCTTAGGTAAAGCTTTTTTGAATATGTCTGCTAGTTGTTCCTTTGTGTTCACATATTCCATTCTCACTTCTTTTTCTTGAACCAATTCCCTCAAGTAATGATACTTTATTGTAATGTGTTTGGTCTTTGTGTGCATTATTGGGTTTTTTGATATGTTGATAGTACTTGTGTTATCACAAAATATAAGAACTGGTTCAGTAGTCTCCTCTTTCATACCTTTCAATAATTGCTTGATCCATATCAGATTTGAATAGTTCACTATAGCTGCCACATACTCAGCTTCTGCTGTAGATTGGGAAATGCAATTTTTGTTGCTTGCTTGTCTAGGAGACTAATCTCTGTCCAAGAAATAAAGCTCCTCCACTTGTACTTTTCCTATCATCAACATTTCCTGCCCAATCAACATTAGTGTAGACTCTCGGTTCAAATTTTTTAGTCTTCTTGTACTATAATCCATACTCTTATGTCCCTTTTAGATATCTCATTATTCTCTTTACAACCATCATATGAGTTTCCTTAGGATTGGCAGAGAATCTTTCCACAATCCCAACTACTATAGCTATATCTGGTCTACTGTGAATAACATATTGCAGCTTTCCAATCATAGATCTATACAAGTTTTAATTCACTTCAGCAGTATCATCAGTCTTAGATAATTTTTGTCCAGTAGCCATAGGTGTACTTACTGGCCTTGAATCCTCTATTCCAAAACTTTTCAGTATCTGGGTATGTGCAGGATCATGATATGCCAAACTAGGCCCTTTAGTGGTAATGAAAATTCATAAAATCAGGTTTAGGAAAGTTGATATAAAAATTTGAACAAGTTATAAATATTATATAAAAAATATGTAAGAAGAGAATCTGTAGAAAATTGAATTTAGTTTCTAAAATACTAGGCCTTTTTTGAAAAATAATTATTCTATATGTTGAAAATTTCAAATTTCAATATAGTAGTACAAAAAATTTAGAAAAAAATAAGAAGTAGGTGTATGTCTGACCACCTTAAACACAATCAAATGATATATTGTTTTAACAATATTCTATATATAAGTAGTAGACTTGTGTCAAGATGTGACACATATTTTTTTGTAATTTTTTTCCAAGTAAATAATTAATTATGGATTTTCTTCTACAACTTTTCTAGAATACAAAAACTCTCATGTTTGACCACGTTAACTTAGTCTAAACTTTATCAAATTGAAATTTTTATTTTTTTTTCTTGTAGTAGGAAAAGCATAGAATGTGACACATATTTTGGATTTCAAAAATGTTATATAGTTTGAAAGTTATAGCTATTTTTCAATAAGTTTATCAATCAGGACTAGAAAGATAACAAGTAGCTATATGTCTGACCACATTAAACAAAATCAAATGATAATATTTATTTTATAAGATTGTAGATAAAAGTAGTAGACTCATATCCAGATGTGATGCATATTTTTTTTGTATATTTTTTCCAAGTAAATAATTAATTATGATTTTTCTACTACAAAGTTTCCTGAATATAAAAGCTCTCGTGTCTGACCACCTTAAATTAGTCTAAACTTCATCAAATTGAAAGAATTGTTAATTATTATTGTATTAGGTGAAGCATAGAATGTGATGTATATTTTAGATTTCAAAAATTTTATATTGTTTGAAAGTTATAGGGTTTTTTCAAAGAGTCTATCAATCAGGACTTGTTTTTCACTTTTTGGCATACCATGATCCTGCACATACCCATCTCTTTGACATATTTAGATTGTGTTATGAAGATACCTTTCTCCATCTAATAGATTTGTAAACCAACAAAGAATTTGATCTCACTAAACATAGACATCTCAAATTCAGTTTGCACCTCACTTAAAATTTTTTGACATAGGGCATCTTGTCCACCAAATATAATATCATCTACAAAAATTTATGCTAACAAAATCTCTTTACCTTCTTCATCTTTCATGTATAGATTTTTGTTGTCATTTTTCCTTGTAAATCCAATCTTTATCAAGTGATTGTGTAGCCTCTCATACCATGCTCTGGGGGATTGTTTCAATCCATACAGTGCCTTATTCAGTTTGCAAACCATGTTTTTCTTGTCTGGATCAACAAATCCTTCAGGTTGTTCAATTTATACTTCTTCTAATATACCATTCTGTGGAGGGGTTCTAGGTGCAGACATCTATCTCTTGATTCCTCTATCATTGCAGAACAGATTGAACTCATTTGATATAAACTCTCCACCTCGATCAGATCTCAGATATTTTAGTTTCCTACCTGTTTCTTTTTCATTTTTTTCCAAATACCACTTAAACAATGGAAATGCATTAGATTTTTCCTTCAAAAACATTACAGTCATCATCCTAGGGTAATCATCAACAAAAAAAATAAAATACTTAGCACCACAATAACTTTGTATACCCATAGGTCCATAAAGGTCAATATGAACCAAATCCAAAATATTCTCAGAAGTAAATGTCTTGCTCTTGAAACTAGACTTTGTCATTTTTTCCCAACTGACATTGTTTACACATCACATTATTAGGTTTCTTCAATCTTGGCAAACCTCTAACTTTCTCCTTTTTACTAATACTTACCAAATTGTTAAATTTAACATGACATAGCCTCTTATGCCATAACCATACATCATCCAATTGTGCAAATAAGTATGTTTCTTCAAATAGATCTAGATAGAACAAGTTACCTCTAGTCTATTCTCCACTTCCAATCAGTTCACTAGTAGCATCAAATATTTTAGTCTTTCTGTGATGAAATTCCACTTGGTAACTAGTGCTGTTAAACTATACAACACTTAGCAAATTATAGTTAAGACCTTCAACCCAATAGGCATTTTCACAAGTAATCTTATCAATTAGCTTAATCAATCCTTTACCTTTCATAGGACATGGTGCATCATTACCAAACTTAACACTTATACCTTTGTAATGATCTAGGGTTTCAAACTTACTTTTGTCACCAATCATGTGATGTGAGCAACTACTATCATCTTTCATAGAAACATAAACTACTTCAATATCAAAATCATCACTATCACTATCATTTTCCTCTTTTGTAATATAATAGGATTCTTACCTTTATTGTTGTAATCTCTATATCTTCGGTGATCTCTTCTATCTCTCTTATCCTTGTACTTGCTTTCTCTTTCCCCATCCTTGTCATTCCTGTCAGGACACCTTGCAGCAATATGGCCAACTTTGTTACATGAAAAATAAATTATAGGAAGTTTACCTTTATATTTTCCTTTTCCTCTCTTCAATATTATATCCATGAGTGCTTCAAGATCATCCATTTCCTCATCAGAAGTGTCACTATCACTTCCACTATCACTTTCACTTTTCACACATTTATCTTTGTCTCTCTTAGATTTATGCAAAACCATTTGTGACTGGAATGTAGATTCAACATTAGGAACAATGTAGTTATCATAGTTAGAAATTTCAAAAGTAGTGAGCTTACCAACAAGGCTTTCCAGAGTTAGAGCATTACCAGGGTTACATCTTGATTCTTGAATTGCTGAAATTTTGATAGCATATATAAGAAGCAAAGTTCTTAATACATTTCCAATGACAGTCTCATCATCAATGATTCCATTGGCTCCTCTAATAGAATTCACTATCTCCTTGATTCTTCCACAATACTGAGCAATATTCTCACCTTTTGCATTTTCATTTCATCAAACTTACCTCTCAAGATTTCATCTTTTTCCCTTCGTACATTTGTATCACCACCATAGATGGTTGCAAGAGTATCCCACATTTGCTTTGCATTAGTGCAGTCTTTGATGTCTTCAAATTTTGGATAACTTAAGGAGGATGCAATCTCCAACATTGCTTGATTGTGTTCCTGTTTTTCTCTCATCTCCTCAGTAGTCAAAGGTGCAACAGGCATAACATATGCATGTTCAACATAGTATTTCACCGAATCACCAATACCAGCTAGATGCAGTTTCATCATACTTTTCCATGCAGGGAAGTTCTCCTTGTTCAACTTCGGTACCTCCTTCTTATACATTTTAATCATATTGCTTCAAGTACCTTTAAAAATTTCCTCTGTAAGCACTAAGAGCTCTGATACTAATTGTTAATATTATTTAGAACAACAAAGAGGGGGGTGAATCAGTTGTTCTTAGGTCTAGAAGTACCAATTGAACTTATAAACACTTCAACAAACTCAAATCTAATCACCAACTCAACTTGGTCTTCAAAGAACATATATCAGAGAACATATAACATGTAGTCCACTATCCTACAATAATTAACTTGCAAAATATCAAAACATCCACATCAAAACATTCACACAAGTATAACACCAGAATTTATAGTGGAAACTCAACTTGGGAAAAACCACTTTGTAACATATTACTAATATTTTCACTCTTTTGAAGTGAGCTCTATGAAAAGCCAACCTTGTTAAGGGTATGTGCAGGATCATTGTATGCCAAAAAGTGGCGATGTAAAAAAGAAGTCCTAATTGATAGACTCTTTGAAAAACAACTATAACTTTCAAATAATATAATAATTTTGAAATATGAAATATACATCACATTCTATGGTTCACCTAATACAATAATAATAAATAATTCTTTCAATTTGATGAAGTTTAGACTAAGTTAAGGTGGTTAGACATGAGAGTTTTTATATTCAAGAAAATTTGTAGCATAAAAATCATAATTAATTATTTACTTGAAAAAAATACAAAAAAATATACATCACATTTGGACATAAGTCTACTACTTTTATCTAGAATCTTATAAACATGTATTATCATTTTATTTTGTTTAATGTGGTCAGACACACACCTACTTGTTATCTTTCTAGTCTTGATTGATAGACTTGTTGAAAAATAGCTATAACTTTCAAACTGTATAACATTTTTGAAATCCAAAACATGTGTCACATTCTATGTTTTTCCTACTACAAGAAAAATAAAAAAAAGTTTTCAATTTGATAAAGTTTAGACTAAGTTAACGTGGTCAGACACGAGAGTTTTTATATTTTGAAAAAGTTGTAGAAGAAAAATCATAATTAATTATTTACTTGGAAAAAAATTATAAAAAAATATGTGTCACATCTGGACATGAGTTTACTAGTTATATCTAGAATCTTGTAAAAAAAAATTAGCATTTGATTGTGTTTAAGGTGGTCAGACATACACCTACCTCTTTTTGTTTCCTGAACTTTTTGTACTACTACATTAAAATTTGAAATTTTCAACATATAGAAATTTTTTTTTTTTAAAAAGGCCTAGTATCTTAGAAACTAAATTCAATTTTCTAAAGATTCTCTTCTTAAACATTTTTTATATAATATTTATAACTTGTTCAAATTTTTATATCAACTTGCCTAAACCCGATTTTCTGAATTTTCATTGCCACTTAAGGGCCTACTTTGACATACCATGATCCTGCACATACCCTTAAAGGCTTATAGGCACACTATTAGGTGTGACCCTGTTAAAAGATTTCAATCACCCTGTTAGGAGTGGCCTGATTAGAGGACTTAAGTACATTCCATTAGAATGCCACCTTGATTAAAGGATTTAAATAATGACTATTAGGTCAACCTTGATTAAAGGATTTAGACTGTTACAATGGTTAGAAAGTAGTAGTTTTTGATCTATAAAACATACAACTCACTTTGCGGATATCAGATCCAATTCGTACATATATGTTGTTTTACTGACTGAGTTCCATTTCCATCTCCATCACTGATCTGCTTGGAATTCGCTTCATGCAATCACAACTCTGATCTTCACCTTCAGCCTTCTGCTTAGACTTATCAGTCAATAACATCAAAATTACTAGCATACTCTATAACCTCACAATTAGGTTTTCTTTATACCTCTCCAGATTGGTAGATCTATCTTTTATCTCTTTATCTCCATCATCGATCTTAGGTTAGGTCATATCCATCGGATCTTTCCATCATTTAAGTTCTTCATCCAACCTTCTAGAAACATCTTTAATCTCCTTATTGAATCCATAGTAAAATGATTTACCATGCAATAAATTCTCCATACAATCAATTAATAAAGTCAACATGATTTACATAACCCAAGAATTCAACTGTGTCGGCTCATGGAAATCTAAATTCTTCCTCCAAATGTAAATTTCTGACGCTTAGTCAATACTGTGTTCATCTCCTTGCTCATCATTACATAACTTGGTCATCTCTTCAAACTGTCTTCCTTGGCTAACAGTGTTTTTCTCGGTAATTTTCTAACACTCGGCATATACTGATGTTCAGTCAACACTAGATTTACTTAGTATATACTCTCACTCTGTTGACACTAACATCACTCAGCTTAAACTAAATTTCTTCAGTTTTTCTCAGTTAATCCTATTTCTTCAGTCTTTTTTCTTACTTAGATAAACAATACATTATCTTATCATAGTGCCAAATAATCAAGTACTCATTGAAGTATCAAATAACTCAACCTTTCCCTAGGTGTTATTGTTATCTCCCTTGCCCTAATCCTTTGCATCAACCAATAGATATAGTACTTTCATAGATAGAAATTGTCTTACCAATTAAGGTTTGACATCAACGACAATACACCAATTGTTTCAATTATAGTTTCCAACACAAGCCTACTAACACTATGTGTAAAGAGTGTGTAATAGAGAAACAAATAAAGATCAAAAACTTTCAAAGAAAATCATTTTCATCAAAGGGGAAGCTAGATTCGGTGCATATAAATCTATGTGGTCCTACAAAGAAAAGGTCCTACTATGGTGAAAGGTATTGAAGATTCTTTTTTTTTATGATTATTCCAAAATGATGTGGGTTTCTTTCCTTATAGAAAAGTCTAAATATTTTGATAAGTTCAAGATTTATAAGGAAAAATTTGAGAATGAGTCAGGTCTGAAGATAAAATTCTAGAGGTCAGATAGAGGTGGAGAATTTAGATCTGATGCATTTAATTCATATTGTGAAGAACATGGCATATGTAGATAGACTTTTGCACCTATAACTCCACAACAGAATGAGATAGAAGAGAGAAGGAACAAAACCATATTGGATGTGGCAAGGGCTATGTTGATTGAAGGAAATCTAGCACACATGCATTAGAGGGAAGTATTTAACACTAATGTCTACACCTTAAACCACATTCAGATCAGAGAAGGTACTTGTAAGACTCCCTATGAACCGTGGTTTTGTCATACTCCCTCTGTAAAGTATTTCAAAAATTTTGGTAGCAAGTGTTATATCAAAAGAGATGATGAAATAGGAAAGTGTGATGAAGGCATTTTTCTTGGGTATTCCACCAAAAGTAAGGCATATAGATGTTTCAATCTAAGATTGAGAAAAATAATTGAAAGTGTTAATGTGAAGATTGATGAGAAGTTTCAGATTCAAGAAAGGATGTATGAGTGTGATCCAATCCTTGAGAACAAGAATGAGAATAAAGAGGTAGGACAGATTTTTGAGATTGACAATGGTATACAAGTTTGATTAAGTGAACAAAAGGAAGCTCCTAGAACACCAAGGTATGTTTTGATGAACCATCCTAAAAATTAAATTATTGGTGATGCTAATCAAGGTATGACAACAAGGTCTAAGGCTAGAAATGAGCTATGTTTAATCTCACAATTTGAACCTAAGACTATTGATGAGGCTTGTAAAGATGAATCATGGATCAAAGCAATGCAGGAAGAGCTAGATCAAATAGAGAAAAATAACACTTGGGAATTGGTTTCTAGGCCTAAGAACAAAAATGTGATTGGAACCAAATGGGTTTTTAGAAACAAAATAAATGGGGTGGTCCCACAATAGTGTGTCCTACTTTTTGGCCAACTTTGACATGGAGATCAACATTCTGAGAAAAAACTTCACTTTTGAACACTTGTTGCCACAAAACTATTAGGAATTTGAAGATGATGTAAACTAGAGTCTTTTAGAATTTTCTTTCTAGTTTCTAAATATATTTTTTTTGAAATTCGTTTTTCTTCTCCTTCGAAAAGTGGTTTGCGTGAAAAAACTATGTTTTTAAGGAGTTACTATCACTTGGATCAGCATAACTTTTTTAAAAATATGACAACGATGTAGTTCTTTCAAGATTATATTTGTAACTTCAATATCTAAAGGATGCAATTGGTTTCATTCATTTTGGGTCAATATTTCATAGTAGTTGTAAAGTAACAACAACTATAATTTAAATATAAGGTCACTTGGATCACTCTAACTTGATCTATGTATATCAAAATTCATTTTTTCTTTTTTTTTATAGAAAGGTAACACAAATACTCTTTTCTTACACATTTTCATAATTTTTTTTTGTAATTTACTATTTTTTCCAAAGTCTTGAAGAGACGGGTTGTTGAATGACCAAACAACCTATGTTTAGTTAAAGTAATATTTAAAAGTGATAATGAACTCAATATGTATTAAAATTATATTCATTAAAAAGATTGTTCCGAATAGCATCATTTGACATCATATGTTTGAAAAAATCATCTTATTTGGTTCTTGTCTCAGGCCTTGAAAGGCCATTTTTTTGTAGTAGGAGGAGGGTCAAGTCAAGTCAAATAATTGCACATTGAAGAAGGGTCAGGATCACTCCCCACGGAAGCTTAAGCAATTGATGTTGGAGAAGGGTCAAGATCATGTGCTCCTACTGGTATGGATGAAATTTTAAATTTAGCTCAAACTGAAAAGAGAAATATTAATTATAGAAACTTAGATCATTTACTTACAATGGATGTGGAGAATTTGAGATCACTTGCTAATGTTCAACCCTTAAGTCTTGCTAAGAAGAGATCAATGAATATGATAGCAAGAGAAATATTGGCTAAATTTGATAATTTTGAAACACTTGAACAAGCCCAATTGCTTTTAGTTGTACTTATAAATAAAAAGTTGGAAGGGGCATTAAAATTATTGGGTATAGACACAACATCAAAGAAGAGAAAAGTTTTTGACATGCAAACTGATATGATTGAAAATCTTAGAAAAGGTTTGAACCAGGTAAGGAAGTGATCTCAAACTAAAGATAAGACCATTACATGAAAAGTTATGTTGACATCCATTGTAGGTAACAATATGCTCCAAAAAAGATAGATATCTTCAGTTTCATCTCATTTTGGTTTTAATAGGAAAACAATATCACAATATGTTAAGAGCAGAATAATTTTGGATGATAGCACCTTGGAAGGCAATTGGGAAATCATGTGTAGAGCTCCTCATTCTGATAGGATTGATGGAGGAATCAAGAATTTGGTCACATTATTTTAGAATGATAATACATGTCCTTCATCAAATAGTAGAGATGTTATCAGACATAGAATTCCAACTAATCAATATGAATATCATACGAAACATTGGTTGGACACAACACAACATGAAATGTATGTGTCATTTTGTAGTTCAAATCCTAATATAAAGATTGGACAAACATTATTTGAAAGATTGAAGCTATATTATATCAGGACAAACAAAGTGTTTGAAACTTGTTGTTGTCGTTATCATATTGAATCTGATCTCCACTATCAGGTTTTTTGAAATTTTGTAGAAGACACTTATGGTTTTGAAAATGCTCCTCCTACTAGACGAAGTGAGTTCATCTCATCCATTTTGACTGATAAAGGAGATGATGTAGCTAGACAAATAAATTGCATAAAAGGAATATTTCAAACATGTGTTGATTTGTCTCTTTTTCCTTTGAAAAATGAAAATATTGATGTAACAAAGATGGTAAATTGCAAGAGTTAAAAATTCGTAAAGAATGAAAAATTTTTTGGGAAAGAATCCAAAAGGTTAGAATATGTTGAAGAGGAGATAAATGTTAGAGTATTTATGGACAAATTTTAAAAATTGATTCAACACTACATTCATCATGCTTTTTTTGCAAAGTGGCAAGCACAACACTTCCAAACACTGAGAGACAATTTCCCACTTGGCATCTATTGTATCAGTTGTTGATTTTGTAGAAAATTATTCATTTGTTCATCAAAAGGAAATTCAATCGGAATACTATTTTTTAGATACATTACTATTATGGTACATGTGTGTTATTGGCACGCACAATTAGATTTGGATGGTATTCAGAGCACATTTGAAGCACGGGTCATCAAGATGGAATATCATTTTTATATAAGTGATTATAGAGAGCATGATATTCATTATGTAGAACACCGCTTCAAGATGTTTTTTGCAAATTTGAAAGAAAAAGGTATAAAAATTGATAAACATTATGTTTGATCACATGGATGTGCTGCACAATTTAAATCATCGTGACCATTTTATGCACTATGTAGATATCATCGTAATGAAAACATAGCACATGTATGGAGTTTCTTTGAGAGTGGACAAGGAAAAGGTGAACATGATGGTGCTAGAGCTTGCATCAAATGTGCTATACAAAAGTATCAAATGGATTATAAGGGAGTTCATATAAAAAATGCACATGATGTTGTTGAATGGTACAAGATAGATTTCACACCAAATGAGAATGACACGTCATCAGGATTGACTCAAGCAGTGCCACATAGAAAATTTTGGGAGATAAAAGGTATGCACACATTTTTAAATTATTCAAGTGTTTAATTTTTTTATGTATTCTTTATTCAAATTATATTTATAAAATATATTATATATGCATTTTTTCAGGTGTGGATATAAAAATTATGCATGGTTGCAATAGGATATAAAAGACACGATCTTTGCATTCAGTTATGAGTACAAATTGTCACAATTGGACGTTGAACACTAGGGACTACTCATGCTTTTGTTATCACTATATTGTTGACAATTATGAGGAATGCATTAATCAAGATCGTGGATATATAGGTGCATGTAATCTAGTGCCACTAGTTGTTACTGATACATTTGATTGAGATGAAGATGAAAACTTTGATGATGTCCCTTTGATTTCCATAGATTACGATCATATCTCGGGATTGGTAAAAATTGGCCAAGTATATATATTTCACATTATATGGTCCATTGAGCTTCATGTATAGATAGATAGATCTATAGATTGAACTACGTAAATTTTAAGATCTCACACATGTATATATAAATTTACTGTGCAAGAGATTTCTTTGCAATGATTGTTGAGCATGGAAATGTAGAAAAAGTTGGTTATTATTTACTGCATTGTACTATAGAGACGATGAAGTTACTTGAACTTGAAGAAAGTGATGGAATGTTATTCCCCATAGGTTTGTACATGCTTTACATCAATATATTGAACTCAATTTGTAAATTTTAAATTTCAACCTTTTAACAAATTTCAAATTTAATTAAATGTTTAAATTTATATTGTTAAAATTTGTGACCTGTAGGTTCAGTTGTTTTACAGGGAACATATTTCAAGAAAATCAAAGTAATTCAACATGGTATTCACTTTTTTGATTACCAACTAGACAATAAGGTGTTTCAATATAGTCACCTAGTAGTTGCCACCTCCATTTGTCTCCATACAGTTAAATCTCAATGTGGATGTCGTAAGTGGAGACTAGATAGTGAGGATCATGAGAGAATATTACATGTTCTCCATGAAAGGTTTGAACCACTTGACTTGGTCTAAAAAGTATAATATGTATACCTATTTCATGTGTTAGGACCTACTTGATATCTTTGGATTAAATTGACTATGCTTTGTTTATATATTTAAACATATGATGGACTATAATTTGTTGATATATGATGGACCTATTTGATGGTTCAATGGTTTTAATATATAGAATTATATGTATGCTTTTATATATATATATATATATATATATATATATATATATATATATATATATATATATATATATATATATATATATATATATATATATATGCTTGTATACATGTGTAGATTTTATGTATGTTTTGATTATTCAATAATTTTTATGATACTTATTGTCCATTAGTTACATGTATTAACTAGTTATTTTTTATGATATTAATTCTAGATCCCCTTAAGACCTCCCCTTAAGATTGCTTATTAGTCAAAGATCCCCTTAATAGATTAGTTTGAACACTAAAAAGTGATGAAATCAATTAGATTACTTATGACACGTGTTAGTTCTAGAATGAGTTAGAATAGTTATTCTCCATTAGTTACATGTATTAACTTTTTATTTTTTATGATATTAATTCTAGATCCCCTTAAGACCTCCCCTTAAGATTGCTTATTAGTTAGAATAGTTATTGTCCATTAGTTACATGTATTAGCTAGTTATTTTTTATGATATTAATTCTACATCCATCTAATAAAATCTAATCAAATAAAACCATCTAATCAACACATCTAATCAAATCATATCATCTAATCAACTCATCTAATAAAATCTAATCAAATGAAACCATCTAATCAACTCATCTAATCAAATCATATCATCTAATCAAATGAAACCATCTAATCTAATCAAATGAAACCATATAATCAAATCATATTATCATCTAATCATATCATATCATCTAATCAAATGAAATTATATAATCAAATCATATCATCTAATCAAATGAAACCATCATAAATCTATATAATGTCAAATCATAAATCATCTATGTCTAGAGGTCCGGATAGCATATAAATATGTCTCGAATCATAAACTATAAATATCAAACATATATAATGAATCTCAAATCAAATATCTATGCAACATGTCCTAAACTAGGGATTCATCTAGGCGCATGCGAACAAAGAAACCCTCTGACCAACTACCACGAGCATCCTCTGCCTATGAGGTAGCAATTGATCCCTACGAATATAAATGCATGTATATAATAATAATGTAAAATACTTAAAATATTATAAATGCATGTTTAAAATTACATATTTTTAAAGCTTACCTAACCACTAGTAGGTGTCACATATGTTGAATCTCTCCTATGAAGATGCTCTGAGCCCACACTAGAGGTAATGTGCTCTGATCGAGTGTAATGAGAATCCTCTGGCTATGAAGCAGCAACTGACCCCTGTAAATTTAGTACAACAGTTGGTTATATACATGCACATAGTATATATTATGTAAAGTACTTGAAATATATAAATACATGTGTACAAGTGTACACATGCATGTTTAAACCTACATATATCTAAAACTTACCTGACCACTAGTAGGTGTCACATCTACTGAATCTCTCATATGAAGATGCTTTGTGCCCACACTAGAGGTAATGTGCTCTGCTAACTGTGCCTAAAAAATATTATACATTAAACAAATATCAATACACATATCTATAATTAATTGTTCACTAAAACTCCTAGAAAGGAGAAAATAAAACTTTATATACCTGGGTCTCAGGAGCAGGAGGATCATCAGCGTACTGCACCATCATATCATCAATAGAAATTGCATCACCCACACTACCTTCAGTCCTGAACCTCTCTAGTAATGAAGAGTGTAGGGGTGACACTAGCTAGGAGGGGAGCGATGTAGAGCTTGAATCACCGAGATGCAATAACATATCCATAAATGATCCAACATCAGTTCCAATGTCCACCTGACTCAACCCATGCAACTACTCATCAAATGTGTCTAGGCCCTCAGTGGTAATGTGTACATCTCCAACCTATATACCCGGCTCTGCAACTGCAGACTAATCTATGGGTGCAGAGCGCTTTGTAGAGTGTTGTGAACTATGTTGTACCTAACTAGATGGTGTGTCCTATGTTGATGGAACTATAGGACCCCGTGAAAGTTTGATGAAATCCCTGACTAATTATACTGGGATCCTCTACATGTTAGCAATATAAGAATACGATTGCAGGAGATCCTCCAAAAAGTAAAGTGCCACATCTAAATGACCATGATGACTAGAAAGAGCTCGTATCTCTCTAGGTACAACAAGACTTGTAGCTCTATATGCCTCATCACTCACCCCTACAATAGTACTAGATGAAGCCTTAGAAGTTGATCTTGCTCAACTTGGTCTAGTCAAAATATATCTGCCGATTTTATCTAAAGTGATGGAGGTGGTTGTAGAAGAAATCTCCCCTATCCTGTCCACTACTCCCCTCTGAGAAGCAATGACCACTCTATCTACAGTAGCACCCGTCGTCAGTGCCACTGCCAGAGTCCTCTGCCCAACCAGTTGTCTATGAGGAATAACAACTCGATCAACCCTACGATACTAATCTTGGTTTGTGACTCAATCGTGCCCCTAACCATAATATCTAGGAAGATCTAAATAGTTGACACTGAGTCCCAAACAGAACTCAGTGTACAACTACTGTGCAAAATATAAAGGAATCTGGTTGTTATTAGGATAATGACCATGTGCTGCAAGAAAATAGGGATATATCATGCATGTGATTTGAGGTATTGCACATCATGTGACTTGATACACCCTCACCTTGGGCTTCCCCTCATAAAATGGGAAAACCTCTCATTTTATGATTTCCTTGGGGACACGGCTCTGAACCATCTCCAAGGAAACATCACCCGAGACCTCGGCTCTCAACTCTAGAAAAATACTATCAACTACCTGAGGCATGAAGGAAGAGTGGGCTCTCAATCTAGTAGTCATATCCTCCAAACTGGTCAATACACTGATACAAGTATCTTTGTATATGTCATTCTCTGAAGATGTACAGATGGACTCTCTAATTCGAGCCATCTATGCCTTAGCAGTATGAAAAATGGTCACTATATCAAGAGTGTGAGGTGCATCCTAAGCGGTCATCTAGATGTAACATGTGGAAGCTAAGTATAAATATTTAAGCACTTGATTACATGTTATAACTATGTGTAAAATGGAAACAAATACCAGAATATATCAAATTTTATACTTAAATTTATAATACTAGAGTGTACTAATAGTCCTAAAGGGTCCTTGAATGTACTAATTGGTATTAATAGGTCCTATTAGGTTAAGTAAGTTGTCTTATTAGGTCTTAAGGGTCCTAAGATGTACTAATTGATTTTAATAGTTCATATTAGTCATATTAGGTCTTAAGGCTAGTCTTATTAAGTCTTAAGGGGTCCTATTAGGTCTTAAGGGGTCCTATTTAAGGGCCTAAGGATCCTAAGGGTTCTTAAAGAGTTTTATGTCATAATAGGGATACTAAAGGAACTTAGGGTGTACTAATAGTCCTAAAGGGTCCTTGGATGTACTAATTGGTATTAATAGGTCCTATTAGGTTAAGTAAGTGGTCTTATTAGGTCTTAAGGGTCATAAGATGTACTAATTGATTTTAATAGGTCATATTAGTCCTATTAAGTCTTAAGTCCAGTCTTATTAAGTATTAAGGGGTCCTATTCTAGGTCCTAAGGATCCTAAGGGTTCTTAAAGAGGTTTATGTCACAATAGGGATCCTAAAGGAACCTAGAGTGTACTAATCGTCTTAAAGGGTCCTTGGATGTACTAATTGGTATTAATAGGTCCTATTAGGTCAAGTAAGTAGTCTTATTATGTCTTAAGGGTCCTAGGATGTACTAATTGATTTTAATAGGTCATATTAGTCCTATTAGGTCTTAAGTCTAGTCTTATTATGTCTTAAGGGGTCATGTTAGGTCATAAGGGGTCCTATTATAGGTCCTAAGGGCTCTTAAAGAGTTTTATGTCACAATAGGGGTCCTAAAGGAACCTAAGGTGTACTAATAGTGCTAAAGGGTTCTTAGATGTACTAGACTTGGTATTAATATGTTCTAAGGCTACTAGGATGTACTAAGGCATTGTCCTCCTAGGATAATATTTTAACATCTAACTCTACATGAATAACATTTATACATGTAACTCTTAAACATATGTACATAATTGAGAGAGAGAGAGAGAGAGAGAGGTTCCTAATATTTACTAACTTTAAAAGCAATTTAAAAACAAATATTTTTAATAATTTCTATAAGAGTAGTGGAACCTAAGATACATGAATGGGTCCTACAACATACTAAGATACATTAATGGGTCTTTGGGGTCCTATGTGTCTTAAGACATGTAAGGGATGGATAAGTTTTCTAGAATGTATTAAGGGGTCACATGTGTTGTCAGTGGTCCTAAGGGATCCTAGGTTATATTAATTGATTCTCGTATGTATTCAGGGTTGTTCAGGGTGACAATGGGTCCTCATATCAATTAATAGAACCTAAGATACATGAATGGGTCCTAGGGGAATCCTAAGATACATTAATTGGTCTTGGAGGTCTGAAGGGGTTGAATATGTGTCTTTAGATGTCATAAAGTATGGATGAGGTTCCTAGAATTTTTTAAGGCTTCTTAGGTGTCATAAATGCTTCTAAGGGATTATAGGTTAAATTAATTGATCCTAGTATATCTTAAGGGTCCTGGAGGAAAACAAATGGGTCCTCTTATGCATTAATGGAATGTAAGATACATGAATGGGTCCCAAGACATCCTAAGATAAATTAATGTGTCTTGGGGGTCCTAATGGGTCCTAGATATCTTAATATGTTGTAAGGGATGGATAAAGGTCCTAGAATGTCTTAAGGGGTCATATGTGTCATAAGAGGTCCTTAGGGCTCCTAGTATTTCTTGAGGGGTATTCAGGGTGACAATGGGTCCTTGTATGTATTAATGGAATATAAGATACATCAATGGGTCCTAGGACATCCTAAGATTCTTTAATGGGTCTTGGGGGTCCTAAGGTTTCATATTTGTTTTAAGATTTCATAAGGGATGGATAAGGGTCCTAGAATGTTAATGGGACGTAGGTGCAATAAGTGGTCCTAAGAGATCCTACATTACATTAATTGATCCTCGTATGTCTTAAAGTTTCCTGAGGGAAACAATGGGTCCTATGTGTCTTAAGATAGTGTAACTGATGGATAAGGGTCCTAGAGTGTCTTAAGGGGTCATGGGTAACATAAGAGGTCCTAAGGGGTCCTCAGTTACATTAGTGGATCCTCGTATGTATTAATTAAATCTATGATACACAATTGTGTCCTAGGACAACCTAAGATATGTTAATGGGTCTTGAGGATCCGAAGGGATCATATGTGTCTTAAAATGTGGTAAGGGATGTATAATGGTCCAAGAATGTTAATGGGTCATAGGTGTGATAAGTAGTCATAGGCATCTTAGGTTACATTAATTGATACTAGTACATCTTAAGGGTTCTTGCAGGCGACGATGGGGTCACATATGTATTAACAGAAGCTAAGATAGATGAATGGGTCGTAGGATATTTTAAGATATAATAATTGGTCGTATGGGTCCTAAAGAGTCCTATGTGTCTTAAGATGTCATAAGTGATGCGCAAGGGTCCTAGAATGTCTTAAGGGTTTGTAGGCATCATAACAGGTCCTAAGAGATCATAGGTTACATTAATTCATCCTAATATGTCTTAAGGAGCCTTGAGGGAAAAAATGAGTCCTTGTATGTATTAATGGAACCTAACATACATCAATGGGTCCTAGGACATCCTAATATACATTATAAGGTCTTGAGATTCCTAAGGGATCCTATATGTCTTAATATATTGTAAGGGAGGGATAAGGGTCCTAGAAACTTACTACTACAATTTTCTAAGATATTCTAACATACTACTATCATTTTCTAAAATTTAACTATGATTTTCTAAGATTTCTACAAACTAAAAATTATTTATTTAACAAATAACTAACTAATATTTACTAACTTTACTAAAAATGTGTGTACCTGAGAGAGAGATATTCCTAATATTTACTAACTTTAAAAGCAATTTAAAAACAAATATTTTAATAATTTCTAGAAGATCTTAATGTTTTCTAACATTTTCTAACATTTCTATTACGGTTTCTAATGTTTGTAAATATTTTCTAACATTTTCTAACAAACTACTACAATTTTCTATCATTTTCTAACATACTAAGTTACAATTTTTTAAAATTTGCTAACATTCTACTACATTTTTCTAATATTTTCTAATGTATACTAGAAGTTACAATTTTCTAATGTATACTAAATTACAATTTTCTAATATTTTCTAATGTATACTTATTTACAGTTTTGTAATATTTTCTAATGTATACTAAGTTACGATTTTCTAACATTTGCTAACATATTCTAACATTTATACTATGGTTTTTAATGTTTTCTAACATTTTCTAACATTTCTACTATGAGTTTCTAACAGTACTACTGCAATTTTCTAACATATTCTAACATTCTACTATCATTTTCTAACATAGTCTAAAATTTAACTACAATTTTCTAACATTTCTACAAACTAAAAATTATTTAAAACAAATAACTAACTAAAATAAATATAAAACATATAATTTATAATAAAAAAAATGAGAAAAATGTGTGTACCTGATACTACTAAAAATCTGAAGAGGTCGAAAAAGCTCGGGAGGTGTTGATGTCATAGTGGACGACAGTGGTTTTCTCTAAGCCTTGGGTCCACAAAATCTCCAACAGTAAAATGAAAATAAAATAGGAAAGCCATAAATTTATAAAAAAATTCGGCCATAGTGGCTTCACGTGAAGACCCCCTTTACGCAAAGTACCCTGCGTAGGGTACTTCACATGAAGGGGGGTCTTCACGTGAAGTACCCCACATAGGGTACTTTACGCAAAGCCGATCATCCCCTTCACTCGAAGAGGGTACTTGGAGCGAAGGCCCTAAATTTTTTATTTTTTTTAAGACTGATTTCCTTCGTCCCAAAAAGTGGGACACACTATTGTGATTTCATCCATATCTAAAAGGAACAATAAAATATGGTTTATTGTATGATAAATCTGATGATTTCACATTGTGTGCTTATACAAATGCAAATTGGGTAGGAAATGTAGATGACATGAAGAACACTAGCGGTGGAGCCTTTTTCCTTGGGAAAAGGTTGGTCTCTTGGTTAAGAAAAAAATAGGACTGTATAGCTTAGTCTACTGCTGAGTCAGAGTATGTGGTTTCTACCATAAATTGCACACAGATTGCGTGGATGAAGAAAATGTTGAAGGACATAGGGGTAATCTTTGAAGAGCCTGTTGTAACTCATTGTGATAATAAAATCATAGTGAACATGTCAAAGAGTCTTATTATGCAATATTCAAAGACTGAACATTTTCAATCAAATATCACTTTTTGACAAGACAAGGTTACAGAAAAGGAAGTTAGATTGGAGTATATCAATACAAAGGAGCAAATAGAAGATATATTCACCAAACCTTTTTCAAATGATACCTTTGAATATCTCAGAGGTATGCTTTGGGTGAGAACCCCTCCTTGTATGGACAAGATGATGCAGGAATGCAACAGTTTAGGATTTATTAGAGCTATATCATTCCCTGGACTTGATGCTTGGATGCACTCCTCAGAGGGACTGATCGTAGACCATAACATAGCACACTTGGGTGATCAAGCACTTGGTTTTTTGTAGACATGAAGATTTGAATGAGCTACACCTTGAAGAGGTGGGATGTGAAGAGATGGATAAAAAGAAGAAACTTAGCACCCTTTTCCATTGATGTCAAAGGGGGAGTGTTATAGATGAAAAACCCTTACTATGTTAGGGGGAGTGTTGAAGAGGTCATTGAGAAGATCTTTTGGGTTGATGGTTTTTCACATATGTTTCCATAAATACCAAAGGGGGAGATTTTTGGAAGTGTTGATATTTGAGGTGTTGAAATTCATGTTTTTTCATTGATTTCAATATATGTTTCAGTTGGTTTCATCATACATATTGGTTATGAAAGGAACAGGCAGGTCTGAAAGAGTTGTATAGACATTCTACGATATTCCATGATATGTGAGCTTAGATTTGTGATGAAGGATGTGTGTATACCTTATATCTAAATTCATAGATCATTATACATTCTTTTACATGAGTTATGATTTTTTTGGTGAAGACTGATCACAGTGTAGTAACAAAGGATTATGACAGAGATGGTCTCTAAGTTTTCAGGATAACTTGGATGTGAGCATGAATTGAGGTATGTGAGTTTGAAGCTTGACATAATACACATGGATGAAATTTTGTGAGATTCTTGGGTCATTGGGATCTTGGTGATGTCATATGAAGCATGTGGTCTTGCAAAGACCTATTTAGGGCTGACCAGAGGTGATAACATGTTCAGAAGGTTTCTAGCATGGATTGCAGATCTTGACATGTATTTGATGACGTGTATTTGTTGTATACTTGTTTAAGATATCATGTGTATCTTAGCAAGGGTATATATATTTATTTTTGCATTGGGGAAGTCCTAATAGGATGACCTAATTGCTTGTTGTAACTTGTATAAAGGAAAGTCATTCCTTAGAGTTGTTGATGGTCATGTGGGTTGCAAACTTGTTGTTGGAAGGTGTGCTAGATGTAGAGAAGAGGTAATTCATTGAGAACTTCATTGGAATTGTTTGGGAAAAGCTAGTTGTTATAAGTCAGTTCATTATTGTTATTGTATACTCTTATACATTTATTTGGATAGTGGATCCAGAAGGTGGGTTTAACCTTCAAAAGGTGGATTTAACCTTCACCTTGAGTAGTGTGCTCGGGTGGTGAGCCTATCCTTGTAATCAACTCCTAATAGGGTTGGAAAGGCTCCTAACAGGGTCTATCCTTGTAGACACTAAAAAATGGACAAGTGCTTTAAATCATTAAAATGGCAAATTCTTAATCAAAATGCACTAATTCTCATAAAAAAGGATCAAATCAAATTTAAATGGACATTTATTAATCAAAGTTGGACAAAATCATTAAAATCAAAGGAAAAATCAAATAATGGCATTAAATAATTAAATACAAGCTTAAAGGGGTGAAAAACACTATATAATTGATTTTAATCAATTAATTGTATAGTTTTTAAATCAAAAATCAAAATGAACCTATTCCTTACATGGTTAATTTAATTAATTGGTGGAATTTAATTAATCCTAATATCTTTCAACAAAGATTTGAGGAACCAATAAAAATTGAGAACACAAAGCACATGGATCACTCAAAAGAATTGAATCTCAATCACACAAACTCAACTTTGAATCTAAACCACTCAATTTTGTCCTTTTGTCCAAAGCTTTGAAAATTGAGACAAACATTTAAATTGTCCCCCCATTTAAAAACATTGCAAAGTTTTTGACTCAACCAAGGCTAAATCATGATTACTTCACTCTACCCCCTACTCTTAGGAATTTACTATAAATAAGAGGCATTTTGTGAGCATAAGAAGTAATTAGAGATTTGAAGAGTAAAGCATCCTTATTATAGTCAATTTCATGAGCAATTAAGAGCATTTGAGAGCATTTATCATTTGCATTTGCATTTTATCATAGCATAATAGAAAATTGTGAGCTTGATTAGGCATATTAGTATCATAGATTTCTCATTTTAGAAGTGTCACTAGTAGGGAATAAAAAGTTGAGAGCTCTACTTACCACATCTAATTAGAGAACCATGAGATGCCATGGATGTTAAATTCATTTCTTAGTTTAAATTTGCATTGTATTTGCTTGATTTGTTAGTTAATAATCTTAATTTCATGAAGGTGTTTATCATTTACACACAAATGGTGCCCACTATGGGGCTCTAAGCCTCATTTCTAACATTTTCATCAAGTTTTGTGTGTTTTTGCTGTCACTTTTTCATGATTTTTTTGTAGAAAATAGGAGAAATGGCACGCATGAAGGATTAAATGACTCCTGCGATCACTGTTCTAACACTTACCAACAATTAACGAATGCCTCAGAGATAAAGTGTGCCGCATGTGAGATAAATTGCTACGTTTGAGATAGTAAAGCGATGCTTGAGACCTGAGAAGTACCGTCACTAATACATTTGGGGGCATTTTGCGATGGCTATGTGTCGCCAGAGTGACACCCATAGACGTCGCAGTTTTTAAGTCACAAATTACGACGTCTATGGGTAGCCGTCGCAATTGCGACGCCCTCCCGTCGCAATGTCACTAAGATTTGTTAGCGGCATGGGCGTCGCCCCCCTGTCGCATGGCTTCAGAGGGCCATCGAAATTGCGATGGGCCTCCCAAGCAATTGTGACAGGCACCTGCATCGCATTACGACGGGCGCCCGTCGCAATTGCGACGCCCGTGGGTGGATAAAAAAACAAATTATTTAATACATTGCTAATGAACCACATTAATGCTTTTTTCTTTCAACAAATGAGGACAGTCACTGTAAAGACAACATGATAATGTACACTCACTGTAAGGATAGTCACAAATGAGGACATCTCACAGTGACTGTCCCTTGTGTAATTGCCACTTGAATGTATTGCTATTCAGCCACATTAATGCTTTTATTCTTCAACAAATGAGGATAGTCACTCTAAAGACAACATGATAATGTACACTCACAGTGAGTGTACATTATCATGTTGTCTTTAGAGTGACTATCCTCATTTGTTGAAGAAGAAAAGCATTAATGTGGCTGAATAGCAATACATTCAAGTGGCAATTACACTAGGGACAGTCACTGTGAGATGTCCTCATTTGTGACTGTCCTTACAGTGAGTGTACATTATCATGTTGTCTTTACAGTGAGTGTACATTATCATGTTGTCTTTACAGTGTCAATATATGCATTATTACTTAAACTGAAGAGTACTCTAAATAATATGTCATTTTGGAGTTCTGATTGCTTCCAATTTGATATACGCTTGTTCTACTTATGTATCTAGCATCATGTAAGAAAAGTTGATGCTTTTAAAATAGATTCATTTAGCCATGAAATGCCTGTGCATGTTACATACAAGATTCGAAGGCCCAAAACTGATTACTCATTATAATTCATGTGCAGAATGATAATCAACCACAACGAGGCATGCGTAGGTGCTGCTTAGATTTTGAGGCATCAGAAGCTCGTAGAAGAAACTTGACCAATGGCTCATGGAATGCAACAAACTTATTGCCTAAAATAGGAGCATTGGTAACCACAGATGATGGTTCTGAAAAGAACACTTCACCATCAATGTCACGTGAGGGAACTACAATTTCTGATGGCAAGCAACTTGTAGTATATAAGAGAGATGCAGGTACAGATGCTGGGAGAAGTTCCCAATCTTTATCTGTTGGATAGTTTTCATCTTGCTCTTATAAAACATCTGAGGGTAACTCAGACAAGTCTGACAGCTCACTTAGAAATAATGGGCATTCTTCTATGTCAGTGGGTATGCCAACTGGGATTGGTTTGCATTTAAATAGCCTTGCCTCTTCAATGTCATTAAATTATGGAACTGGGCTGCTAACAACTTCAAAGGGAGCTGCTGGCATGCAAGGAATGCTGACTTTGTTTGGAGTGAAGGAGGCTCCCAGTGACAGTCGAACAAGTTCTTTACTTCCTGCAAGCTCAGATGGAAATATTTCAGTATCAACAAATACAAGGATGGCTCCTGGAATGCTTGTGTCAGTTGTGGAAAAGACTAGAATTGATCAACAGGAGGTGCAGTCTTCTGGAAACACACAGATTGGAGTCAAAAAGTCCACTACATGTTTTCGATCCCTAACAGTTGGCATAAAGCCATTGTAATGTAGGCAACCTTTTAAAATTAAATATATGAACTCAAGTCCACTTGACAAGAAGAGGCCAGTGCTACAAGATATTTCTCGACAACCTGGATTTGGTATAGGGGAAGAGTATAATCAGAGCAGTCCTAAGAAGAAAAGGTAATTGTAGGATTTTATCAACTTTACAAAGATTTGTCTTCATTTGTAATGCTTTGTTGTTTGGATAATTTTGAATTCACTTTTGCATCCTTTTCTTTAGCTTTGACTTTTTCTTTGAATGCCCAGAAGAAAGTCTGCCACGACTGGGGATAAAGAAGGCTGCAAATGTTGCAATTGTAAAAAGTCAAAATGCCTTAAATTGTGAGTCTTTGTGCACTAGAGTGGGTTTATTATTTGGTTCCTATGTCTTTTCTATTTGTCTCGGAACTTGAACATTGCTATGAAGGTCTGTGTGTTAGCACTTAAGAAAAGCAAATTGCAATCCAGAACATTCTATGTACCTCTTAGATGCAGCAGATTAGATAATTAAATAAATAGATGTTTTTGGATTTTTGCATTTCAATTCATGTATTGACATGACTAGATTTATAGTTTTAATTTAAATGAAATTCTTACTAGTACTCTTGCAGGTATTGTGAGTGTTTTGCAGCAGGAGTATACTACGTTGAGTCCTGCACATGTCAAGAGTGCTTTAACAAACCTGAGTATACAGATATAGTTGTTGGCACACGCCAGCAGATAGAATCACGCAATCCACTTGCTTTTGCTCCTAAAATTGTTCATGGTGCTGACTCTCCACCAACTAATGGGGTGAGAAAATACTGAGAGGTTTTCCTTTGTTCTGGTGTTTTCTTTTTATAGTATCACTATTGCGTAACTATCTATGGAGAGTTCCTATCTTTCTCGCTATCTTACTTTAGCAGAGAGAGTGCACCGAGACTCCAACATCGACAAGGCACAAAAGAGGCTGCAATTGTAAGAAATCAATGTGTCTGAAGAAATACTGTGAATGCTATCAGGTAGATATCTTCAATTGATTGCTTAATTTAAGGTTAAAGGCTGGAGAGTAGTTTATGTGTATTCTGATTAGTGCTCGTATCTTTTATTTTAGGCAGGGGTTGGCTGCTCAGATGGCTGCAGATGTGAAGGTTGTAAAAACACGTTTGGCAAGAAAGAAGGTATCCGATCACTTTTTTCAAATATCGAATGCATCATATTATCTCAATCTATACATGAACGATAATACAAATATTGAATGCATTATATTCTGTCATTCTATACATGTACGATGATTCAAATATCGAGTGCATTATATTATCTCAGTCTATACATGAATGATAAATTTCATTTGCAACTTGTATAGGAGGATCAGATGACATAGAAGACAAAGAATCTCAGGATGAGGTATGGGAGAAGGCTATATTAGAGGAAAAGCTAGGGCTTTGTTACTGTCCCTTGTGACAGTAACAAAATTTGATGAAAATAATTTTTTTTCACTCAACTTTGACATTCACAACTTCCTCTTTTATTATAATAAGAAAAAATACAGTGACTTTAGAGAAAATAATGAAACTAATACAATTGCAATACGGTGGTATTTAGAACAAACAGAGCTTCACAACCATCAAAGAAGAAAAAAACACATGCATATATCGAGTACTCCTCAATCAGAGAGATAGAGAAGAATTCAAAACATACCCAGACTGAACATGGCCATACCAAGACCAGCATCAGACAATATTCTTATTGACTGCTCTAGGATAGCTGGCATTTCAACTTTCCATCTGCAAAATAGATTATAAAAACATGAAAATATATCAAAGATGTTTGATATTGATACAAAACAACACAGATTCATTTCTTCGTACACCTGTATATCATAAAAATCCTTGCACACTTCGAAAAATTGTATTGCCTTTTACTTACTCAAAAGTAATTTACATAAAGTAGTCATTTGATTAACATGGATCCTAATATTCACAAGTACATGGTCATGTGCTCCATCGTAGCATCTTATAGATTTAGATCTGTTCTCTAAAATAATTCAATGTTTTGTTTACAATCCACACAAGAAATATTTTCCCTCGTCTATTTAATCCTAAACAAAAGGCCATATAGCAATATAGATAGAACTATATAATAGAAACCATAAACAATGGTAACCTTAGCAGCAGCAAGAAATTGTTGCAAAAACTTTACCTTTTCATACCCAGATTGTTGCTTTGCCTGGCGGAGGGAAATTTGATTAGTAAAATTGACACAAAGTATGCTGTCTCCATTGTCATGCTGGATAACAAAACACCAACTTTAATGGGCATGTATTGTCCCTTGTGTAATTGCCACTTGAATGCATTGCTATTGAACCACATTAATGCTTTTTTCCTTCAACAAATGAGGACAGTCACTGTAAAGACAACATGATAATGTACACTCACTGTTGTATGTGACTGAATGTGACCTCTAAATCAGGCACAACACAACATGGTCATTATTCACTTGATAGAATTTGGGAGAGAGTATGAAGAACTCAATCCAAATTCCATGGTGAGGCGACCTGTTGCCTCCTATGTGAATGGGGTGTTTGAATACTCTCAGAATGAGAGCCAACAGCCGGGAGACCAATTCAACAATGGAGGATTTGAAAGCTATAATGAAGATATGCAAAGCTGAAATTAAACTAGAATGTGATGCAATTAATCTAAGATACTTGAAAGTAAAGATGAAATGCAATTTAATTTAAGAACTTGAAGCAAATATGATATTAAACTAAGAACAAATAAGCAAATTTAGTCTAAAATGTGATGCAAAGATTATACTAATAATGAGATATTAATCTAATAAATGCAATAAAAAGCTTTGAAAACAATGAGATATGAGACTAAAAAATGCTATAGTGTAGATGCTCTCAAAAATTGCTCTCTTGAATGAGAAAAAGAGGTTCATTAAAAAGAAGAGCCAAGAGGAGGAGGAAGAGTTTCTTGATTCGAAACTCCTGACCCTTCATATCCCTTTTGGGACAAATAAGCATGAATTTCTTTATTAAAAGAATGGAAAAATGCCACATGAGGACCTTTCGAATATCTCAAATTATTAATTCAAGAAAAGGTGTCCATTCAAATAACAAGCAATTATTAATTCCTTTTTATGGGTAATTAGCTAAAGAGGGTGGTTTGATTTAATTTAATTTAAAGCGCATAGGACTTTACAATTAAATTAATGTATCATAGGGGTAATTTAGCCAATTAAGTCAAAGACTTTAGGAATTAATTTAGCATTTGATTATTGCAATTTATGGTCTTTGCAATTGACATCAAGTCAAATTAAGTCAGATAGGAGAGAGAAAATCACCTAGGGAACTAGGACTTTGGTGACGTAAAATCGAGATAATGCACCAAAATTGATGAAATTAAATAGGTGCCAATTTTGGGGTATTACATTTGCCCCTCTTTGAATTGATGTGCGAACAGCGCGTTGATTCAAAGAATAGTCTGAAGTGATAGATGAAAGCAGATCAAAGCATGAATTTTTCGAAGTCTAAGTTAGATTGCGAAGACAACGATCTTAGAAGAGAACCGGAATCGGGGTTAGATTGCCCCAATACCAATTGATGAAGATGCAGATTTAGGACTATCTCTGAATCAGGGTTAGATTGCCCCAATACGAAGCTTAGTCCTCCAAGACCCAGGTTAGATTGCCCAGATAATGGTCTAAAAGAGATTTCAAGAGTCATCTCCAGAACAAAGATTGACTCCCAGGAATTAGGGTTAGATTGCCCCAATACCCAATAGATTTCAAGAACCATCTCCAGAACGAAGAATGATCCTTGAGGATTTGAGTTAGATTGCTCAGATACCTAAGAGATAGATTTCCAGATAACAAGATGTGAGGCATGAAGATGCCCCTAGCAATGAGAACTGATGATTCAAATCAGACTGATTCAAGAATAGATTCGACAAGATTCAAATGATGCAATCATCCTGCCCCCTCGGGAGCGAAATTGAAAGATGACATGTCAGAAGGATGATAAACAAGAGAGATTGCAGAGAAAAAGCAATTAGACTAGATTCGCAAAGCTACAGAAGTGAAACGGAGCAAAGCAGAGGTCCTGTTGACCAATTTTGAGCAATAGTTGACCATGGTTGACTAAATTTGACTTGAGTTGACTTGATGAAAAGAAGCAAAGATTTGAGAACATGATGCAAAGATGACACCAGAAGGCTGACTGCACAAGCATCCGATCCAAAAGGAGTCCAATATTTAAAACGCGATTTTGAGCCACTTAGAGATGTTAGATTTTGATTTCGATCCCGAAAAAGGATGCAGCCAAGATGAGACTGGTACAAAAGATGAGAACCTTTGATGAGCAGATCCAAAAGAAAGCAATCAAGAGAGAAACAAGAAAGCACTCCAAATGCAAGCCTAGAATGAAAGATGCAAGTCTAAATGCAGGCCTAGGATGAACAAATGCAATCCTCCGGACTCGGCTGTTGGACTCATCGTATTATCATCATAGAGTTCTTTTAAGCATGGGACAATCGCAAGATGCCATACAATCCTCACTAATATGAGAATATGAATATGACATAAGTCTTAAATTTGTCGGAATCAGGTGTAAGCATTAAGGCACAAGAAGCCAGAATGACCTGAACACCTATTCCTTTTAATCTAGCAAGTTAACATAAGCATTAGAGCATAAATGCTAGAATGACCTGAATGTCTCTTGCGAACAAACACACCAAGCACGCAGGAGTTCTTTCTTTTGCCAAAGATTGCTCGCAGTGACCCTTACGTTCACTTAACAGGACGAGCGTTCAATTTCATTAGTAGCAGAAAGAAGTCACTCAAAAGACAAGGAGAAGAACCAACCTCACCAAAGCATCCATATAAAAGGAGTCGAGGTATGCATGGCCATCCAATACGAGATAGAGGCTCTTACAGACGGACACCCCTCTTAAATGAATTCTTTGGATCATTGGAACTAAACCAACAAGCAGAAAGCAAAGAAAGCAAACAAACAAACACTCAAATAAAGCTCAACATGCCTCAAAGGAACACACATTTAGTTTTAGTTTCAGTTTAAGTTCGTGTTCAAGCGGATTGAAGTCAATTCGGAAAGATAACGTTCGAAGTCTCAATGAGATAATGTAATGAGAATCACTGGTGATTGATAAAAGGGAGAAATCCCGAAGAAGAGAGATCGAACAAAAGCTAGGTATCCGAAGGCAGGCATAGTGAGAACCACTGGCGACCAATGCTCAAAAGAGTTTCTGAAAGTGATAGGACAATGCCCCCTAGACCAGGTAGGTGCCCCCAAGTGTGAACCAGTTCCAATCCATGAAGAGTCGAGGAAAAATCAAGGACAAGTGCATGAGCTAGCAAACCAAAGCAGGAAACAAACTAAAGCAGGAAAGCGGGAAAACAAACTAAAGCAGGAAAGGAAGGAAACTAAAGCAGGAAACTAAGAGCCAAGTGATGCTGAGATGAGATGTTACTTCAGGAAAACAAGAGGTGCCTGTTTACCAGGTTTTCACCATCTTGGCAAAGATTCTATTTTTGCTACCATGACGCCTATTTACTAGGTTTTCATCAATGGCACATTTTTCTCTTTTTCAATTTTTTTGTACTTTTCTCTTTTTTTGCTTTTTTTGTATTTTTTGAATATCTCATTTTTTTTTTTGTATTTTTGATCTTTTAATTTTTTTTGTATTTTTCACATTTTCTATTTTTTTGTATTATCAAGGCGCCTGTTTACCAGGTTTTCACCAGGATAATAGATACATCAAAGCGCCTGTTTGCCAGGTTTTCACTAAGATGATCATTTTTTTAGGACATTTTGTAATTTTTAGGATTTTTTGCAATATATCAATTTTTAAGATTTTTTCAGGATCAATAAATATGTACATGAGCATACTAAGAATGTCAGCTGTAGAACTTCTTAGATGAAGAGTGTTGATGGGCTCTTTGAGTTTCTCTCCTTTAGTAGGAATCTCTGAGAACACAGTCATTTGTAGCAGTAGCCAGCTGAGAAGTTGTAGAATCAGAACCAGATGTTGTAGCAGTAACAGGAGAGCCAACCAGTAGTGTCCAACAGTCAAGAGATCCATAGTCAAGGAAAGATCACTTAAGTGAGACCCACAAATATCCTCATGGACACACCTTAACTCTTTGTCAGAATTCCCATGCTCTAAACGCTTAGGAAGAGTACATTCTAGATTTTTCTTAGTCATGTCATTAGCAATAAGGAGATACTGATATGCACTTTGGGAAAAGGCAAGATGGAGTGAAGAGGGTAAAGTATGAGAGGCAAGGGTGATGGAATGGAGGGAAGCATGAGAATTTTGGAAGCTCGAATGACAACTTTGATTTTTTCTTTCTTTGGAATCCACATAGCTTTTGAATTTTTTCTTCTTTACTTTGAGGTGCTTTTGATGACAATGCCTATAGAATGGATTTCGAGATCCATTTTTTATTTTATTTTTTGGCTTTTGATTGTCTTCTTCTTTTTGAGGACCTTTGCGGTCTTTTGAACAACTTTGTTTCTTTCCTTTCTTCATAGTCACATGTCGATTAGATGGGACATGGTGACCTTGAGATATAAGTGGATTCTCATTATTTTTATTTTTATGTTGCACATCCAAGTTACTTCCAAAAGACTCAGGAATGATGGATGAAAGAGGCTTATATGACTGGTTCAGGTGGAGAGGTGGAAATGGAAGTGGATGGGCCACTTTTCTAGGAGATGAAGGGGGAAGAAAAGTCAATGGGATGGCCTCAAGTGCAAATATATCAATATCATCCTCATCATTCATGAATGCATTAGGTAGATCAAGAAAGTAATCTTCCATAGAGCGTTGTTGATTGTGAGTCATCTTAGAAGAGTCAGATAAGTTTGGAGGAATATTATGTGAGCCTAACCAAGATAACCTATTCCAAGAGTCAGGTCCCCTTTCAGGTGGTAAGAGTGCACGAATAGGAACCATTTCAATTCTGGATCTACCAATATTCCATGAAGCTGTAATAGAATGGGGTCTTACATACCCATGATTTGTAGGAGTAGTAGGAGTATAACTTGGAATAGATGGCCTAGGAGCCATAGGAATGATCTCCACAGGAGGGTGGAAAGGATCATCATCAATAGCTTGATCTGGAGGATCATAACTTTCTCCTCTTTCTGAGTTCTTAAGAATAGCATATAAGTGTATAGCATCAACTGGTATTTCCATTGTAGCATCTGATATAGAGTCCCATTCAGCTAGAGACATAGTTGGAGGCAGACTTTCTTCATCACTATCATCTGTCAAAGGAAATGTTTCTTCAACAGCAGGATCTTGTTCAGTAGTAGAAGCAGCAGAGTAATCTGGAATAGGCATACCTTGAGGCATACCCAAGAGGAGGGAAGCATCCAATAGTTCTTCCCAATCAGTATGTGTGCCATTGAAGTTGGCAATAGTAGGAGTCTGTTCAATAGTAGAAGTGGTGGAACAATCCAGAGTAGGCATACCCCAGGGCATACCCAAGATAAGGGAAGCATCCAGCAGTTGCTCCCAATTAGTATGTGTATCATTGGAATCAGCAGTAGTAGGATTTTGTTCAATAGTAGAAGTGGTAGAACAATCTAGAATAGGCATACCTTGAGGCATACCAAAGATAAGGGAAGCATCCAATAGTTTCTCCCAATCAGTATGTGTGCCATTAGAGGCAGTGTCATATTCAGTAGTAGCTGCAGTAGTAGAAATCTGTTCAGTAGAGTGTATAAAATCCTCCTGGTGAGGACCAAAATCATGTTCCTGAAGCACTTGAGAAGGTAGATAAGACTCTTTCTGGTAGTCTGAATTAGAATTTTGATCATTCAAAGGTCTTTCATATGTCATAGGCTGAATCTGTGTTTCTTCATCATCTGAATCCTCACATGAGTGAAAGTTGCAGCTAGGTTGGTCAAGCTCATAGCTCTGATAGCCAATACCAA
Organism: Chamaecyparis obtusa; assembly: GCA_027943335.1. Classification (NCBI taxonomy): domain Eukaryota; kingdom Viridiplantae; phylum Streptophyta; class Pinopsida; order Cupressales; family Cupressaceae; genus Chamaecyparis; species Chamaecyparis obtusa. The sequence goes on from BSBK01000334.1 coordinate 1,262,624, forward strand.
ATCTATCTTCAGAAGGTTCCTCACAGGAATATGGAGATGGAGGGAGAGTTGTCAAAGACAAGATGGACTCAATCTGATATTCCCCCATGCCAATATCTTTGATCTTCAGGGTCTTTTCTATTTCTTTTAGCTTGGCATCATAGAACTCAGTAGATTCTCTATTGGTGGGAACAAAACTATCTGTCACTTGGGTAAGCATCTTAGCAGAGCAAGTATTTAGGCTAGCACTATTGTCAACGAGGATGCGAGGGATACTCTTGGGGCCTATCATAACTTCAGTGTGCAGGGGAGCATCATGCGGATGGCTTAAGGAATGATCATCTTCTTTGGAAAATGATAAATAATGAGGCGAGGTCAAATGACCCACCATAGATTGGAACTGATTGAGATCGAGATCTTTGGGGACATTTTCCTCAGTGAGGGCTTTATCCATAGATAGTTTTGGTCTGGATGTTGAAGGTTCGGGACCTTTGAGAACAATCTTTGCACGAGATCGAGGGATAGCATTCGCACAAGCTGAAGATTGTGTGGAGTTATAAGAGGGAGATGCAGGGCCTCGCAAGACAAAGGGAGTTTTGGGTTTAGGAGTATCCTTGCTCCTTGGAGCAATGATCATGTCACAGTGAGGGATCCAAGGTTTGTTTCTAGCAAATCTGGAAGGTGGCTGAGCTTCTATTGTAGCCTTCTCAGTGGCATTGACTATTTGTATGTTAGAGCTGAGATTAAAGATAGGCTTTGAGGGTTTTGGCATGTTAGAGCTGAGATTGAAAACCAACTTTGAAGGTTTTGGCATGTTAGAGCTGAGATTGAAAACCAACTTTGAAGGTTTTGGATCTCCCATCTTGTTGGTAGTATTATGAGAGATCGTGAAAGAGTTGATAGGTTCAAAAGGATCAATAGGTTTAATTTTAGAAAGTGACCCTTCAGAGTCTTGCTGGTCTTCAAACAATGGGTTATAATATTCTTGAAATAGTAAGTCAGACTGTATCTGAAACAATGGATTGTAATACTCTTGGAATGAGGAGGAATGTGAGGATCTCTCACAAAGTTCAGATTTCATAACAAATTCAAGAATGACCTATGTCTTGATTATGATGTTTACTTAAATCTTGATCAGTATTCTGAATGGGATAAGTCTTGCCACTTTGAGTCGTGACAGTCATAGACGAAAATGTAATGAGAAAAGATTCGGGATAAAGCTAGACTCTGTCTCTAAGATAACGAAAAGGAGATAAATGGCTAGAACAGCCAAGTTGCAAGATGAACCTGGTACGAATTGTCAAAAAGAGATGGCTAGAACAGCCGAGATAAGACAATCGCAACACAAGGTACAAGAGCACAATGAGATAAGGTAGACTAATGAGAGACAATATGAGTCAAAGCAAAGATTGATCGATTCCTAACTCAAGACAACTAGTTTCTGACAGTGAACGACAGGAAAATAGAAAAATAGATCACAAACAAAAAGGTAGATCAGATTTATGTCATTGATCAAGCACATAAGACAGCAATCAAGGAGTTCAAGCAAACAGTCTTCAAGCAATGGGCAAGGGACAAAGCAACCTTGCGCATGAACATGAATAGTGACTTAGTATTTCTACTCCCTAAGGACTCTACTTGTGTATGTTCTTGAAAATGTTTTAGCAGGCACTTAAAACACAACAACATCCTAGCAAGTTGTCTACAAGGATATACATGGCTTTTCTAAAGGGAGTCCTCGATATACGCAAGGTACGTGAGGCACAAATCCGTAGATGAGAAGAATTAGAAATCACACAGCCGGGGGGAGACGGTAACCCAAATCTCCTCCTTCACTTCTCAAAGGTATAAAGTTCTTTGAGGCTTAGCCAAGAGTGAAATCTAACTCATTCCCAAGAGAGGTGTCTTTGGATTCACCTCCCAATATTTATACTCCGCCGGAACATGGGAGTTAAGGTCATCCCTTGAGGTGATGAAATCCCCAAGCAGGCCTTCTAAAAAAATGAAAAGTAAGTAATTCTCTATCAAAAAGTATTGAAAAGCACTAAAGGTGGAACACTTAACCCTTCAAGTAAATGTGAGGTGAGTCCACAAAGTGGTGCATTTAACTCCTCACACAAACTCAAATTGAGTCCACACCCTAGAAAACAAGTGAGTTCCAAAAAGCACAAAAGGGTTGCCAAGTGGAACAATTAACGCTTCTTTCCTATAGACCCCTCCCCTTTAATGTGGCACTGGGATTGCAACCACAGGGCAGAAATGAGGGGCCGGTGGATTAGCGAATCCAATAACCCAAGATAGCAATCTAGATCAATCACAAGTAATCTAAAGTTGCTTATCAATACTACTCACAAATGAAAAAGGGTTGAACCAATGGAATATTTAACTTTCCAAGCAAACATAGAGTGAGTCCACAAAGTGGTGCATTTAACTCCCTATGTAAACAAGGAATGAATCCATGCCCTTAATCACTCAATGAGATATTTAATATTGGAACCAAGAATTACTTAAGGTTTAAACACAAGCATTCACTTACACAAACTTGAATGAAAGAAAATCTATGTTCATTCATTTCCCATTAAGAGCATCAATTAAAATGTGTTCTATGAAAGCATGTAAACACTCAAGCCAAACACATGAGAGATTAATTTTATGCCCAAACCAAGTGTTATAGAGTTTTAAGAACTCACCTTAGGTCCAAAGATCTGCAATCCAGCATTTAGCACACATCTGAAAGTATAGAATCAAGACAAATCAATGACAAATCGTAAGATATGTAACATTGCTATCTTCAAGACAGTCTTTAAAGATTGATTTATTTGACCCATAAAATCACCATATTAAAATTTCTGGAAAGAATGAAGTTTTTAGCTAACATCAAGAACTATCATTTTCCAAAGTTACAAGTTCTTATGATTTCATTTGGTACCTCAACCAATAACCTTTTCAGACTGCAATTTTTTTGTCATAAATCAGATTTAAAACACCAAACCCTGCCTAGGGAATCACATATCTTTCTCAAAAAGAATCAAAATGAAACCAAACCAAATTCACAGTAACTATTAATGAATCTAGTTTCTAAATATGTAAGCCATTTATTTTTTCCATTCATAAATCATTTTTTATGAATAAATCATTGCCTGCAACTCCAATGCAGATTGTTAAAAACTAGTTTTCACTCAAATGACCATAAATTTCATAAATCTACATAAAAATGACTCAAACCAAAAAGAAATGAAAGATAAGTCACGTATCTTTCCAATAGATATTATTAGAGATCTTGATTCTGCATAATTTGTCCGTACCAGACATTTCAATCTGACTGTATTCAGAGAATCTCAAATCTGCAAATACCCAATTTCACCAAAATGATCATAACTTATTCATTTCTCAATAAAAATCAACCAAAAAAAAATCATGAGAAAGAGGATTCATCATTATATCCATCCATTACTATATTAAAAGTTTTTCAAGCTTTAAATGGCCGTACAAGGCATGAAACCAACACTAAAGTTGAAAAACCAATCAAGAATGAGGCCAGAAATTGATCTTTTCTGCCCCACGGTGGGCGCCAAAATGTATGTGACTGAATGTGACCTCTAAATCAGGCACAACACAACATGGTCATTATTCACTTGATAGAATTTGGGAGAGAGTATGAAGAACTCAATCCAAATTCCATGGTGAGGCGACCTGTTGCCTCCTATGTGAATGGGGTGTTTGAATACTCTCAGAACGAGAGCCAACAGCCGGGAGACCAATTCAACAATGGAGGATTTGAAAGCTATAATGAAGATATGCAAAGCTGAAATTAAACTAGAATGTGATGCAATTAATCTAAGATACTTGAAAGTAAAGATGAAATGCAATTTAATTTAAGAACTTGAAGCAAATATGATATTAAACTAAGAACAAATAAGCAAATTTAGTCTAAAATGTGATGCAAAGATTATACTAATAATGAGATATTAATCTAATAAATGCAATAAAAAGCTTTGAAAACAATGAGATATGAGACTAAAAAATGCTATAGTGTAGATGCTCTCAAAAATTGCTCTCTTGAATGAGAAAAAGAGGTTCATTAAAAAGAAGAGCCAAGAGGAGGAGGAAGAGTTTCTTGATTCGAAACTCCTGACCCTTCATATCCCTTTTGGGACAAATAAGCATGAATTTCTTTATTAAAAGAATGGAAAAATGCCACATGAGGACCTTTCGAATATCTCAAATTATTAATTCAAGAAAAGGTGTCCATTCAAATAACAAGCAATTATTAATTCCTTTTTATGGGTAATTAGCTAAAGAGGGTGGTTTGATTTAATTTAATTTAAAGCGCATAGGACTTTACAATTAAATTAATGTATCATAGGGGTAATTTAGCCAATTAAGTCAAAGACTTTAGGAATTAATTTAGCATTTGATTATTGCAATTTATGGTCTTTGCAATTGACATCAAGTCAAATTAAGTCAGATAGGAGAGAGAAAATCACCTAGGGAACTAGGACTTTGGTGACGTAAAATCGAGATAATGCACCAAAATTGATGAAATTAAATAGGTGCCAATTTTGGGGTATTACAACTGTAAGGATAGTCACAAATGAGGAAATCTCAGAGTGATTATCCCTTGTGTAATTGCCGCTTGAATACATTGCTATTGAACCACATTAATGCTTTTTCCTTCAACAAATGAGGACAGTCACTGTAAAGACAACATGATAATGTACACTCACTGTAAGGATAGTCACAAATGAGGAAATCTCAGAGTGACTATCCCTTGTGTAATTGCCGCTTGAATACATTGCTAATGAACCACATTAATGCTTTTTTCCTTCAACAAATGAGGACAGTCACTATAAAGACAACATGATAATGTACACTCACTGTAAGGATAGTCACAAATGAGGACATCTCACAGTGACTATCCCTTGTGTAATTGCCACTTGAATGTATTGCTATTCAGCCACATTAATGCTTTTCTTCTTCAACAAATGAGGATAGTCACTCTAAAGACAACATGATAATGTACACGGGCTATAAGTATACATTATCATGTTGTCTTTACAGTGACTGTCCTCCTTCAAGTGGCAATTACACAAGGGACAGTCACTGTAAAGACAACATGATAATGTAGAGAAACGTTGTCATTTGTATTTTCAACAGTGCCGAGAGAGATTCCCTCCGCGAAATCACAGCTACAATTTCTGAGTACGTTGGGTTTATTTTTCTTTTGTCATTATTATGTAATCTGGTATTCAGCTGTTACAGAGCTAAAATACCCAGAAATGAGGACATATCTGTGTTGAATTTATTGTTAGTGGCTTTGGTTATTTAGAAGTTTAATTTTATTTGTTCATCTTTCAAGCACAAATGTTTTGTGGACCGTAACATCTTCATTGTTTCGGGTATGCAATGAAACAGCCCTAACTTGCAACTACCTTCACAGTACTTGTGTACATTATCATGTTGTCTTTACAGTGACTGTCCTCATTCAAGTGGCAATTACACAAGGGACAGTCACTGTGAGATGTCCTCATTTGTGACAAGGACAGTCACACATGAGGACATCTCACAGTGACTATCCCTTGTGTAATTGCCACTTGAATGTATTGCTATTCAACCACATTTATGGGCCCGTTTTGACCACAGCACACAGTAGCATCTACAGAGAAGAATATCCCAGGTGTAACAAGTTGTAAAAATATACCAACAGTTCTAAGAAGTTCCCTAGCACATAGTAGCATCTACAGAGAAGAATATACAACATGAGGGCAGCCACTGTAAAGACAACATGATAATGTACACTCATTGTATGTGTACATTATCATGTTGTCTTTACAGTGACTGTCCTCATTCAAGTGGAAATTACACAAGGGACAGTCACTATGAGATGTCCTCATTTGTGACAAGGACAGTCACACATGAGGACATCTCATAGTGACTGTCCCTTGTGTAATTGCCACTTGAATGTATTGCTATTCAACCACATTTATGGGCCCGTTTGGACCGCGGCACATAGTAGCATCTACAGAGAAGAATATCCCAGGTGTAACAAGTTGTAAGAATATACCAACAGTTCTAAGAAGTTCCCTAGCACATAGTAGCATCTACAGAGAAGAATATGGGTCAACGAGGTTGACTTCAAAGCCATGCAATCTAATGGTAATAGTAATATCATAATTTGACATACTATCAGAAATACTTCCTAAATAGACTATTCAATCTTATAAGAGATGGATTCATGAGAACTATTATTTATGAAATATGAGTCAATGACTTTAATTAAAAAAATTACACAATCTAATTCTTGTAAAAATATCAAAATTTGACACATTGAAAATACCTTCCAAAAGTATCGTTAATTGATTAATATGAATCACTACTCATGAAATATAATTTTATAAACCTAATCTAAAAACTACACAATAAAAATCTTAATAGCAATATTGTAAGAAACTATTCCCAAAAGCAAGCCTAACAAAATTTGATAAAAATAATTTTTGTTTCACTCAACTTTGACATTCACAACTTCCTCTTTTATTATAATAAGAAAAAAAATGTCTTTTTAGATATACCTCATGAACCATACTCGAATAATCTATCATTTTTCTTCTCAAAAACATATTTGCAGAGCCTGCTTCTTTTACTTGTTTGTACTTTTATCTCTCTGATGGAAAGGGTTCCTTCAGGACACATTTTTCCAAGTTCACTGCTTGAGATATTTGAGGAGGGTTCCCCTGCTTGAGTATCCATCCAACCCATATTCGAGTAGTTCTACAATTGCACAGTCTAAATTAATAATACTGACAATTGAATGACGAATGATGATACATAGAATTGATATAAACTAATCCTAAAAACACTAAAACATTATTAATATATTTATATTTCATAAATAAAATTGATATAAAAGATCTGGAAAGATACATTAAAAAATAGAAAAACAGTAATTTATAATAGAAGGAAACTTAAATTGCTATTTTAAAAAAAAACAAGAGTCTTAAATCTTATCATTTTGTTTCATTATCATCCATAAGTACACACCTCTAGCATAATAATTATATTTTACCACCCATAAAATGAAAAAAAGATTTTCACAAGAGAAATTGAAGCTAGATTATAAAAATGAACCATCTTATTGGAAACTGGAACTGTTATCATACCCAAAAGGACTACAAAATTTCACCTTATCATACCCAGATTGTTGCTTTGCCTGGCGGAGGGAAATTTGATCAGTAAAATTGACACAGAGTATGTTGTCTCCATTGTCATGCTGGATAACAAAACACCAACTTTAATGGGCATGTATTGTCCCTTGTGTAATTGCCACTTGAATGCATTGCTATTTGATGCAGGGGCATCCCTAATGCAAGCCAAAGACACCATGATAGAAGGAAGTTGCCATGAAGCCAAGGAGTCAAATCCTATCAATTGGAACATAAGATTTTCACCTTGGAGCTTTGAAGGATTGACTGGTGAAAGGTCCTTTTGATTGACAAATCAGAGTCTTTTTGAATGACAAATCAGAGTCTTTTTGAATGACAATAAATTAGAATAGGAGTTTTAGATGTTTTCTTGGTTTGTAATAAATATTAAGGATTGATTTTATCTCCTTATAAACATCCACTTGTTGGACACAAGACCCCTTGGTGACTTATAAACCTTGGGCATCTTTTGAGTCCTTGGATGAAATGAGCATAGTAAGTGTTTATTAGGTGTCTTTTAGATGTTGTTAAGAAGTTTGAAGGTCCAAAATAACTTTAATAAGGTTCCTAAAGTTTCACAACACATTTTTAACCTTCTCGGCAAAGTTGTTTGCAAAGTTGTAATGCAACTTTAAAAGTTGCTTAGCAAAGTTGACATTTGTTGGATAAACTGTTCTAACCACCTAGATGGTTGAAAAAACATTTGGAGAGCCTATTTTAGGCTTCAAATGGTCGAAGACAGACAGAGAACTAGTATTGTAATCATTTTGCTTTCATAAAAAATAAAAATAACCCTGTTTTAGTGCATTTCTGGTGAAAAATGAACTCTGTACAGCTGTACGGATGGTGGTTGGATGATAAAATTTGCCTGGAAGTTGTAATAGTGACATCTGATGCTTTGGAAGTTGGTTGATTGATTCTCTTTGTTTTATATCTAAGTTATTTCAAATTTTCTGTGCATTGTTTACAAACCCTCATTTTCAAGGTTTGACTGATGTAAAGACCTTAACTCACGTTTCAACCATTGGAATTCCTTCTTCCTTGGTGGAATGAGAGTTAAGGATGTATATTTGTATATTCTAAAAGCCCTGAGGTAGGGGGTTGCATCTGCATTTGTTGAGAGCGAGCCCTAGATCAAAAACTACCATGTTTTTGGCAGGGAAGATGGTAATCAGAATAAAATCAGAAGCTTGCATCATATTGAGGACTTGAAAACTTGTGCATTCTTGTTTATCTGGATCAGGAGAACACTCCAAAACTTTGATCTTGGTTTCATACACCCATTTTCAATGCTTTGTTTTGGAACCCACACCTAAAAGCATGCATTAGGTCTGCGGACTCAATGAAGACATTGATATGCTGGAGTGGAGTCAGGGTCTGGGAGTTGGTGGTCTGTTAGAAATCCAAAAAGGGTACTTAGAAAACATATAACTTCTTAGAGTCCTTTGGCAAGTTGCAGAGTTATGGCTGCAGAGTAGGTTTGGGAGACCTACTAGGGTCACTAGGTCAATTTGTTATTTTGATGTCTTGGGTTGTTTAGATCACAACCAATGCATGATTCTTGTTATTTTCAATATCAGGACATTAATGCTTTTTTCCTTCAACAAATGAGGACAGTCACTGTAGAGACAACATGATAATGTACACTCACTGTAAGGATAGTCACAAATGAGGAAATCTCAGAGTGATTATCCCTTGTGTAATTGTCGCTTGAATACATTGCTATTGAACCACATTAATGCTTTTTTCCTTCAAGTGGCAATTACACAAGGGACAGTCACTGTGAGATGTCCTCATTTGTGACAAGGACAGTCACACATGAGGACATCTCACAGTGACTGTCCCTTGTGTAATTGCCACTTGAATGTATTGCTATTCAAACACATTTATGGGCCTATTTGGACCACGGCACACAATAGCATCTACAGAGAAGAATATCCCAGGTGTAACAAGTTGTAAGAATATACCAACAGTTCTAAGAAGTTCCCTAGCACATAGTAGCATCTACAGAGAAGAATATACAACATGAGGGCAGCCACTGTAAAGACAACATGATAATGTACACTCATTGTATGTGTACATTATCATGTTGTCTTTACAGTGACTGTCCTCATTCAAGTGGCAATTACAGAAGGGACAGTCATTGTGAGATGTCCTCATTTGTGACAAGGATAGTCACACATGAGGACATCTCACAGTGATCGATTGTCCCTTGTTTAATTGCCACTTGAATGTATTGCTATTGAACCACATTAATGCTTTTCTTCTTCAACAAATGAGGACAGTCACTCTAAAGACAACATGATAATGTACACTCACTGTAAGGACAGTCACAAATGAGGACATCTCACAGTGACTGTCCCTTGTGTGATTGCCACTTGAATGTATTGCTATTCAGCCACATTAATGCTTTTCTTCTTCAACAAATGAGGATAGTCACTCTAAAGACAACATGATAATGTACACTCACTGTAAGTGTACATTATCATGTTGTCTTTATAGTGACTGTCCTCCTTCAAGTGGAAATTACACAAGGGATTTGTGTTTTCAACAGCACCGTAACCCTCCACGAAATCACATCGGGATATAAGGGCAAAACAAACAAGAACGTTGTCATTTGTATTTTCAATAGCGCCGAGAGAGATAAACAAACTTAAAACTCAGACTTAAGAAAGATGAAGGCAATGCTTCAAAAGGCCGATGCCCTAAACACGGGAAAACACAATACCACCATTAAAGGATGTCCTAGTCACCGTATCAATGCTGCCAGCTCCGTACTAGTATGCTAACTGCTCACTTTCATCCTGTGATAAAGGTAACTTCATTAATCATACTTGAAATGGCAGCATACGAACTAAAGCTGATGAACATTTATAAACTAAAAGTTTAAAACTACAGATTACAAATGTAGTAGTTTCATAAGAAAAGAACTTGATGTCTGAAATTTACCATTAGAAGTATCCAAAGGAATACCACAGTACTGTTGAACTTGGAGAATCAGAGATGATCTACACAGCAAGGTTCAACAGCTGTAAGGACTATTACACCATCTTTAGCTTTTGAATACATTTTCTCCTTGGCTTCTGATGGATCCTCAAAGACCCCCAATGACGTTTTCCCTACAATTATCAATTGTCTGTTAGTATGAGATATTAATAAATAAGCATTAATCACAATATTAGGCAAACAATGTTCTTGATGTCTGAATCTAAATCATAGAAAGCTCTAATAAAGCAGTTCTCAGTTTCACATTAAACCAAGTTTCAATTTCAAATGGTTATAATAATTTTTGCAAGTTATAAGTAGCTGGTTACAGTATATGACATAAAAAGAAAAAAATCATTTCTATTCTTTTCTTCTTTTTCTCTTTCAACGAAGCTTTTACACCACACAAATGCATACCAAGAATTTCTCAGGAGGTTTCAAGACCATTGCATACCAAACTTCTTCTCTGTAGATGCTACTGTGTGTCGTGCTCCAAACGGGCCCATAAATGTGGTTGAATAACAATACATTCAAGTGGAAATTACACAAGGGACAATCACTGTGAGATGTCCTCATGTGTGACTATCCTTGTCACAAATGAGGACATCTCACTGTGACTGTCCCTTGTGTAATTGCCACTTGAATGAGGACAGTCACTATAAAGACAACATGATAATTTACACAAGTACCGTGAAGGTAGTCGCAAGTTAGGGCTGTTTCATTGCATACCCAAAACAATGAAGACGTTACGGTCCACAAAACATTTGTGCTTGAAAGATGAACAAATAAAATTAAACTTCTACATAACTAAAGCCGCTAACAATAAATTCAACATAGATATGTCCTCATTTCTGGGTATTTTAGCTCTCTAACAGCTGAATACCAGATTACATAATAATGACAAAAGAAAAATAAACCCAACGTACTCAGAAATTGTAGTTGTGATTTCGCGGATGGAATCTCTCTTGGCGCTGTTGAAAATACAAATGACAACGTTTCTCTACATTATCATGTTGTCTTTACAGTGACTATCCCTTGTGTAATTGCCACTTGAAGGAGGACAGTCACTGTAAAGACAACATGATAATGTACACTTACAGTGAGTGTACATTATCATGTTGTCTTTAGAGTGACTATCCTCATTTGTTGAAGAAGAAAAGCATTAATGTGGCTGAATAGAAATACATTCAAGTGGCAATTACACAAGGGACAGTCACTATGAGATGTCCTCATTTGTGACTGTCCTTACAGTGAGTGTACATTATCATGTTGTCTTTAGAGTGACTGTCCTCATTTGTTGAAGAAGAAAAGCATTAATGTGGTTCAATAGCAATACATTCAAGTGGCAATTACACAAGGGACAATCACTGTGAGATGTCCTCATGTGTGACTGTCCTTGTCACAAATGAGGACATCTCACAATGACTGTCCCTTGTGTAATTCAAGCAGCAATTACACAAGGGATAGTCACTGTGAGATGTCCTCATTTGTGACTGTCCTTACAGTGAGTGTACATTATCATGTTGTCTTTAGAGTGACTGTCCTCATTTGTTGAAGAAGAAAAGCATTAATGTGGTTCAATAGCAATACATTCAAGTGGCAATTACACAAGGGACAATGTCATGAGCCATGACATATTGAACTTAGTATAATAATAAAATGATTAGATGATATATAATAATCTATTATTAACAGTATATAACAATAATATATAATTATTATCAACAGATAATAATAATATATAGTTAGCATAATAAGTAATATGTTAATTAAATAATATTAAAATATTAATAAGTAATATAATTATGATTATAATTATAATATAAATTAATAATAAATAATTATTAATAAATTATATATATTATATTATAATAATATATTAAGTAATAATATTAAATCAATTATTGATATAATAATTTTAATATATAAATAATATTAATAAACCTCTCAATATAAAACAATATGTTATCACTATAATAATATTTATTATAATATTATTAATATTACTAACATCATTAATTATAATATTTAATAATAACAATAACATTGATAATAATAATAATAATAATAACGTTTAAAGCAATATCGAATATCTGTAATCGATATACATCTACGTTAAACATCTGCATTATCTATCACGATGAGGAATGAAGAAGTGATACAACAATCACTAGTCATTACACATCGATACCATGAGAGGATGATTAATGAACCGAATACTATGAAGTCAAGATCAACATGATATGAATAAGGGATAGGTCGCTATGTGTTTCAGAAGATGTATTGATAAGCAAGAAGGATAACCATTCATATATTATAAATAATCATTAATTGCACAAGTTTAGACAATGACATATCCGATAAAGCAATATCAAACATGAAGACCCGCTAGCAAATATGCACCATCACTTCCTATGTTATCATGACAATAACAGAAACTAGATTGAATTCTACTATCTATATCAACAGACACCACATAGGAGGATATCGACTAAAGGATTGAAAGATTATCGATTGTCTGAGATAAACCACATCTTGTAGAAACACAAAAGCATCAGTGATTATATCACAAGCTATCGATGAATGAGGCATCAGTCGCGGATAATAAGTACAATGTATCCTTAAGTATTAACAGGAATGGAAGTCAATTTGAAGATCAAACTCCATTACCAGCAATCAACCAATAAATGGACAATTATCAGAAAATGATATCCACTTATATCAAAGTAGAAAGATTGGATATAATCATAACAATATGGGATAAGGCAAGAGTTAATATCGATTGACTAAATACTAATGATAGTTAGACCAAACTAATACAAACACAGTGGATGTTAACTACTAGTTGCACTACCAATTAGGGAAGATTACCTTCATAAAAAGATTTGATATTGAGTCAATCTGGGAGTTATCTATGATCAGAAAATAATGAAATAATATTATGCGAACTGTTGGATTATGGAAAGGTGTGATTAACAAAGGGACATGGAGGAAGAAACAAGACACGTCTCATTCATAGCATCTCTTCATTTGTTAAAGACAATATAAGAATGCATTCTCGTCAGTCACTCAAGGCATTATTGGAACTTTATTTACTTATCCATATTTGGATATACTCAATAGAGCATCTGCCTTTGGCAGTTTGGTTTCAAGTTTATCATTGCAGATCAGAGACAGCACCATGATTGCACAGATAGAAAGGATAGTCAGAAACAACATCAATATTTGAAGTTGCAAGCATATAATTTAGAATCTGAAATAGCAACATATCACTCATATCAATATTACACATTTGCATAATTACATCATCATATTAGACACAGAAAATACATTGCTGCAAGCAATACTTATTGATTGTATATCGATATTGTTTATATTAGACATAGCATCATTATACTATCACTATAAGTGATAGGAAACATCATATTCATAGCATATTTCATATCATTATATCCGACAGTGCTATTAAACATATTGGTATCAATATCATCTTGCACACATATTGTGATTGAATCTGAAATAGTGGTTGATATCTTAAGTAACCTCCATTACTTAGTTTAATTGTAAGTATCTGATAGAGTAAGTCTGAGAAGTGGAGTAATTGTTCCTATTTTCCAAGTTAGCCAAAAAGGGGACATTACAGACAATCACTGTGAGATGTCCTCATGTGTGACTGTCCTTGTCACAAATGAGGACATCTCACAATGACTGTCCCTTGTGTAATTCAAGCGGCAATTACACAAGGGACAGTCACTGTGAGATGTCCTGATTTGTGACTGTCCTTACAGTGAGTGTACATTATCATGTTGTCTTTAGAGTGACTGTCCTCATTTGTTGAAGAAGAAAAGCATTAATGTGGTTCAATAGCAATACATTCAAGTGGCAATTACACAAGGGACAATCACTGTGAGATGTCCTCATGTGTGACTATCCTTGTCACAAATGAGGACATCTCACAATGACTGTCCCTTGTGTAATTCAAGCAGCAATTACACAAGGGACAGTCACTGTGAGATGTCCTCATTTGTGACTGTCCTTACAGTGAGTGTACATTATCATGTTGTCTTTAGAGTGACTGTCCTCATTTGTTGAAGAAGAAAAGCATTAATGTGGTTCAATAGAAATACATTCAAGTGGCAATTACACAAGGGACAATCACTGTGAGATGTCCTCATGTGTGACTGTCCTTGTCACAAATGAGGACATCTCACAATGACTGTCCCTTGTGTAATTCAAGCGGCAATTACACAAGGGACAGTCACTGTGAGATGTCCTCATTTGTGACTGTCCTTACAGTGAGTGTACATTATCATGTTGTCTTTAGAGTGACTGTCCTCATTTGTTGAAGAAGAAAAGCATTAATGTGGTTCAATAGCAATACATTCAAGCGACAATTACACAAGGGACAGTCACTGTGAGATGTCCTCATTTGTGACTGTCCTTACAGTGAGTGTACATTATCATGTTGTCTTTAGAGTGACTGTCCTCATTTGTTGAAGAAGAAAAGCATTAATGTGGTTCAATAGAAATACATTCAAGTGGCAATTACACAAGGGACAATTGATCACTGTGAGATGTCCTCATGTGTGACCTTTGTGAAGGCAAGTGCCAATTTGTACCCAAGTTACCAATATTGTGGCAAAAGTGGGAATGAAGCATTTAGGGGTCAAATTGGGCAAAGAAGTGTAGAAGTGGCCTATGTGAGGTCTAAATAGCATAACTAAGTCATGGTTAGGGTCTTATGGTGTTTGAACAATAAGTTTTGAACCAAAATCCCAAAGGTTGTAACAAGTTGTTAATGTTGTCATTCACAACATTGACAACATTTGTGCAAGGGAGCATTTTCGAGTAAGATGGTTATGTAACTATATGAAACCATTGAATTAGGCATCAGATCAACTATAAGAGGCCTCCATCGATCTGTGCAAAAGGTTGGGGGGAAAAACATTTGGAATTAAGAAGATTTGTAGAGTAACACGGTTTTAGTGAATTCTTGAGTTTTTTTGTTTCTTTGTTGTCAGTTGATTAATGGATTAGATAGCTCGCAGTGTCTATTGGAAAAGTTAGTACAAGTTATTTTGTTATTCTGTGTTGTGTTTTTTTTGAGTTTTGAAGCATTCCAACTAGTTTGTTAATTCTTTTGTTAAGTACCCTATCGTTGGTTTGAACCAGGCAGGTTGAACAAATGGAGTCTTAGCTCATCATTCCATTGTCAATTTTGTACGGGCTCTTGGAATGGGTGAGGAGACTCCATGTACTATATGTTTGGAAGGAGGGGCCCTGGGAAGCTCATTTTCTATGTTTGCAATGATGTCCTAGGTGAGTCAGTTGAGCACAGTTAGGGATGACAAATCATTACAAGAAGATTACAACAAGTTGAATGCATTGGTTGCTTCAACTAAAATCTCATGGAGAGGTAGACACACATCTAAAGAAGCCCCAAGTCAAATTAGAAGATTGGGTGAGTTTCTTTGGTTGCTAAGAAAACAAACTCTTAGTCAGACTGTCCAAGTTGTGTCAAAATACTTGTTTTCAGGCATGGCTGTAGGAGTTGGTGTACAAAAAATCTAGGAGGAGAAGACCTTAGATATCTTGGAGTTCTCAATAAAGGGCATCTGAATCCTAAGCCCTTTAGGTGGCTTAATATAAACAAAAAGGCTTGACAAAGGCCTAATTGCTAGTAGCCTATTTTTGGGTGCAATTGGCATGGTTTGATGAACCAGATTGAAGTACTGATGAAAAGTATAGGTGAAGGAGTAATATTGAAACCAATAGAGGTCCTAGTGGCCAACCTCTCCATGGAGTAAAGTTCTAGTTGAATGTGTTTCAATTTGTGAAGACAAGACTAGGAGTGTCCTAGTAGCTGGATTGGTATTGAGCAGAGTTCGTTGTATTTCTTGTTGGTGTGCACTAGTTGAAGGAGTGGGATCTTGGGTAGAGATACCTAAAGAGTGTAGGGATAGTTAAGTACCCTATCAAGTCAAAACATTGGCCTAAAGAGACCCTAGTGAAGGATAGGGAGTGAGCAAGACAAAGTGTTACATCAATTAACAAGATCATTTTTTGGTAATTGTGTACATTATCATGTTGTCTTTAGAGTGACTGTCCTCATTTGTTGAAGAAGAAAAGCATTAATGTGGTTCAATAGCAATACATTCAAGTGGCAATTACACAAGGGAATATCACTGTGAGATGTCCTAAGTGTGACTGTCCTTGTCACAAATGAGGACATCTCATAGTGACTGTCCCTTGTGTAATTGCCACTTGAATGAGGACAGTCACTGTAAAGACAACATGATAATGTACACAAGTACCGTGAAGGTAGTCGCAAGTTAGGGCTGTTTCATTGCATACCCGAAACAATGAAGACGTTACGGTCCACAAAACATTTGTACTTGAAAGATGAACAAATAAAATTAAACTTCTAAATAACCAAAGCTGCTAACAATAAATTCAACACAGATATGTCCTCATTTCTGGGTATTTTAGCTCTCTAATAGCTAAATACCAGATTACATAATAATGACAAAAGAAAAATAAACCCAACGTACTCAGAAATTGTAGCTGTGATTTCACGGAGGGAATCTCTCTCGGCGCTGTTGAAAACACAAATGACAACGTTCTTGTTTTTTTTGCCCTTATATCCCGATGTGATTTCGCAGAGGGTTACAGCGCTGTTGAAAACACAAATGACAACATTCCTTCTTTTTTTGGCCCTTATATCCCGACAACGTCGCAATTGCAAGTTAGGGTTGTTTCACTGCATACCCGAAACAATGAAGATGTTACGGTCCACAAAATGTTTGTGCTTTAAAGATGAACAAATAAAATTAAACTTCTAAATAACCAAAGCCGCTAACAATAAATTCAACACAGATATGTCCTCATTTCTGGGTATTTTAGCTCTCTAACAGTTGAATACCAGATTACATAATAATGACAAAAGAAAAATAAACCCAACGTACTCAGAAATTGTAGCTGTGATTTCGCGAAGGGTTACGGCGCTGTTGAAAACACAAATGACAACATTCTTGTTTTTTTTGCCCTTATATCCCGATGTGATTTCGCGGAGGGTTACGACGCTATTGAAAACACAAATGAGAACGTTCTTGTTTTTTTTGCCCTTATATCCCGATGTGATTTCGCGGAGGGTTGCAGCGCTGTTGAAAACACAAATGACAACGTTCCTTTTTTTTTTTGCCCTTATATCCTGACAACGTCGCAATGGCGACGTTGCCAAATGTATTGTCATCGCAATTGCGACGGTATCGGGCTATATTTTAAAAAAATAGCCAAAACCGCATGACATTTGCCTGCCATCGCAAATTGCCATCGAAATTTCACCCCAAATGTATTAGTGTATACTCTGAGAGGGGGAGGGGGTGAATCAGAGTACTGTATATAAAAAAAAACTTGCCTTTAAATTTCAATCACCGCTGACCATATGCATATGAAATAATCAAATAGAGTATTAAACCAGAAATATTAGAAAAATAGCAAAAAAAAGAACAAGGCTAGATATTTTTGTGCTGAGTGGAAACCCTCAAGATCCAACTAGATCTTGTCACAGGGAAAAAACCACTCCAAGTCCTTTATTTCTCAAAAATCAAATTACTTCCAATTTAGCAGCCCTGCTGCAAGAAGATCAAGCCCCTCCAATCTTGCAATATCCAAATGTTATATCAATATTTTCAGTCTGTGCAAAATAAACACAGATTTTTACAAAGATATTGAATGTCAAATTTTTCTTCTTTTCTTTTATTTTTCTTCACACTATCTTCACTGCACGTAACTACATGTAGATATAGATTCCATATATACATGTAATCACAGTTATAAAAAACTGTATTACATTCAACTGCCAGAGACCCATAAAGGGTTAAAACTGTTTTACATTTAACTGCCAGAGACCCGTAAAGGATAAAACCGTTTTTCTGTTAGATACCCGTAAAGGGTTAAACTGATTTCCTCATGATGATTTGTTAAATTGATTACCATTTGTGCAGTTCGTGGAGACCAGCATCTTGTTTCCAAGCAAGCTTCTTCCTGCAAGCAAACTTCCAGCCACAAGTGCAGCGGTTTTTATTTAGGTTAAACCAAAGATTTTCCTCAACCATAATGAAACGCACTTGAGATCTGCTCAGAACTGCGGTCAAAAGATATGTGCCCGTGATAAAACATTTTAACAACTGTGGTCAATTGCTTTACCCATCATTTTACCACCGTGGTCAATGAACCATATAATAACTTTACTCATGACAAACTTGACTCAGGAGATTGCCGCATCAGCAGTCACGGTCTTGTCATCAAGGACAAACGTGGAGAAGTCAACAATCTCTTGGTCTTTTGTTGATTTTGGGCTGCTGATGTCTATGTTTATTTTCTGAGCAGTGTTTTGTTGTTTTGAGCTCTACTGTTATATCATGTAAGATTATGTTGTAAAGAATTTCGAATTCCTTCAAAACCTACTTTTATCCATATGAAATTTAAGAAATCCCAAGAAAATAACAGAGTTTACTTGTTTGTACACTCCAATTTTAAATTCATATATGATGATGATCTAAGATTTTCAACCCTCAAACATTGGTTAAGAGACGAGTTGACCTGTATTTGGCAGTGGGCTCTATGCAACTAGACTTGTAAAGAGAAAGCGAGAGTCATCAAAAGACGTGGACGATCAATATAAATGCATTTACACATAAATATATCAATTTCTCTATAATTTTTCAGCCGGCTGTTTGCAGAGTATTCGCACCAATGTCGGTTTGTATAAGTCAAACATGGGCTTTATTTGTTTATTTATTAGGGAGAAAGCGACATTGCAGAGAGAAGATCTAGAGCAAGTCTTCATTTAAGAGGAAGATGCCAGTGATCCGTCTTATCCTAATGTGTGAAAAGGCCAATGGAGGAAAAGACACAAGGTGAGACCTTTTAACTTGGATAGAGAGCTTGACAATGTGGAGAGCAATGGACAAAAGATGAGCACCATTAACAAGAGCTCACATAGAATAGAACATGGCCCAATGTCTTTCATATCCGGAGTTAGTACACAGATCATCGCAGAAGACATAAATTCTAAGGACAACTGCTAGATCCAAAACCACTAACTTGGCAACTTTGAAATACTAAACTGTAATTCTTTAAGCAAAAAGATTCCTCCGGGCACTCTCACAAGTGTCCTTCAGCCCTCAATTTCATTAGTCCATGATTAAATTAAGGCCAGCATCTCAGCAAGAAATAATATACTAAAAATCCCTCCCTGTCCCATTTGAAAATTTGAAATTTGGAAGCTTATAAAGGAAGATGGACCACTGGGCAGAGAGGCTCAGAGTCTCAGGCTGTATATTTGATGTTCACTATAAGAAGCTTGTCACTAAGACCAGGTTTAAGGAAGGTTTCAGTTTCTGTAATGGTGGTACTGAGTAGTTGTATTCTCTGCCATTTGTAGAGTAATAATAGCCTCTAGGTTTGCTGTACAATTTAACAATGTGACTGTTTTGGATGCTGTATGTACTCATACTGTCTCTGACAGAGTTAACCCCCTGTCTCGATACTGTAGACTATCCACAGTGTTTTTCATTACTTCGGATGTTTTTTTGCCATTTACATGCACCAGGTTACTTAACCCATACGAAATCTTTAACTGTTCTGCATTTTTGCAGGCCTCTTCTGATCCATAGATTTCTTACTGAAGCAAGGCAAATAGCCTGTACTGGTTATCTATAGCCTTTTTTCCTTATGAAGTACTTGTGTCCCCAAGTCTGAAGCCCCTGTCAGATTGTT
This sequence comes from Chamaecyparis obtusa, assembly GCA_027943335.1. Classification (NCBI taxonomy): domain Eukaryota; kingdom Viridiplantae; phylum Streptophyta; class Pinopsida; order Cupressales; family Cupressaceae; genus Chamaecyparis; species Chamaecyparis obtusa. The sequence continues at coordinate 1,282,570 of BSBK01000334.1, forward strand.
GTTGGAGGTCCTATTTATTTCAAGGACTGTGTTTGCTAATATGTGATAACGGACTGTATTACGTTTAAGGTATGTGACATGGATGTGAGGATGAAGATGAACAGAGACTTGAGCCCCGACCTGGCAAAGGTCTCCATTCAGCCCAGACATAAAGAGATGAAGAAAATGCAAGTGGTGTATTATTTGAGCAGAGGCGGCCAGCTTGAACACCCCCACTTCATGGAAGTTGTCCTGCCTTACAATCAGGAGCTACGCTTGAGAGGTAAAGCTCATACTTAAGAAGTTTCAGTCACTAGTTTTCTGCTTCTTTTTTTTAAAACAATGTACCATAGATTTGAAATAAAAGCTTAATCTTGGTTTAAGAAGGTCTCTTTAATATAGGTGTAGTTACAGCTATTTTTCTTCTGGATGTAATTGTGTAACTTTCTCTGAGTATCAATGTTTTTTCTGAGTATCAATGTTTTGAATCACATTTCATGATTTATCATTAAGATTTCAACTTTCTCATTTTCTGATGATAGATCATGAAAATGCAATCTGAAATGTTGATGCTCAAGAAGCTTACCAGAAGAAAAAATAGCAGTAATCTCATGTATTGTAGAAATGTAATAGTACTTTTTAAAATTGTTTCTAGAATTAATTCTTATGTATATCAAAATTTTGAATCATCATCATCAGAGTGTTAGTACAAAAACAATCTTCCAAAACTACATAAATTACTGATGGTGTTGTCATGGAGAATATGTTGTTGTTTCAATTCAGACTAGCAATGATTTAGAATCATCCCTCCTTTATGTTGTTATATTTGCAGATGTAACAGATCGTTTGACCATTCTGAGAGGAAAATCTCTGCCCTCATTGTTCTCCTGGTCTTACAAAAGGTACTGATTGATAACTGCCATCTATAAGTTATCACTAAGGTTTTCGAATGGGTATATTGTAAGAAAGGCATGGATGTAACTTATTATGCTTCCATACTTTGATCCAGATGAATTAAAAAAGATTTGCTTTGTCGAATTGTTTTGTTTCATTTTCACTTTTCTATCGTGCTGACACAAGAATCTTCTTTGCAGAAGACAGCCATAGCTTATAATATAATTTTTGAGAACGATTTTAATTTGTGTATGCATGCAATGCAGGAGCTACAAGAGTGGTTATGTCTGGAACGATTTGTCCGAGGATGACATCCTATACCCAGTAGATGGAGTTGAATATGTTCTCAAGGCTTCAGAGCTCTTTGATGGGTGTTCTGGTTTGTGCACCAAACTCTTTTTTCTTTCTTTTACTTCAAATTATCTGTGTGATCTTTTATCATTTGCTTCTTGATGGAGAGATCTATAATAGAAGAGTTTATATAGGAAAAAAATTGAAAATTGTTAAGATGGTATTCTTGCTTCTATAAATTGAAGGTCTTATAGATGTCATTCATTCATTTAATTCTTTGTCTATATCAGAGAAGTATCAAGGAACGTCTTTGTCTGTATCAGAGAAGTATCAAGGGACGACAAACAACAAGATATTAAATACGAAGCTTTCTCTTGAAGGATTGACGACTATCCATTCGCAAGACAAGGCTCCAAATCATTCTAGTACTAGATCTCCTATTCCTAAGACCAAGTTAATGGCTAAACCTGCAGCTGAAAACGGGCATGAACATTCCCATGTTCATAATGATGTATTACCCACCAAGCTCCCCTTTTCTCAAAATGTCTGTAGAACCCAACCCAAAGCTATAATCAGAGATGATGACATAGGCAACATAAGCACTAGATCTGAGCCTCCCCATTACCGCCCGAGGTCAGAAGAAAAAACACAGAACCAATTCATTATTGTTGATGAAGAGTATAAGCTTTTCAAGTCCGGACCCCTGGACTCCAAGATAACTCACCTGGCTGATGCTGCCACACAAACCAGTGTAAGATGTGAGAAAGGAGTTTTCACCCAGGGAGAAGAAGACGCAGAAGAAGCGGCATCAAAAAAGAGTGAGAGCAGTCAGAACTCCACAGAGTTAAGTGGGGGAGAACAGTCTCCCTTATCTTCTTCCTCAAACTGTTCTGCCCGAGTCCATGATGAAACCCATCAGACAAAACCAGTCAGAAAAACAGTGAGATTCGAGGAACCCTGCAACATCACTCAATCCTCTGCTAGATTCAGTTTGCTGCAGTTCATCTCCTGCGGGTCGCTGGGAGTAGAAGACAATAGTATTCAAATGGTTTCTCACAAGCCTGTGAGATCTTCAGGGGATACCCACGCGCGAGTCTCAGTTGATTCTAAGAATGATGTTCAGACTCAAACTGAGGTTACTAATAAAACGCTTGGAGAAGAGCTGGATTTTTTGGGTGAGGATCTACGCATGGCCAATGCTCAGAGGGCAGAGAAGGAGTATTTCAGCGGCAGTATTGTTGAAATGAAAGCCCATGTTGAAGCAGACGCCGAATCAGATCCCAAACTCACCAGATCCTCTTCGTATAATGCAGAAAGGTAGGTCATATGCATGTTTTCACATCTGTTAATCTTATGACATTGCTATTAAGTTTCAACTGTGTAGTTTTGGAATCAATTTATTGATCTATGTTTTATGAGTAATGATTCACAAAAATTTATTCTAGCGAGAATGAATGATCATAATAAATGTTGAGTAGGGCGTTAAAATGCTAGGTGCACAATTCATTCTTATAAAAGATAAATTCTTATGTTTGACTACTCATGAAACATAAGTCAATAAATTTAACTTAAAAATTATGAAATTAATAATTACAGAGATATCATAATTTTTTAAGTGAAATTTCTAAGATTCTTTAAACAATCTTCTTGTTTGATTTGATATTTTTAATTTTTTCAAGGTTTATAAATAATGGGGAGAATCATTTTCAATCATCATCGTCAACTGATAGTTCAATTGTTTATACTTTCCGTTGTCAACGTTTTTTTTGGTTTGCAGAGGATCAAAGTCAGAGATGGCTGCCGTGGTTGAAAAAGAGAGAGATCGTGTTAGCACGAAAACCAAATGCATTCCCAGATTGAAGTCTTCAAAGAAGGATTCACAGAGAACACCCACCAGAGAGTTAATGAATGACAGAAATATCCATGGCAGCTGTAGTAATAGATTTCCTTGAGGAACTAAGAATATTTTCAGTTGTACTACTGTTTACTCATAATAAATGCTATATAATGGATTTGGCAGAGAAAAAATGTACTGGCCCGCTGCAGGATTATGTTGGGCTTTTATGTTTTATTAACGTGTGAGTAATCATGAACAAATTTTAGGCTCATGTTTCCAAGTTCTGTGTGGCGTAATCAATGCAAATTTAATAGTTTAGAAAACATGTTCCTCTGCTTTCACGTTCATCAACGTTGTGTGCCTCATTTACTGTTAAAGCGGCTAATTTCCTGTCGACTGTCGAGCTCATTGTACGGGACCGCGTACGTTCACTCCAAATTATTTGGAATGAATCTGCATCTTACACTTTTCAAAATAAGCTTCTATAGTGAATTGTGTCAGAGCTCTGAAGGCAAGGAAACAAGCTAGGGAAGAGGTAACATAAGTAGTAGTAAGTCAAATTGTAATATTGTTATCAGGATTTAATTATGTAGTGTGCAGTTTTTGAGTCAAGCTCATTGAGAACTTATGAGTCTAGTGAACATGTAAGAATCATAAATAGGTCACAACCAATCTAGTAGATAGAAGGCAAAAATTAGAAGGTTGAAAAGTTAAAATCAAATACACAATCAAAAACCATAAATCTATTTATGCAATTAGAAGATTGTCAAGTTGTTGAAGAAGACCCTCTTCAATTACCTTTTTTATCACTATTAAGACTACTTTGAGTGACCATGTTATAATCTTATATATCAGAATCTATCATGAGGAGGCAAAGGTGGCCACAACCAACCCCTTATATAGAAGGTGGAGATCAATTAGAAGGTTGTCAAGTTGGTGAGAAAGACTCTACAATTGCTTTGTGATCAATATCAAGAGCACTTTGAGTGACCATGTTATAATCTTATATAAGAGAATCTATCATGAAGAGGCAAAGCTTGTGGGATTCTAGCAATAATGCAAGGGGCATTCATCTAGTGATCCAATTGGGGTTTGAGGGATGTTGCACCTCCAAGGTTGCTTTGTTGGCTTATCTAAAATTTCCATGAGCACATTAGAAACCATCGATAACTTGGAGTGAATTAAACATTTGGAGTAAATTGCAACATTAGTAGGTATAAGAACATTCCTATATTTTCAATACAAAAAAATAAAATTCTAGCCTAAAATCATGCCATGGAGAACTTAGGCAAAGTTTTGGCCACACAACAAAATATTATGCCATCTGATCAAATTTAGTTTGTGAGGCCTGGAAAAGTAATAAGGTTGATACTAGGAGATTTGTACATGAGCACAAAACCAAGATCATGCATAAGAATTTCCAAGTTCCTATTAATGCTTTTAAGCAATTATGTTCAAATGTGAGATTATGTTCAAGAGTTATTATAGTTCTCTATCATAGTTATAGTTCCATACAATATGCAAATAACTTAACCTGATGCAGGTAAAAAACCCCGAGTCTTACTGGATGGAGGAAATTTGTAGCTCACTCAAAATTACCAACCCTTACAATCTAATTTGACAACAAATGTAATTTAAAACTCTATAATCTCAATGTTTATCGAGTTCTTTACTAAGAAAAAACAATACATTGTCTAAAATCCAAAACTCAAATTATTCATAACAAAATTGATTTATTTAATATTACTTTGCCAAAAAAATCCACATTTGAAATTCTAAACCTCTTTATGATTTATTCCTTTGCAACAATGAGGTATATGCTTCCTGCCTTCAATCTATTTCTACACAACTATTCTTTTATTTTCTTTATGAAAAAACAAACTAATATAATATTTCTTATCCTCTATCTCCTCTCTTTATCCTCTATCTCCTCTCTTTAATGTAGTCATTCCTCTACTACCATCACAAATTTTTGACTTCGAGCACAACTTCTACCTAGCACCAAAATCTGAGCTCCTATTTCCTCTTTCCCACACTACCAATTGTTTATCATCTCTCTTACTATTCTTTACACCTAACTTCTCTTCTCTTTGTTGTTTAGTCACTTGCCACGAACTCCTACTTGATTCTTCTCCCAACATATCATTGTCTTGTTTTTCTTTTCTCTGTCTCACTCAATCAACATTGTCTCTATGTGAACCGAGGACAAAGACCTCTTTCCCAATCCATTCAACCTTGGTTCTATCTGTCTCCCCTCAATTGGTTTCTCCTTTCCTTTTTGTGGTTTCTTTTCCCACCCTTTCCATGCATCATTTCTTCAACTTCCTTAACTTCCATAATATTGAATCTTACATTCGAGATTCCTCTTCAACTAACACAATAATGAACATTTACCCCCAAACAACTCGGCTAACTAAATCAATGACACAAAATTAAACTACCAAAATAAATAATATTTAGGGTGACTTGATTCTCCTACATCAGATTCCCCAGGAGACTAAAGAAAGCATGTGCTCCTGTACAGCCAAAAACTATTCCCCTATGTTCTTTTCTTCCTCTTTTTTCAACATCACTGTGGAATAATTGTCGTGCTTCTCCAAAATCATTGTGCAATTGACTTTGGTCTATACATAGATTTACACTCCATACATATATCGTTCTTCTCCACAATCTGCTTGTCCACTTATAAATACAAACCATTATACGGAATTTAAAAATCTCCATGTCTTGAAACTTATGTACCTTGTCCATTTGGCATTCAACTTTAAAATCTTTCACAATTATATATAAATTTGCACTTATAGTTCTATTTTCACATTCTAAAACTTCAACAATTATTTATTCCAACCATGGGTCTTCAGTAGCCAACGTCTTAAATAGAAAATCAGTTTCAACTTCATCATTCACAACATAACCCATAATGGCTTTATTAAAATCTGCATATACTATTTCACATGTTGTATCAGATTTCTCAACATTCAACTTGTCAAATGACTACAAAATAATGTCTTCATCAAATACCAACAAATATACCTCTTTTTGTATTACTGAATTAACTTATTTATCAATAGTCGCAATTTTCATTTTGACATCCTTCATCGTCTCGTTCACCTTCACACCTTCAAGCTTCTCCATCCACTCATGTAACTTGTGTATTTGTCCGATTTTAATTTTTTTATTGATAGAAATAAGACTTCAATATCTAGTGCATAGATATTTTTCAGATTTTTTTTTCTTGTTTACTATTTTTGCATGAACATCGAACATAGAGGTTGATGTTTAGTAAGAAACCTATATTTGATTGACATAAAAAAATATATGCATAATGAACTCAAAATTTATTAAAATTATAACCATTGAAAAGTTTGTTCTGAGTACTTGTGCCCTTCATATGGGTTTGTCAATATTGTCCAATTTGAGCCCTTAGATTGAACTCCGAATGCCTAAAAACTACAAAATTTGCTTGGCCTTTGGTGGAGCATGCTTTATAGGATGTTTTGATAGAAAATACTATCAATAGAAAGTACTTTCGATCAAAAGCTAACAATTTTGATAGAAAGTACTTTCTATCAAAACCCCTTGACATTTTGGCAAAGTTAAAATACTTAACTCAAGTACTTTCGATTGAAAATACTTTACGACTTTCAATAGAAACCCTAGTCAACTGATTTAATGTTTTTTAGGCTATTAACATTTTCAAATAAATAAAGATATTTTTTTAATTTTCTAAACATGAAATTTAAGAATAATTTGTATTTTATAGAAGGAAGACATTGGAAGTGCATTCAAGTTGGTGTGAAATTTTAAAAGAGCATTATTTCAAAAGAAAGAGATGGGAAATAAAAGGACAAGGGTAAATAAATCTACACAAAAGTATTCACCTAAAACTAATAAAATATATGTGAAGAAGCATTGGCAAGATATCATAGTAGGAAAGAAGGTCTCTCTCTCTCTCTCTCTCTCTCTCTCTCTCTATCTATCTCTCTCTCTCTCTCCTTTAGTCTTCTTAGGTGACTTAGTCTTATATGTTCTTTTTAGGATCTCTCTTACTCTCTCTTTACATTTTGTAAATATGTTTAGTCTCTCTCTACTTCTTTTTAGGATCTCTCTCTCTCTCACACACACACACAGAAATCCCTTTGCCTCTCTCTCCCTTTAGTCTCTCTCTTGTTTTTTATAGATCCTCTCTCTCTCTCTAGTCTCTCTCTTGTTATTTCATAGATCCCCTTAAGTCTCTCTCTCTCTAGTTATTTCATAGATCCCCTTAACTCTCTCTCTCTCTCTCTCCCTCTTTAGTCTCTTTCTAGTTATTTCATAGATCCTCTCTCTCTCTCTCTCTCTCTCTCTCTCTCTCTCTCTCTCTCTCTCTCACACACACACACACACACACACAAAAATCCCCTTGGCTCTCTCTCCCTTTAGTCTCTCTCTCTCTCTCTCTCTCTCTCTCTCTCTCTCTCTCTCTCTCTCTCTCTCTCCCCCTTTAGTCTCTCTCTTGTTATTTCATAGATCCCCTAAGTCTCTCTCTCTCTCTCTAGTTATTTCATAGATCCCCTTAACTCTCTCTCCCTCTTTAGTCTCTTTCTAGTTATTTCATAGATCCTCTCTCTCTCTCTCTAGTTATTCTTGGAATAACTGATGTAGAGCTTGATTGAGTGTTAATTGGTATAGGTTTGATGAGATAAATATTAGTTATATGGTGTTTTCATTGATGTCAACTAAGTACTGTGTTGGTTGACAGTGAGTTGATAAGTGTTTGAGTTATTGAATCCAATGTATGGTGAGTATGTGAAGGCATTGGAGTGTGTAGTCGGAGAGGAAGACTCAATGGTGTTTCCTATTGATATATGTATGACTGCAGTGGCTGAAAATAAGTATGCAAAGAGTTATGATCGATTGAAGTGTAACAAGGCAGAAAGAAGAACATATAGTGATAGTGATTTGATTGTTCTATCAAATCAGTTTGGATCCAAGTGTTGTGGTCATGATATTATTATCTTGACTAGGATATGTTATTGATACATTGATCACTATAGGAATGGAGTACTGCAAGGCATCATTTTAGTTGACAGAAGATCATTTTGTGCATGATAGTAAAATAATTGAAGAAGTTTTAACAATTGGTGTTAGATCAGTGACTGGTGATGATGCAGTCAGTTATGGTGGATCTCTTTGTGATCTAAGTGGCATGGTGACATGGAATAACAAATTTTTAATGATGATTTGGTGTTTCATTGTTCAAGATGATCAAATCTATCAAGTTTTGGAAGCATGTTGGGGAAGTCAAATAAAGTTTGTTTGTTCTTGTTTTAAATCAATGTGCGATGAATCCGTGACCGGCTTGAATTTGTAATCAAATATGCTAGATTGTCAATATGTTTTAGGGTTCAAAGATCGAGCGGGAATAATTGTAATGATGAAAATTCAAATGTAATACATTTTATGAGGTGGCTAAGGCCCTAATGAACATGTCATGTATTTAATATATGTAAATCAATGAATTATACAAGAGTAGATTGTGGATGTGAAGGTGCGGTCAAGTGAAGAATGAAGATTGATTGCAAGAAGGCAAAGTGTTATGCTTCATTGGATCTGAACAAGTAGAGGAGAAGTGCTACACCCAGATCATTATACTTGTTGAATCCTAATAGGTTCTACAAGAAAATCCCTTAACCAGGTAGATCCTTATAGGTCTAAAATTATAAATCCTTTAACTAGGTGGGTCTTTAATTAGAGTTTGAAATCCTTTAACAAAGTTACTCCTAAAGGGTAAAGCTCCTAATAGAACTAGAGGTAAATCCATTAACCAGGTGACTCCTAACAGGGTCTGCTATTAACTGGGAATTTTTAAAGCTCCTAACAAGTCTATCCCTTTAATCAGGCATATTTTAGACGAGTAAACATTATTAGTGGGTGCTAATTCTCATCGTGGTTTTTCCCTCTAACTAAGGGTTTCCACAATAAAATCTTGGTGTTCTTGTGGTTCATATTTGGATGGTTTGTTGTTTATTTCTACGCAAGCTATATGCTGATGAAATTTATTGAAATTTATTGAATGGTTGATGAAAAGTTTGGATTTGGTAGATTACTTATTCAACCCCCCCCCCCCCCCCCCCCAACCTTCTTAGTAATCTTGGACCTTATAATACTAACAATTGGTATCAGAGACTTGGTCCTCTTTGTGGTAAGCTTAACAGATTAAGGAAAAGATCCAATGATGAAGAAAGAAGGTCCTAAGTTCACAAGAGATAACTACACAATATGGAGTGAATAGATGAAGATCTATCTAAAAGGTATGGGGCCAAAATTCTGGAATCATGTTGTGACCAAATATGTTGTTCCTATTGGGACTCTTACTACAGGTCAATTGAAGGAGCAACAAGATAATATGCAAGCATTGGAAGCTACCGTAAGTACTCTATCTGACACTAAGTATATTGATATACATGGTTTAGAGACTGCTCATTAGGTTTGAGAAAATCTTAAACTAATCTATGGTGGAGACATGCATGTACAAAAGGCCAGGGTAGATAGTCTAAAGGGAAAATATGATGACATGGAAATGGTTGAAGGAGAAAACATTTCTCAATATGATCAAAGGATAAAAGAAGTTGTTGGTGCTATCAAGAGTGTCGATGGTGCCATTGAAGAATAAGATGTGGTAAGTAAAATTTTGAGGACTCTGATACCTTCTTATTCCATTAGGGTTTCTTTCATTCACAATTGAGAATAATATATAATGTCTCTATTGATGGTTTGATTGGTAAGCTTAGTTATTTTGAGTTGAGTAACTTTGATAATAGTATTCCTAGAGTTGAAGAAAATTTTAAGGCCTCTTTGTCATTAGCATCAGATATGAAGGAAAAATAGATAAGTCATGAATTTGCATGCATGTCAAGTTATTATTGGGAATTTGAATCTATCTTAAATGAATAGAAGAAGCAAGTGGAACTTGAAGGATTACTTGCATGGAGACTTCCTAGAGGTAATGATAATTAAAAAGGCAAGTTACCTTCGAGGTGTTTCTCATGCAACAAGATTGGACGTATTGCTGCTAGATGTCCTAATGGTGAGAAGGAGGAAAAGTTTAGAAGATTCAAGGAAAAAGGAAAGAAACAATGTAATGTTACAATAGATGAAGGTGTAATTGATGAAGAGTCAGAAGATAATGAAGAAGAAGAGATGGTGTTTTTTATAGTGAAAGAGGACACCTCAAAAGGAGAAAAGGCATCGGTTTCTCATGTTGGGCACAAAAATGAGTGGATTATAAAAGAAAGTTTATAAAGCTATAAGAATTTGATGGTCATGTGGTCAGGTTTGGTAACAACACACTCTGCTTGTTAAAAGGAAAAGGTAAAATTTATTTGAATGGAAAAAGAAATGTTGATGATGTTTACTTTGTAGAAGGTCTGACACATAATTTATTGATGATGTTTAGAAGGTTAGTTGAATGAAAAAGGTAATCACCTAGAATTCAAAGGTGTATGCAAGATACTTGGAATCTCAAGAGATTTGATTTCTATTGGTAGGTAGACTAAATGTAATTTATTTCATCTAAACAATAATATTAACACTTTTTTGGTTGCTAGATATGAGGATAGTTGGTTGTGGCATAGAAGGTTTTTTCATGTGAACTTTGATAGTCTTGTCAAAGTTAGTAAGTTGAATATAGTTAGGGGATTTCCACAATTAGCTAAGTCGAACAAAACAATGTCTAAAGAATGTCAGTTAATCAAATTAACTAGTTCTACTTTTAGTAACAAGTCTTTTTCATCAAATAATATATTGGACTCAGTGCATACTAATCTGTATGGTCCTATGAGGACAAGAAGTTACCATGGTGATAAGTACTTTATATTGTTTACTGATGATTACTCAAGAATGATGTGGGTGACTTTATTGAAGGATAAGCCTGAAGCTTTCCACAAGTTCAAATCTTTCAAAGCACTTGTTGAGAATGAAATAAGAAATCCATAAGTGCTTAAGATCAGACAAAGGAGGATATTTTACTTCATCAAATTTTATTCAATACTATGAGGAGAATGGAATCAAAAGACATATGTCTGCACCTAGAACTTCACAATAGAATGGTGTTGTTTGAAAAAAGGAACAAAACAATAGTAGATGCAACTAGGACAATGATGATTCAAGGTCATGTGTCTAATATGTATTGGAGATAAGACCTTAGACTACAGTATACACATTGAACTAGGTACAAGTGAATAAAGGAACTAGAAAGACACCTTATGAATTATGGTATGACCATTCACCTAGTGTTAAATGTTTCAAAGGTTTTGGTAGTAGATGCTATATCAAGAGAGATGATTTCACTAGAAAGTTTGATCCTAAGAGTGATGAAGGTATGTTCATTAGATATTATACTAAAAGAAAGGCCTATAAGTATTTCAATAAAATAACTAATAAGATGGTTAAAAGTACAAATGTGAAGGTAGATGAATATCTAGAGAAATCTGGTGAAACAAGCAAGCAAGAACTAGAAAAATCAGGAATTTGTGTATGTGTAACCGCAAGACAAAGAAACCATTGAACAAAAAAATGAGGAAGAATTGGTTCAACCGATGGAACAAGAAGAAGAAGCTCCTAGACCTGAACCTATTATTCCAAGGTATGTTAAATTGAATCATTCTATTGATCAAATCATTTGAGATAAAGATGTTGGAGTGCAAAGTAGAAGGAATATCAAAGAGAGTACATGCGTGATTTCAAAGTTTGAGCCTAAAAATGTGAAGGAAGCCATGAAGTGTGAAGACTGGATAAAAGAAATCGAATAATAACTTGATCAAATTAAGAAGAATGACATAGGGACACTTGTTCCTAGACTAGCAGACAAAAATATGATTTGTACAAAGTGGGTTTTCAAGAACAAATTGAATGAAGATGGAGATGTGGTTCATATTAAGGAAAGATTTGTGTGTAAGGACTATGAACAAGAGGAAGGACTAGGGTATGGAGAGGCATTTTCTCCTATGGAAAGACTTGAAGTGGTAATAATTTTACTTTCTTATGCTGCCTATAATAAGTTTAAAGTTTTTCAAATGGATGTCAAATCTACTTTTCTAAATATGATTATTGAAGAAGAGGTTTACATAGAGAAACCATATGCATTTTCATTGATAGAGAACAAAAACATGGTGTGAAATCTATAAAAGGCACTGTATGGATTGAAACAAGCACCTAGAGCATGATATGAAAGATTACACTCTTATCTCATGAAGATTGATTTCATAACAACAAGTGAAGATATCAATGTGTACTTCAAGGTTCAAGGTGATATGATACTATTGGTTTAAAAGTACTTTTGGATGACATAATATTTGGTGGAAATGATGAAATGAGCTTGGAGTTTTTATAAGAGATGGATTTTGAGATGTCAATGATTGGAGAAATTAAGTCTTTATTGGATTGCATATTTCACAACTAAAGGATGGTATCTATATCAGTCAATCCAAGTACATAAAGGAAGTACTAAAGAATTTTGGAATGGAAGATTCCAAGCAAGTTGGGACCCCAATGGTGACAGGATGCAAGCTATCTAAGGATGATGAGTCGAGTATAGTGGATACAACTCTGTACAGATCTATGATTGGTAAGTTGCATTATGTTGTTCATAGTAGACTAGACATTGCACACACAGTTGGAATAGTAGCTAGATTTCAAGCTAATCCTAAGGAATATCACATGGTAGTGGTGAGGAGGATATTTAGGTACTTGAAAGGGACAAAAGACTATGGTCTTTGGTATGCTCACAAAGGTGATTTCTCTTTGAGTGTTTTTACTGATGCAGATTGGGCATGAAACATTGATGATAGAAAGAGTACAAGTGGAGGAGCATTCTTTCTAAGAGAAAGACTTGTGCCATTGACAAGTAAGAATCAAAATTGCATCTCCCAATCTACTGTTTAAGCTGGTTATGTAGCAGTAGCTATAAATTGTACACAAACTACATGGATGAAGCAAATCCTAGAAGGTATCAAAGAGAAGGAAACTGAATTAGTGACTATATTATGTGATAATAAAAGTGCAATCAACATTTCAAAGATCCCAGTGATTCACTATAAGACTAGGCATATTGAAACCAAGTATCATTTCTTAAGAGAGCAAGTGTAGGAAAAGGTAGTCAAGTTGGAATATGTGTCAACTAAGGAGCAACTAGCAAATATATTTACTAAGCTATTACCTAAAGATACATTTGAGTATATGAGAGGTAAAATGGGGATTATTCCCCTACCTGAATGACACTAAGATGTTCTTGTAAGCATCAATCGGTGAACTCATTGAATATATTTCACTATTGCATTGATGTTAAAGGGGACTACTCCTTAGGGAGAGAAGTTAGAGGCAAAGAAAGATGGTGTAGCAATAGGTGACGTATGTGGTGCCTTTGGCATTGTTGTTAAAGGGGGAGAAGATTACTAGAAGAACTGGATGAAGACATAGGGGGAGAAGACTAGGAATATCAAGACAAGAAGATTGGTGCATAAGCAAAGGGGGATAAATTGTTATCAAATCAATGTAGTGTTACCATCAATGCAAAAGGGGGAGATTGTTGGCATAACTAATGTAGAGCTTGATTGAGTGTTAATTGGAATAGGTTTGATGATAAGAAGATTAGTTATGGTGTTTTCATTGATGTCAACTCAGTACAATGTTGGTTAATGGTGAGTTGATAAGTGTTTGAGCTGTTGAATCCAATGTGCAGTGAGTATGTGAAGGAATTGGACTGTGTAGTCAAAGAGGAGGACTCGGTGATATTTCTTGTTGTTGTATGTATGACTACAATGGCTTGAAATAAGTATGCAGAGATTATGATCGATTGAAGTGAAAAAGGGTAGATAGAAGAAAATACAATGACAAATAGTGAATGATTTGATTGTTCAATCAAATCAGTTTGGATCCAAGTGGTGTGGTTGTCATATGATTATCTTGACTAGGATATGTTATTGATACTTTGATCGCTACCCGATTGGAGTACTACAAGACATCATTTCAGTTGACAAAAGATCATTTTATGCATGATAGAAAAATGTTTGAACAGTTGGTGTTAGATCGGTGACCAGTGATGATGTGGTCAGTTGGGATGGATCTCTTTATGATCTAGGTGGCATGGTGACATGGCATAGCAGATTTGTAATGATGATTCATTAGTTCATTGTTCAAGGTGATCAAATCTATCAAGTTTTGGAAGCATGTTCTTGTTTTAAATCGATGTGTGATGAATCTTATGGCCGACCTAAATTTTTAATTGAATATTCCAAATTGTCAATACATTTTAGGGTTCAAGGATAGAGTAGGAATAATTTTAATGATTAAAATTCAAGTGTAATACATTTTGTAAAGAGGATAAGGCCCTAATGAACATGTAATGTATTTATATGTAAATAAATGAATTATGCAAGTGTAGATCATGGATGAGAAGGTGCATTCGAGTGAAGAGAAAACATTATCTACAAGAAGTAGAAGTATTGTGCTTAATTGGATCTAAACAAGAAGAGAAGTGCTACACCAAGATTATTGTACTTATTGAATCCTAATAGGTTTCTGCAAGAAAATCCCTTAATAGGGTAGATCCTACCAGGTCTAAAATTATAAATCCTTTAACTAGGTGGCTCTTTAATTAGGTTCTTAAATCCTTTAACAAGGTTACTCCTAAAAGGGTAAAGCTCCTAATAGGGCTATAGGTAAATCCCTTAACCGAGTGAATACTATTAGTGTCTACTCTTAATCAGACATTTTAAAATCTCCTAACAGGGCTAGGCCTTTAACCAAACACATTTCAAAAGACTACAAATTATTAGTGGGTGCTAATTCCCACTGTGGTTTTTCTCTTTGACCAAGGGTTTCCACGATAAAATCTTGGTGTTCTTGTGTTGGATGTTTGGATGGTTTGTTATTTATTTCTACACAAGTTATATGTTGATGAAAGTTATTGAATGGTTGATGAAAATTTTGGATTTGGTAGATTACTGATTCAACCCCCCCCCTCTCAATAATATTGGACCTTATAATAGTAACAATTATTTCATGGATCTATGTGTGTGTGTGTGTGTGTGTGTGTAGTCTCTTTAGTTATTTCATGGGTAAATATTTATTTTTAGTGTTTCCTCTTAAGAGCTGTTCTTTATAAAAAAAATGTGTGCAACCCAAGTTCAAGCAACAAATGAGAAAATTAATCTAGCTCAAAGGTTAAAGAGAAAAATTAATTATAAAATCATAGATCATTTAATTGAAATGGATGTGGAAAAATTGAGATACTATGTTGAACAACCTACACATACTAGGAAGAGGACAATGAATAAAAAGTCTAAGAAAATAATTTCTCAATTTGAGAATCTTGATACACTTGAAAAAACCCAAATATTATCAATTTCACTTCTTTAAGATGAGTTAAAAGAGCCATTAAAATAGTTGGGTATAGATACAACATTTAAAAAGAGGAAATCATCTAACCTACAAAAGATATTGTTGAAAGTGTTAAGGAAGGTTTAGATGCCATTGGGAAAACACCTAGATCTGCAGAAAAGTCCATTTCAAGAAGAGTGATATTGACATCTATTTTAAATAAAAACATGTCCCAAAAAAGACAAATATCTTCACTTTATTCTAAGATCAGGTATAGTAGGAAGACAATATCACATTATATGAAAAGGAGAATCAATTTGGATGATAGTACATTGGAAAGAAATTGGGCACTAATGTGTAGAGATCCCCGCTCTAGTAGGATTGAGGAAACAGTTAGGAGCTTGATCACTACATTTTGGATTGCTCATACTCATCCTTCATTAAATATAAGAGATGTTATCAAACATATGATTGGGCCTAAGAAATTTTTGATACACCCAAAACATTGGCTAGACACCACACAACATGAATTGTATCTATCATTTTTTAATTCATATCCCAACATAAATATTGGACAAACAATGTTTGAAAGATTAAAGCCATATTATGTGAAGATGAACAAAGATTTTGAAACTTGGTGTTATCAATATCATATTGAATTTGATCTCTATTATCAATGGTTTCGAAATATGATAGAAGAAAGTGGTAGCTTTCAAAATTCTCTTGTTAAGAAGCTAAGCCAATTCATAACATGAATCTTATGTGACAAATTAGATCATGCAATAGGTGAAATAGATTGCAAAAAAGGAACTTGTGAAATATGTGGTAATTTGCCTAAATTTACTTTGAGAGATGAATATATTGACATGGGGAGGATGGTAAAATGTAAGAGTTACATGTACATAAAGTATGAAACAAAATTTTTGAAAGAATCCACAAGATTAGAATATGTGGAAGAGGAGATACCTATTGGAACCTTTATGGAGAATTTTCATAAATTGATTCAACCGTATATATGTCATTCTTTTTTTGCTAAGTGGAAAGCACAACAGTTCCAAACACTAAGAGATACTTTCCCACCTAGAACAATTTTATCGATTGTTGACTTTGCAGAAAAGTACTCTTTTGTTCATAAAAAATAGCTTCAAGAAGAGTACTACTTTACATAGCAGGTCACTATTATGGTCCAAGTGTCTTATAGACATGCAAAATTAGATTTGGATGGCATTGAAAGTACATATCAAGCACAGGTCATTAAGAAAGAATATCACTTTTACATTAGTGATGATAAATGGCATGACAAAAAAATTGTTGAACATTTCTTTAAGGTATTTAATTGATATTTCGCAAGCAAGGGCATAAAAATTGAAAGGAATTTTGTATGGTCAGATGGATGTCAACATAATTAAAATCAGAAAGGCCATTTTATGAACTATGTAGATATCATTGATACCATAAGATACCACATCTTTGGATTTTCTTTGAGAGTGGACATGAAAAGGGTGAGAATGATGGTGTGGGATCTTGCATCAAGCATACTTTAAGAAAGTATCAAATGGATTATCAAGGATTTTGTATGAAATATGCTCATGAAGTAGTTGAATGGTGCAAGACACACTTTGTAGTGCCAAACGAGGCTAGCACATCATCAGGATTGGATCGAGTCATACTGGATTCAAAGTTTTCTAGGAGATATCAGGTACATGCACCATCTTTTTAACTTCTTTTAAATTAAATTTTAATATAATCTAAATATTGATTTGAACATTTATATTTAGCTTATCTTTTTTTATGTCTTAAATATGTTTTTGAATAAGGTAAAAACAAGTTTTGAATGGAATCCGAAACTATTTACATCATAGCAAAAATATAAAGCATGAAATTTTTCCAAAATGAGACACCTGCTGGAAAGAACAGAGCAGGACCCAAAACAACACTAGAAACAACAACAAAATCAAAGAAAAATAGATCTAGCAACACTACCAGTAGCACCCAGTAGCGAACATGAAAAAACTAATTGCTTATCTTTTTTTCCGCCTTCATCTTCAGCTACTCCATCTTCTGGATTGCTTTTTTCAGGTCCTTCAACTCCTTTGGCTTCTCAGGGATCTTCCTCTGAGTACGCCCTATGGTTCTAGTACTTGGATTTGCATTCCCCGCATCATCTTCAATAGTGATGGTCATGTTTTCCAGCTAGTTTTTCTCCAGGTAGTTGTGAAGCATGTTTAGGTTGATGATAGCCCCATTGAGTCCTTCATTGTTGTGGCTCAAGACTTCATTAATCATTTTCCCATTGTTGCTAACTTTGACCTTAATTTATTTAACCTTGTTGTCAATGATTTTGTTGATTTCAACATTTATCTCCTTCCAATTTTTATTGTTAACCTTATCCAGAATCTTGTTCTCCAGCTTCTCCAGCTTCGTGTTCAGGGTTTCCATAGTTTTCTCCAAAGTATGAAGGTGAAGCTTTATCTCCTGCATCTCCTGATTGATCCAATCCTGAGGAATACTCTAACCTTCATCATTGTTAGCCTCATCCAGATTCATAGCATCCCCCAGGGGAGCGATGGTATACTCCTTTTGAATTTTTTCCTCCTCAATGGCATTTTGATCAGTACTGGCATCCATTTATTTGTGTTCCTCCTCTTTTTCATCTATGACAAGGGATTTCTGACTAGTTTCAATTTCCTCTTCATCCTGCCCCTCCAGGTGGCCCAAAGAATCCTCATTTTGGGTTTCTCCATCCTCTTTACTAGCCAAGTCCAATCTTTCCTCATTATCCAAGTGGGTGTCAGTTTTTTCTTCTTCAACAGGGAAATCTGGAGCTTCATTCTTATCAACCTCGGTAGGGGAGACTTGGGCCTCTTCTTCCTCCTCCTCATCTCCTTCCTCTTCTGTTTCATCATCATGGTAGTCCCCATTTTTCCCTTCTTCATCTTCCTCCTTCTCATCCTCTATTATGACAACCCTATCCTCTTCCTGCTCAGTGTTATCATTTTTCCTATCCTCTTTTTCCTCACTTCCTGAATCCACCTCCACATTTTCATCCTCAGCATTTCCTATTTCCAGAGAAATAGGGATTTTTTTCCTTAGTTTCTTCTTCACTATTGTTGGGACTTTTTTCTTTATTTTTATTCCTTTTTTTCCTTCTTCACTACAGTCAAAGATTTTTCCCTTATTTTTCTTCCTCTTTTTGCTAGATTCGGCCTTTCTATCCCCCTCAATAGTCTCTGAATTTTTTCTTTTGACCCTTTTAGGAATTGGGTTCAGGATAAAATCTCTGGCATAGTCACAAATAAGGAGGATCAACCCCTCATGCAACACCTGGTTATTCTTCTTCTTCCTATGCTCAGTGATGCTATTACTCAAGGAGCTCAAAAGAAAATACGGGAAGGAAATCCTCTTGTTATGCCTAAAGTGGTTAGCCAGGACAAAATAGATTTTGGAATAGCACCCATCAAGTGTGAAATACTCAATCATAACCTTCAACATTTTAGCCCAGAAATCCTTTATTTTGGTGATATATACATAATCCCCCTTCCCTTTTGTCATGAGGGCCTTTTCATCAAAAGTTTTAGGAAATAGATTAAAAGCTTCAGTACCAAGCCTATGGTTGCCTCTATGGAAATGAGTTCCCTCCAGGGGTAATCTCGTAATCTCAACCTTAAGGGTAAGAGAAAGGGGGAAGTATTTACCCCATAAATCAACTTTACCTCTAACCCAACCATCAGCGAACAAGGAAGTCACTTGTTTGTCATAGGCGTGGAGCTTCTCTATGTACTGAGAGACCCCTCCCTTTCTCAGCTTCTTCCAGACTTTCCTATCTTGCCTCCATTCATCACAGTCAACAGGCTCCTCTCTTCTCAGACCGGCTCCCATTTTTTGTTTTCTGCTACTATCCTAGCTCGGCTCCTTACAACTAATCTTCTTCTTACCGCAATGCTTTCTTTTGTTATCATGATTACTTGAAGTAACCCAGGCTCTGTATATCATTAATACCAGAATAATTATCCCATGCTTTTCCTTACATGCATCTTTCCTCGAAAAATGTTTCATCCTTGTCATCATAATGTTAAGTGACATTCCCTTCATTGTGATTAATTTTATCATAAGTGATTAGACTCATGATCTCGAAGGTTAGATTTCCTTCCCCTCTCCATGATTTTATGATGTCACTTTGGGTACCTTCATTAGCCAGCCTGTCTGCCGACTTATTACATTCATGGTAAATATGGGTGATGTGGCACTCTTCAAAGGTGATGAGCAGCATTTTGATTTTGCTTATTATATGGGTTATAGTCTAGGAGCACTCTGCATTCCCTTTAATACAGTTGACAATGTTGAGGGAGTCACCCTCAAACCAAAGTTTCGAGCAACCCATCTCTTTGGCCAAATTAACCACATAAAGCACTGCCTTGGCCTCTGCCACGTGGTTAGTTTTATTTCCCAGTGGAACCGCTATAGCACCAAGGCAATTTCCAGCCCAGTCTCTTATGAGGCCTCCCCCTCCAGCTCTTCCAGGGTTTCCTCTAACAGATCCATCAAAGTTCCCTTTTGACCAACCCCAAGGAGGAGCGGACCACATAACATTATCTCTAGGATTTGGGTCATTTCTGCTCTTCAAATTCTCCCAAGAAATGGAGATGTCCTTTTTAGAGCTAGGATTCCAAGAGTTGCAATGTTTTCTACCACTACTTCTATAGTTCTCCATTATACTTATGCTAACAGAGTTAGCTACCAAAAGGTGGGTAGCTTTTTTATCTCTAAAAATTTTGTTGTTCCTCTCCTTCCAAATTTTCCATGTAAAATGGGGAAAGACAAGTTTCTAGAGATTCTTAGCATTTTTATCATAAAAAGGGCTATGTCATTGCTGGAAAAAGTCCTAGATATTTTGAGGTTTAACCCACTTCAAATTCATTGATAGAATTATGGAGTCCCAAACTTCTCTAGCAAAGGGGCAATGTATTGTCAAGTGGTTACACAACTCAACATCCTCACAGTACATGATACATCTATTAGGCATTTGGAAGCCTCTTTTCATAAGGTTATCCATTGTGAGGATTTTCTTTTGTACAAGCAGCCAAAAAACATGTTAATTTTAGGGATAAGATCTTTATTCCATACCTGAGCATAGAAAGGCTGATCTCCAGAGGGGATGAGAAGAGCTGAAGTAGAAGCAACTAAGATTTTTCCTGAGATAGTAGGCCCCCAGATAAATTCATCACACTCATTATCTCTAATAAACTAGTTGTTCAGCTATTTATTCACCTCTATTAGTCTGATGTCCCTCAAACCCAAATCAATCCATTCTTCATTAATCCAGTAGTCACTCACAAGAACCCCAATGGAATATTTGCATTCCTGA
Organism: Chamaecyparis obtusa; assembly: GCA_027943335.1. NCBI lineage: Eukaryota > Viridiplantae > Streptophyta > Pinopsida > Cupressales > Cupressaceae > Chamaecyparis > Chamaecyparis obtusa. The sequence goes on from BSBK01000334.1 coordinate 1,303,296, forward strand.
ATCACTGTGTTCCACTCCTCAATCTCTATGAGGGGTTTGTATGAGATCCATTTATCATTCCAGAAAAGGATTTTCATTTCATTTCCCAGCTTCCATCTAGCCCCTTTACTGATAAGGTCCCTACCCTTACTAATACTATTCCAAATAAATGATCCCTGGATATCATTAAAATAATTGAGGGTGCCTTCTAAAGAAGTGAGATGGTATTTACTTTTGATTATTGCATTCCATTCTTTTTCATCTTCAAATATCGTCCAACATTGTTTTGCTAAAAGAGCCTTATTGGTATTAGTGATATTTCTGATGCCCAGCCCCCCCAGCTTCTTCGGCTTACACACCTTCTCCCAGGCCACCAAGCTCAATCTCTTCTTCTCTTCCACACCGGTCCAAAGAAATTTCTTTTGAATTTTTTCAATAAGGTCAATATACTTCAGAGGAATTTTGAAAAGACTTAGAGCATAAACTGGGAGATTTTGAAGAGTAGCCTTTAACAATTGAACTTTTCCAGCTTGGCTAAGAATCCCCCCTTTCCAACCCACCAGCTTATTATGGAATCTGTCAAGAATATCATTCCAGAAGTTAGCCTCTAGTTTTGAACATAACAACAATCCTAAATAGGGGGCAGGAAGCCTTCCTATCTTAAAGCCAAGAATGGAAGAGATTTTATTCATTCTAGCTTCAGGTGTGTTAAAGAAAACTAGAAATCTTTTTTCCCAATTTATGAGTTGGCCAGTAGAGTTAGAATAAACATTTAGAAATTTTTTATGTTCCTTGCCTCTTTGATAGTTGATTCCCCCATGAGAATCATGTCATCAAAAAATTGTTCATGAGAACATTTCATCTCCACTCAAGAAGGTTTCAGACTAGAGATCAACCCTTGATTAACTTGGTTTTTAAAGTATCTCCCCAGACTTTCAACCACAATGGAAAAGAGGATTGGAGAGATGGGGACGCCTTGTCTCAACCCCCTAGAAGGTCTAAAGAAGGGAGAAGAACCACCATTCACAATCACAAAAGAAGACAGTGTTGTAACCAATTGCATGATTAGTTTAATCACACCATTATCAAAACCAAAAGCCTAAAGAATTTTGGATAGCAGCTTCTAGTCCACTCTATCATAGGCTTTGGATAAATCAAGCTTCATTAGGAAGCCCTGTTTCCCATATTTCTCCAAGGAGTGAATATTCTCATGAACCACCATGATTGAATCCAAGATTTGTCTCCCCAGGACAAAGCCATTTTTTTATGCGAGATGAGATGAGGGAGGATCTGTAAAATTCTAGAAGTAAGGATCTTTGACATAATCTTATACAGAGAATTATAGAGGCTAATTGGTCTAAAGCAGTCTGCAACATTAGCTCCCTATCTTTTCAGAATAAGGGCTAAAATGTTGAGTTGAGTTCTTTGAGAATAGATTTAGATCCATAAAATTCTTTCACTGCTCCACACACATCTTTCCCAATGATATTCCGGGATGTTTGGAAGAAGAAAATTTGGAACCCATCCGGACCAGGAGATTTTTCTCCTTCAAAAGAATGGATAGCCCTTTTAATTTCATCATCCTTAGGGATTTACTTAAGAAAGTCATTATCCTTTGTGTCGAGAAGAGAAGGAATGGAACTCAGTAGGGAGAGTTGGTTCTTTTGGTTTAGCTCTTGCTCTTTGGAAAATAGAGAAGCAAAATAACCCATCATTTCTCTTCTTATTTCCTCCTCTTTAGTAACTACACCTCTAGTTGTGACAAGAGAGTTGATTATGTTCATTGCTTTGTGCTTCATTGTTGTTAGGTGGAAAAATCTAGTGTTCTTGTCTCCCGCTTTCAGCCAAAGGGATCTAGATCTCTGTCTCCAGAAAGTTTCTTCTTTCAAGATGATATTGTGATAGTCAACAAGAACAAGGTTTTCCTCTCTTCTTCTTTCTTCAGTCATCCCAGAGGTTTGAATTTTATCTTGAATTTCTTTTAAGTCAATTTGGATCTTGTTTTTAGATTGGAATATATCACCAAAGACATCCTTATTCCATTTTTTTACTCTAGCTTTGACATTCACCATTTTTTTTTCCACTTGATACATAGCTTTTCCTTCCACTTTAATGTTCCACCAATCCCTGATTCTATTTTCAAAGTCTGAATGAGCCAGCCACATTTTTTCAAGTCTAAAGGGGGGGTGTCCTTTCCCACTAAAGGAATTAGCAAGAAAGGAAATGGGGTAGTGATCTGAACCAATATGGTTAAGAGAGGAGAGAGAGGAAGAAAACTTAGCAAACCATTCATGAGAGAGCAGAACCCTATCAAACTTAACTTGGATTAAGTCAACTTCGACTCTCCTGTTAGACCAAGTATAATCAATACCTTCAAGATCAATGTCCAGCAGACCTTCATTACTTATAAATTCCATAAGGTCCACCCTACTTTCCACTTGAGTGTTGTTTCCTCCTTTTTTTTCCACTTCTTTCAGAGGAGTATTAAAGTCTCCCATAATCATCCAGTTATCATTTGGAAAATCATTCTTGAGCTCATGAATTTTTTTCCAAAGTTTGAATCTACCTAATTTAGTATTAGGGGTGTACACATTTATCAGAGACCTGGCAAAGTTATCCTTAATGCTGCAAACTTTGACAACCAGGAAGTGTTTATCCTCTCTCAGAAGGGAGCATTGGAAACACTTAGGATTCCATTAAATAGCCAAACCTCTGGAGGCCCCTTCTGAATCACTGCCAAGCTTCTGACCATTCTTCAGCAAATTGATTTTAGTTATCTTGTCTTTAACCATTTTAGTTTCTTGAATAAGCAAAATGTCGGGATTATAATCTCTAACTAAGTTCCTAACAATATCTTGTTTATGAGGACTATTAAAATCTCAAATGTTCCAAGATAGAATATTCATTTAAAGTTTGGAGGGCAAACCTGATCGATGGTGAGCTGTCTTCCATCAGCTATATTATATTTTGCTTCCAGGTCCCTCTGCTCCTTTTTAGAAGTTCTTCCCCTCTCTATTTTGGGGGTTCTGATATCCACCTTTTGTTGTTGTCCTCTAGTCTGGACTCCACCGATTTTGATTTGTCATCCCTTCTTGCTAGATTTTGATGCCAAGCATCCTATTGAATCCCTTGAATTGTTTTTTCCCACTAAGGGGGTCTGGTTTTTAGTTATTTCCATTTGGAGGCCAGATCCTTTCCCTGCTGGAGATTTTTTCTTCTTGACTTGTATCCAGGGGCTCTTATTTTTCTCTACTTCTACTATTTCAGAGTCCTCATTCTATCCTTTGAATTGCTCCTACCTTGAGTCAGATTCAGGAGGTATAGCATTCGAGGCTTCACTACTATTCTATTCTAGCTCTTTCATGTCTATTCTTGATCCCTGGAGGCCTAGTTGGGAGTCTCTCCCTTTTGGTGAATCCAAGTTGTCTTCCACCCTGGAAATCAGTCGGGGATTTGATTCCTTTGAAAGATCAGTAGTCTCCTCAGGAGAAATGATCTCATGATCCTACATGTTGATATTCACAAAAGGAAAAGTTGTTTCCTTCTGTACTTTTGTTTCTTCCTTCTCCATTTGAGGTGATTCCTACTTCTCCTCTGAGTTAGGGCAGGGGATTTGTTGAGCAGGGGGTTTTAGAGATTCCCCTTTCTTCCTCCACTCCCACTTCTTTGAAGTCTTTGACTCCTTATCTTTCTTCTCTATTGCAATCTTCAGAGAAAAGTGCTTGGCCCAATGACCAGCCTTTCTACAAGTAACGCAAACAAAAGGGGTTGCCTCATATTCTATTTCTTGTCTCCACTTACCAAATTTTGAGTTAAGGGTGATTACTTGAGGTAGTTCAGTGTCTTGCTGGATGTTAACACAAATCCTAGCAAACACCTATCTTGAACAGGCCACTGTCGTCAGATCTATTGTTAGCATTTCTCCAAATGAACCAATGATGGCCACCAGAATGTCCTCATGCCAGTATTCCAGGGGTAAACCAAGCAATCTTACCCAAACTGGAGTAGAGATAAAGGAACTTTCATTATAATCCAGGTTTGTTGACCATTTCTGCAATGATAAAGAAGATTTACCCATCATCCATGGACCATCACATAGAACTTTAGACAGATCTTCTCCATTGGAGCACACAAAGGAAAAGAAACTTTTGGGCATAGCCGCAACATCCACCTATCCTTTGAGTTTCCACTTTTGGAGGGTAAAGGCTCTCAGCAAATCAATATTTGGTCTAGGACCCGTAAACTTTCCAATCAAAGTAGAAGCCATTATAGAAACAGTATGATCTATGATTTGGTCAGGAATGTTAATACCTAATTCCCCTTTTAACGGATCTAAAACAATATCAACCTTAGGGAAAGAGGACTTTCTAGTTGGTTTGACCCCAAAAAGGCCCGACCATTTCCTCTTACCTCGGTTCGAGTTCCCGCCATGTGAGGAATCTTCTTGTTGTTTTCTTTAACCCTTGCCTTGCTCAGTGGAATCAACCTTTTCCACCTCTGGTCCCAAGATAGGACCACTGTCCTTGCTGGGCTGGGCTAGGCTTGACCCACCAGTACTTTCCCCTTTTTCTAACAAAGGCATTTTAACATTGGCATCTGAAACATTCTTAGATACCACATCATTTCCAAGTCTAGGCCCAAAATCCACAGCAAAACCAGGCTCAACAAGATTCCCATCTTGCTTTAGATTCAAAAGTTTTTCTCCCACTCTTTCTCCCCCTCCTCCTTCCTACTCCCACTCTTAAATATGTTAATAGAAGGTCAATGCATGGATTCAAGAGGGTAGAGAAAACAAGATCCTTCCATTCTATTATGATTATAGATAGTAACATGTGGTCATTGTACTCCAGAGATTACTTATGCTTTACTGTTGACTACACTTCTAAAAACTATGGTGAATGCATCAACTAGCAACATGGATATGTTAGTACATGGAATTTGGTGCCACTAGATGTTACTAATACAAATGATGAAGATGAGGATGAAATATTTGATGACAGTCCATTAACTTCTATTGATTAAGACCATATTTTAGGATTGATCAAAATTGGTACATATATTGTGCAGGTCATGTTTTTTTAGTCATAATAGAGCCTGAAAATGTAGAAGGTGTTAGTTACTATTTATTATGTTGCATCTAGGTGAGTGAAAGAAGATAAAAAATAATGAAACAAGTGATGTAATTATGTTTCCCACAGGTTAGTAGTATATCTATGTTAAATTTATTAAAATTAAAACTTAAAATTTAATTAAAAATCATAGTTTGAAATGTTGTTTCTTGTTTGTGTAGGTTCAATTGTTGTGCAAGGAATGTATTTGAAACAAATCAAAATAGTTAAAATTGGGATTCACTTTATTGATTATCGGCTTAACAACAAGGTATATCAATATAGCCACCTTGTAATTGCTACCACCCTATCTCTTCATCTAGTCGGAGGATGTGGCATTCGTAACTAGAGACTAGACACTGATGACCATGAGAGAATATTACATATTATACAAGAGAGATCTGAATCACTTGATGTGGCCTATAAATAATGTATATATTTTTACAACTTGTGTGACTTGGTTGAACAATTTGACATAAATTTATAAATTTGTCTTTATCCTGGATACATGGCTTAAGGGCATGAATTAAATTCTTATATGTTTCATACATATGTACAAATTATTATAAATTTTATTGTTGTTGAATTAGGATATGTCTTAAGGGGATGATTTAAAATATTAAATAGGATTTACTTATGCATGATATTGTATTGTGAAAATTTCATTGTTGTTTAGTTAGGGCATGTCTTAAGGGGATTATTTAAAATTGTATATCATTGAATGCATGCGTGATAATGTTTTCATTGTTGTTTGGTTAGGGAATGTCTTAAGGGGATTATTTAAAATCGTATATCATTGAATGCATGTGTGATAATGTATTATGAAAATTTCATACATGTTTACTTAGGACATGTCTTAAGTGGATGATTTAAAATATTATATCATTGAAAGTATGCATGATATTTTATTATAAAAAAGCATTATTGTTTACTTAGGACATGTCTTAAGGGGATGATTAATTGTTGTTCATTGCAATACTTTAATTTTTTATATCTTTATCATATATCTTAGAAAAAATATTACTATATATCATTTGAAATATTTCCTACCATTAGAACTTGATCTATTGATTGTATTTTATTGTTGACCCTACTTGGATTCATTCTATTATCATGGATGTCACGTTTGGTAAAAAACTGTCAAACATATATAAAATAGATCATGTATAGATATATATAACACATGGAACAATATATCAAACATATAAATTAGATCATCAAACACATGTGTACACATGTACATAGGTATAACATCTAATGAATGTAAAGAATCTAGTCATAAAATCATAGATCAAGTATCTAATCATCAAATAACATGCATGTATAACATTAAAAAAATGTTGAAAACATATAAATTAGATCATCAAACACATATGTACACATGTGAATAGGTATAACATATAATGCATGTAAAGAAAATAATCATCAAATCATAGATCAAGTATCTAATCATCAAATAACATGTATGTATAACATCAAAAAAATGTGTCAAGCATAAAAATTAAATCATCAAACACGTGTACACATGTACATAGGTATAACATCTAATACATGTAAATAAAATAATCATCAAATTATAGATCAAGTACCTAATCATCAAATAACATGTATGTATAACATCAAACATATAAAAACTAGATCAAATAACACCGAATATAACATGTCAAACATCTAAAGTCTAGAGATCAAATAACATCAAATGTAGCATGTCTTGAACATATAAAGTCTAGATCAAATAACATCAAATGTAACATGTCAAACATGTATAAAGTCTAGGTCAAACTATACATCTATAAAATAGATGATCAAATGACTAGCTAGATGGATCGATGCCCCGGGACTCATCATGAAGGATCCTCGCTAAGCAGTCCTCAAAGTGACTATCATGTTGTGAAGTATGTGTTGATCCCTATAGAGAAAGTGATATATATGTATCTAAGTAATAATTATATATAAAATGTAATCATTTAAAAGAAAGTATGCATGCATATACACCTGCATAAATTTAAAATTCACATGTGCATTGGTACTCACATCATCAATTGAGTCTCATCAATGTACATGATCAGGCCTCAAGGTACGAGCAACAAGAGGGATCTCCCCCTATATATATATATATATATATATATATATATATATATATATATATATATATATATATATATATATATATATATATATATATATATATATATAATTTGCATCATGAATTTGAATAATACATTAAAAATAAAATTTACCTATGTATATCGTGGCATCTGATAGTACTCACACTCTCTATCCTCAATCGTGTCAACCAAAATATCAAGATTTTGTTGGGCCTCATCAAGGCTCAACTCTTCATTTGCAACATGACTAATCAGCACACATCCCAATAATGATGAATGTAGGGGGATGCGAAACTAAGATGGCATGGAATTCAAATCATCACATGTCAAAAAATCTATGTAACCTATCATTTTCATATTGAAGTCAACATCCTCAAGGCGAAGATCAGAGGACTGGTGCACTGCACTCACGGAAGGGTTGGTACCATGTGCCTCTCCCTCTATAGCAACAGAGTGGTTGGTAGGTGAATCCTGATGGACACTACCACCATGGCCACAGTCTAGGTGGTGATAATGATGTGGCTAAGAGTATTTGACAATACCCACATGACCTTTGACATCTTTTATAAGGATATGATTATTTGCTGCAACAAATGCATATGCATCCAAAAGATCCTCAGCCAAAATGGTCAATGTAATACATGCCACATCTCCTATAAGACCCTCTAGAATAGAAAGTGAAGGGACACCCACTACAATATAAATATCATATGAGGTAATGCTAGAAGATGGTCCACCTGAGGATCTAGAGCATCGACGAGTCATCAAATACTAGCCAACCTGATCACTAGATATTGAAGCGACCGTTGCTACAATTTCCCCAACTTTTTCAATGGATCCTCAAAGATGGGTGCTACAAAAAACCTCGTCAATCATAGGACCCACATAGGAGAATTGAAAGGCTCCCTCTAACCAACAATGGCCATGTGTGTTGGTAAATGTCAATTGGCTTGATGATAAGCATCTCTATCTACAAGCCTACCATGTCCTATCTGAGATATGGTGACAAATCGGTGCAGTTCACAACCTTCCCTAAACAAACCTCTGCATAAAGTTGTGAAAAATAGAGTCCAATTTGGTCATTATTTAGACAATGACCATGAGAAGCAAGACAATGTGGGTATATCAAAGAATTCATAGCAAGATCCTGATATCTAGTCACCTGGTATCCCTTCACATAATTATTTCCCACATAAAATGGAAACATTTCTCTTTAAGGGTTTCTTTGGGCACT